>CM046883.1:20151342-20711599 GCA_025688845.1 Cucumis hystrix
TAGTTAATTATTTTGCATCCTGCTGCACTAGTTAATTATTTTGCATCTTGCATTAGTTATTTTGCATCCTGGAATCTTGCATATTTTTGCATCCATCTTATATTATCTTTGGATTTATTTTATGTATTTATTTTATCTATATTATTTTATCTCAACATATTACCTTAAGATATTTCTCAAATTTCACAATGTTTGTCATTATTATTATTATTTATTTTTCAATTTAAATATAAAAGTTTAAGTTGGAGAAAAAGTATTGTTTTTTAATGGATTTTATAATTTAAATTCCATGAATACATGAAATTTCTCCATTTGAAATTTAATTAATAGATTGTCTTTAAAATTATAAACACAATTTCATATTTTAAATAGAACTTAGTAGTTTTTTCTATAAATTTATACATGAAATTTCTCATTAGATACCTATGATAGAGATTAAAACATCAAATTTTGGTATCTTAATATTCTTCAAGTGAATAAAAAAATATTTTAAAACAAAAATAAACTCCATTTTTCTAATGGCTCCTATACCACCCATAATTATCAATTCATACTTAGGTTTTATTTTGTTCGATGTGAATTGATAAACATGGGACATTTAAATAAAACCTAAACAAAAAACTTTGTTTTGTGAACCCCTATAATTTAGTTTAAAAGATAAAATTAGGTAACTATTTTATAGGTGTTGTAGGGTGCTAACACCTTCCCTATAACTGACTTCCGAACTTAAATCTTATGAATTTAGGCAGAACGTCTTTTTTATTTTTTTCTTTTTTGGGTGACTAATCACACCTTAATATGGTTGGTGGCGACTCCAAAACTATTTATTTATTAAAATTAAATAAACGAGGAGGTCGGTCGCTCCGCGTAGCGATCACATCGCGACAGAATTCATTAAGAACTATGTTCAACCTTTTCATACGCTTCAGGTTGTCATGCTAATTTCTCAATCATAAGAATGGAACTTCTACGTATTAATCATGATTCTCATCATATCACTTGTGATCAGTTATTATCCATTGAACTTATTTCTTCGGATCTCCAGTCTTCGAAGTTGAGTTTACCTCACAAGTGATTCAGTTTTCAATAGGCTTAAGCCTCATTCTTTCTAATGTTTTAAAAACCTTCACTTTTGCTAATCGCCTTTCGTCAAAGAATTAGCCATGTTGTCATCAGACCATACAAAATCCAATATCACTACAGCAGTAGTGAAAAATTCTCTAATGGTACTGTGCTTACAACGTATCTATCATCTCTTACCGTTGTAATGGATTAGTATGACTAGTACCAGTTTTTCCCATGTGAGAATCTTGATAGCAAGCTTCAAAGTCAGCTTGCTTCTTCACTAGCAATAACTAGTGCTATCATTTCTAACTCCATCGTTGACTAGGCTAAAATTGTTTGCTTCTTGGATTTCCAAACAACTCCTCTTACTATATTAAAAATATAAGCAATTTTAGCCTTTGAGTCATTTGAGGGGGAGTTCCAATCAGCATCGTTGTAAGAGCAGAAAACTATCGATAATGTAATTCTAGGTTTTGGGTTTTCTTAAGATATCTCATTACTCTTTCTATAGCATTCTAATGTTCTAAACTAGGTCTGCTGGTAAACCTACATAGTAAGCCTACAACGTAAGCTATGTATGGTCTAGTGCAATCAGCAATATACCTCAAACTACCTATGATACTAGCGTACTCGGATTGGTTTACATTGTCATCAGTGTTTTTTAAACAATTTAACACTAGAGTCATAGGGTGTACAAGCTGGTTTGCTTTTAAAATAGTTGTACTTCTTTAGAATTGTTTCTATGTAATGAGATTGATATAAGAAAATTTCGTTTTCAACTATAGTTATTTTGATGCCTAGGATTACATTTGCTTCTCCTAAGTCTCTCATGTCAAAGTTTGCACTCAGCATTATTGATTTTATATCGTTTATGACGTGCAAGTGTGATCCAAATATTAACATGTTATCTACATATAAGCATATGATAGTGCATAAGCTATCTTTAGTCTTATAGTAGATACATTTGTCACTCTTATTTTCTTTGAATTTTTTGGACATGATTAAGTTGCCAAACTTTTCATGCCATTGCTTAGGAGCTTGTTTTAGGCTATAGAGGGATTTATCTAGTTTACAAACTTTAGATTCTTGACCGTGAACTATGAAGCCTTCAGGTTTTTCCATATATATCTCTTCTTCTAAATCACCATTTAGGAAGGCAGTCTTAACATCCATTTGATGTATTAAGAGATTGTTCAAGGCAACTATAGAAATCAGCACTTTAACTGAGGTGATTCTAGTTACTGGGGAGAAAGCATTGAAGAAATCTATGTTTTTCCTCAGCCTAAAACATTTTGCCACTAGAATAGCCTTATAATTATCTACCAATCCATCAAATTTGAGTTTCTTCCTCAAAATTCATTTATAGTCTACTGCTTTATAACTAGGGGATAGGTCAACTAGATGTCAAATCCTATTAGATTCAAGAGAGTCCATTTCATCATTGATTGTTTCTTGCCATAAATTGACGTCTACTAAGGATAAGGCTTCTATTCGATATTTTGAATCTTCTACGTTGTACATTTCGAAGTTTTCTCCAAAGTCTTTTATGGTTCTTGCTCTCTTGCTTCTTCTTGGTTCATGATTTATTTCCTTATCTTGGGTAGGCTACTTGAACTTAAACCCCCATTAGTTTGACTATTTGAGCCCCCACTATTTCTATATTTTAAAAGGAAATCTATCCTGGAAAAAATCTACATCGTTTGATTCTATGATTACCCTTATTTTCTAAGTCATAGAACCTATAGGCTTTACTGTTTTCAGCGTATTCTATAAAGACACATTCATAGGCTCTACTAGCTAGTTTTCTTCTTTTAGAATCAGGTATTCTTATAAAGGGTTAGACAACTCCAAGTTCTAAGATAAGACAGGTTTGGTGTTTTATTCTTAAGGACTTCGTATGGTGAAATTTTACTATTTGATTTATGAATCCTATTAAGGACATAATTAATAGTCTTGATTATTTCACCCCACCAAGATGGTGTTGCTCCTAAATCAAGCAAGATAGCAACCACTAACTTAGTTAGAGTTCTATTCTTCCATTCAGCTTTACCATTCATTTCAGGAGAGTAAGGTGCAGCTGCTTCGTGTATTATTCCTTTTAAGTTATAAAACTCATTAAAGACAATTGAATCATATTCAATTCCTCTATCACTACGAAGTCTCTTAATTTTTTTGTTAAACTGATTCTCTATCCCAGTTACAAACACTTTGAACATGTCAAAGACGTCACTTTTATTCTTAAGTAGGTAAATAAAAGTAAAGTCAGAACAATCATCTATAAAGGTTATAAAATACATTTTACTGTTCCTAGTTAATATGCCATCAAATTCACACAAATTAGAATGAATTAACTCTAGAGGTTCAATTACCCTAGTTATAGATTTGTGTGAAGTCTGAATTATCTTAACTTGACTAAAACATGCACATTTCTCAAATTCATGCAAAAAAAAACTTAGAAATAAGATTCAACCTACTCATGTTGCTAATTACAATTAACATGACAAAGTCTAGCATGCCAAATATTAAAAAGTAGACAACATGTAAGTAGAAGACATTTTCTTATTCATTTCCAAATTCAATTTAAACATGTCATCAGTAGTGCAACCATTTCCCACAAATGCATTGTTTTTTGTTAAAGTAAAGGGATTTGATCCTATTGTTTGTGTGAAGCTGGCTTTGTTGAAGAGATATCCTAAGACCAGATTCTTCCAAATTTCAGGAGTGTGAAAAATTCCAGCTTCCCATATGTAAATTCCAGTTCTACTTCTCCATCTTAGTTGTGTGATGATCTCCCAAAAGGATATTTTTATCCTTAGTCTCATTATATTTTCTAAATAAGCTAAGGTTGTGACAGACGTGGCAAGATGCATCAGGTTCTAACCACCAACCTTTAGACCCCTGATCACATTTACTAAATAATCATGATCATAGCTACTAAATCATCTTCTACCAGATTCACCTACACAGCAGAACAATTCCCGTTTCTACAATTTTTAGATATATGCCTAGTTTTATTACAGTTATAACAAACAATTTATATTGTACTTCTAAACTGGGGTTTCTGGAAATTGTTCTGTTTTTTGGATCCTTTTACAGAATCTCTAGTGTAGATATTAGACTTAGCATAGACACACTTTACTTTATACTGTATAGATATTTTATACCGCCTAGATGTAGAAGTAAGCATTATAACTAAGATTTGATATCAATTCTGTAACGACCCAACTTTTCTGACTAAATTGAGATCATTACTTTAATACAAAACTCATACTTTAAACATAAGACTTGATAATTCAATAAAATTTTAACAACATCAAAGAGTTTTTACTTGAGCCCCAACTCAAATAAATTTTGAAAATAAAAAAAAATACCAATAATAAAGAAAGTTCAATCATGAAAAACACAAAACAGTCTCAATTAATAAGAATAAACCAAAAACATAAAACGGAAGCAGTTTGAAAAACTTTTCCCCTATGACAATCACGGCTCCTTCTTGTCCCTCGTTGGTCTGCCCCTCGCATTACCTTTGTCTGAAAAGTTAAACATAAAAGGGTGAGTATTAACATACCCAGTAAGAGACCCACTATTGATCCCGTTAGGAGAAAAATCAAACTATTGGGGGCACCCTGCACTTTCACAATCTTGTGATCCCGTAGGATACACATAATCAGTCTAACGCCCCGAAGGACTCACATATCAATCTAGTGCTCTGCAGAAACACATATTAGTCTAGTGCTCCCGAAGGATGCCCAACAGGTAGTGATCTCGTAGGACACTTGCACGGTACACTACCCTATAGATAAAGTTAACAATTTTCTCTCAGTCCCAATCTAGCATTTTAATCAGTCAAACAGATTTGCAATTCAAGCTACCACTATTTCATTCTCGGAGTTCAACACATTTACAGTCAATTTATGCAATTCTACACATAGTCAACATTTTCAAATCGGTTCCTCAACGAATAAACTTACACATAAGCATCGTTCTTCTCAATTCAATCAATTCAATTTAGTTCGTTAATCACAGGACACTACCTATGCCTTAACATAACAACCAACAAACCACAACTTAATCAACACAAGGTTCTCAGTTCAGTCATCATATCCAAGTATACTTATCAGTCAGTTCATCTCAGTTCAACGAAATTCTTACCGCCAAACAATCAATCAATTATAAATTTGCATCGTTAAGTCCATTAGTAGGAACCCTTAACTTATCGTTACCTAAGCTTCCTGGTCGAACTAAAATTCAACAAAGCAACCTAAACATAAGTAAACCAAAAGTCAAACAATTTCCCAAATAACTTCATCCATCCAATTCACCCCAAATGCGAATTTAACAACTTACCGAAGTAGATGAAAAAATCGAACTCCAACCCAAAATTATAGAAATTTCAAGGATTCGCTTGTTGACTTCAATTGGTACCTTCAAGAATTAAGCATTTCTCCACATGATTAAATCCAAGAGTAGCATTCATCATTATCCATGAAAACAACAAAACCCACAATTCATTCTTACCAGACACAAACCCAATAATTCACGGCAAGGCAGAAGCGGCTTTGAATAGGTGGAATCGACTCGTGCAAAAACAGATTTGAACGACAACGGAGGTGGACGACAGCTTGCAACCCACGGCTGGAAGATGGGGAGTCTCGTGGTGGTGCTTCGAGGACGGAGGCAGGGCGCGTGCTCGACTCGGACCAGAAAGACGCAGGGCCGCAACTAGGCTTCGACGGACGAAAATGGCTTGGCTAGTGCCAGGCGGTGGCGGACAAAGACGCTAGGACGGAGGAGCGGCACGAACGAGACCCTTGAACTGGGTTTTAATCGGACGGCGGAGAGAAAATTGACGACCGCAACTCGAGACGCGACCAATGACGAAGGCTGCTGAAGAAACGTTGGCGCGAGCGATTGGCGTCGGCTTCTGGTGAACGGAAAAGAAGAGAAGGAAACTGCTGGAGGCTATGGGTTACAAAAAGAAGAAGAAGACGAAAGAGGGGGGGGGGGCGTGTTCACGCGTGAGGGGCTTCCCTTTCTTTCTTTCTTTTTTTTTTAAATAATAATAATAATAAAAAAATATATAAATATAATTATCTAAATTTATCCATACTTTTCAATCATTTTTTCTAAATTTCTTTATTCCCTCCAACAAACAAACTCTTTCCATAAACACTCAACATTAATTTAGATAAAAAAAAAACCAACAATTAAATTGTGAGAAAAATACCTCAAAAAAATTCAGGGTGTTACAAATTTCCTGTGTTCGACCCTAGATTACCTTGGAAACCTATTGTTTCACTTACACTTGGGCAAGTAGTAGAAAAACTTGAACTCAACGAGGATTTAGTAGTATGCAAGGACCAGAGACATAGTGAGCATCTTGCATGCAATGAGCATGACTCGCTGCGTAGAAAGGTTTGCGATATGAGTTTAACCTATATATCTTAATCACACAAACCATGCAATAATAATATGGATGGAACACACACTGAATCCACGCAACTAAATCTGAAACAAACCCAATCAATCAACATTTTAATCTTTGGATCAAATTTGCACATCACAAATTATGAAATATCAATGCTATGTGCAAATTTTGACATGAAAAAATTAGGAGAAGCTAATGTAATCCTAGGTATCAAAATCACTATGACTAAAAATGGAATTTCTTTGGATCAATCCCATTACATTGAAAGTAAACTAGCATGTACACCCTACGATTTTAGTGTTAAGCTGTTCAAGAAAACTGGTGACAGTGTTAACAAATCTGAGTACGCGAGCATCATAGGCAGTTTGAGATATGTAGTTGACTGCACTATGTCAAATATAACTTATGGCATAGGGTTAATAGGTAGGTTTGCTAGCAGACTTAGCCTAGAACACTAGAATGCTATAGAAAGAGTAATGAGATACCTTGAGAAAATCGAGAACCTAGGATTACATTACAAAAGTTTCCCGTTGTCCTAGAAAGCTACAACAATGCTGATTGGAACTTCCTTTCGGATGACTTAAAGGCTAAAGTGGCAATATTTTTAATAAAGCATGAGGCGTTGTTGCTTGGAAATCCAAGAAACAAACTATTTTAGCCTAGTCAACGATGGAGTCAGAAATGATAGCACTAGTTACTGTTAGTGAAAAAGAAAGTTGGCTTCAAAGGGTGCTATTAGAGATTTCCACATGGAAAAGACCGATATTTGTCATACTGATCAATTGTGATAGTAGTGCAGCTATCAGAAAAGTTCAAAACCAATATTACAATGGCAAGAGATGGTAGATACATTGTAAACATAGTACCATTAGAGAGTTTCTCACTACTAATGTAGTAATAGTGGATTAAATACAAACTAATAATAACTTGGTTGATCCTTTGACGAAAGGACTAGCTAAAGAAAAGGTTTTCAAAACCTTAGAAAGAACGAGACTCAAACTTATAGAAAACTAAATCATCTGTGAGGTAAACCCAACTTGAAAGGTTGAAGATTCCTAGAAACAAGTTCAATGGGCAATAACTTGCCACAAGTGATGTGAAGATAATCATGCCAAAACACCTAGAAGTTTGATTCTTATGATACAGGAAACAGCATGACATCCTGAAGCGAATGAAAATGTTGAACTTAGTTCTTAATGAATTCTATACTTGATGTCAAGTAGGGTATCTAGCTGCATAATTATTCTTGATCGATTCACACCTTTGTATATGTGGAAGTGAGGGTCGCTTCCAATGGAATTTTAGGCAAATTCTCTAAAGTATCCACTAAAATGCAAGGCCTTAAAGTGCGACCATTTAGAACTTCGCTCGAATAATAGTGTATATATGCAATGTGATTAGAGGTAAAGTTCAAAACCAATGGTTACTTTACAAAATTCTAAATCATTGTCACTACATAAAGGTTCATGTCGTAAGACACCTTTGCTTAAGTATATTACACAGATAGATACTTCTCGATGAAAATGGTTTTAAAATTTTCAAGTGGGGGATTGTTAATGAAGAATTGTTTAAAAGCAAAAAATATTATGTTATTTAAGATGACATTCCCTTAAGCAATATAGAAAGCCTCTTCAAATACCCACAAGGTACCCATTTTTTGGAGAGGGAGAATAGATAGGCAAAAGTAGCTTTGCCGACATCTCCAAACGTGTGGCGTGACACGTGGCGAGGTGAGGAATAAAATAATATTTTGCTACAAATTAAAAAAATATATATATATTAAAACCTGTTTTTCATTTTTTCCAAAAACGGTCAAATTTAATTACTAATTGTTTCATATTTAATTTTGTGAACTGTTTGAGCCATTACCAACAGTTAATAGAACCCTTTTCAACCATTGGACCATTCTATTTTGACTGTCATAATATCCTGACCATTGGACCGTTTTTTTACCATTTCGTCATAAATACGTTTCTTAACATTGCAAGGCTCCTTGATCATCCTCTATATATGTGTCTTCCCTTCTCATTTCTATATTTACCGAAAGCACAACCTCTCTCATTCTCTCTCGAGTTCTCTTCCTTCTGTCGCTCTTACTCTATCCCATTCTGTTTTTGAGTTTTTCGAACAACTAAGTATCTAGGAGTGTTGGTATACCAGTGTAGTTCTTACCTACGAATTAGAGGTTGTCTTATCCTGGGAACGATGGATCACTTTACATATGTTTGCACATCCAAACAGAGCCGTGAAATGTCTTAAAGAGAGCAAGATTCGCGACTCAGCCATTTTGTTAACGTGCTTCCATTTAGTAGGTTTTCCTACTATGACACTTAGCTCCACTGAAGTACAATGTACATATGATTTTCAAAGTAGAAATTGATACAATTATTTGTAATAGCTTTAGTTGAAACAATTCTAAAATTTACTGATATTAAATTGATACCCATTGTCTCTCTTCTGATGATGATGGCTACTATAACATGTTTAATAAAGAACACTCATTTTCATTCTACTTAACAATAACAAAACAATGTAGGCCAGAGACTTAAAATTGTTGTTAGTCTTAATTATTTGGAAAGGAGAGAATTAGGGGAAGGACCCCACAAGTAATAAATGAAGAGATCAAAAGTTGCAACGATAAATAATTACGCTTTTGTGCTTAGACATAGGCAATTAGCTTAACATTGTATTCAAATTATAATTACAAAACTTAAATGGGTATGGTTTTAATTAATTGTGTCTAGATGTATTTTATGTTATGGTTGAATGAAAAATTTTGGATCAATCTACGTCATTTACCATGAAACATATCATTCTCTTTCAAGATGGGGGACAAACTAATGAGCCTATAAATCGATGGATTCCACAAAATAATAGTTATATATTCTTCTTTAATTCAATACATATATATTAAGAAATATTATTGGTGTAAGATGTTTGAGGGGGACATTTCTATAATGATATACAAAACAAGTGAAAATAAGATTATAAGTTTACTAATAATTTATATATATCTCTATATAAGTTAGAAATTTGATCGTTTATGTTTACTATTGTTATACTAAAAAAAAAAGTTAATTTGTAATGAGGTAAGCATAATTATAATAAGCAGGAATGTTATAGAACTATTTCCCCTAATTAAACTGTACTGAATTTAATATTCCATTGTTCTAACCTTCGTTAGGACTTTGTTTCAGAATTAATAATGTATAATTTCATGTGTATAAGACTCCTCTAACTGCAAGAGTTTGATTTAGCCAAATTTGGTGACTTTTCATCTTCTAACCTTCCTTTTATTTTCTCGGTTTATATAGAAAAAATTATATTGTTGAGTGAATTTGACTCGTTTAAAGTGAATGGAGTGAAAAAAAGTTTTAGATTATTAATGCAAGTAAAAAATTGATTCACTCATAGGTTAATACAACTATATTGGCACAAAATTTTAAACTTTTTTATACAATTTTGAAAGTTTAAGATTTATATTTTTTTTCCAAAGAAAAAAGTACAAGATATAATTATATGTTTAATTAAAATTTATATATGTCGGTTGGGAAGAAAAATGTCCTAAATTCAAACTCTCATTTATTGTAAAGAACGAAAGAGAAAGGGACCATTGATGAGTGTGATTTTCCAACCAAAAGCATGACTTTTATCTCTCTCCTTTCCATGAAATCAAGGGAAACTAAGGAAAATCATAGACGGAATTTCACCTAAACCCTAAACCAAAATTTCAAAGTTTCTAATGTGGATTTCACGACAAACATTTTGTGCATAGAGTTTTTCTTTCCGTAATATATCAATTGAGAAAATTAAATATTTCACATCAACATTAATAATATAAATATTATGTCAGTTAAATTTTGTTCGTTTTTGTTTTAAATATTTACGTTGGTTGAACTATATTTTTTTTATTTTTTTCTTAAAAGAGAAAGCAAAAAGTGCATCACTATTATAATTTCTCTTTTCTTTTCCTCTTATTTTTTTGGTTTTAAGTTCTTTAGTACTATTTTTGTTTGTATATATCTCATTTTCTTGTTATATTTGAGAGAGATGATATTTGAGGAGCATTTATTTTCAAAGGAAAAAAACAAAGTTCTTTTAAAAAGGAAAACAAAAAGAGTTTGTTTAGAGTCTGACCTACTAAAAACAATGCATCTATGCTTTTTTTTTTCTATTGTTTCAAAATCACACAAGTATTGAAAATTAATATTTACAATATCACAATATTTTATATTTTATCAGTGATAGATATCAGTATCTATCACTATAGTATCTAATCAAAAGCATTGATAGATGACTATCTAAATCTATTGCACAATTTATCATAGATTTTACTCAACGGGCTAATTAATTAGTAGGTAATTATACTAATGAAAAATCAACCCAATACTAACAATTAATATTAAAAGTATTGACCCTTAATATGGATTTAGAGTTTCTAACCAGGATGAATGTGAATTTTAGTATTTAACAATTTAGTTCTAAACTTTAATCTATAACAATTTAGTTATTGAACCTTAACAAATATCAATTTAACTCTTCCTTTAGAACTTCTAATAATTTAACCCTATCATGAAAAATACTATTAAGATTTATGATAAAATTTCTTAGCTAATATAGATATATAAAATGATTAATAGCCAAGTTTGTTTTATAAATTTAAACACTAATTATTGAAGTTGACAATTAAATTCAATGATATTTTCAACAACAAAGACTAAATTAATACAAATTTGAAGGTTCATGTAATAAATTGTTAAAGATTTGAGATTATAAGGACTAGATTGGTATATACAAAAGGTGAATGACTAAATTATTACAAATTTAAAATTACAAAACTAAATCATTACAAATCAAAATTCAATGATTAAATAATGAACTTCTAGTGAATTAAGTTTAGGAACCCACTGCAATTTCTAATCTAATAACAAATTTTTACTTATTAAACCATATTTGATAGCCATTTTATTTTTTAAAATTAAGCCTATAGACGGTATTTTTACTGTCAAATTTCTTCATTTGTTGTCTATTTTTTACCTATATGTTAAAAAACCAAGCCAATTTTTATAATTAAAAAATTATTTTTAATTTTTAATTTTAGTTTTTATTTTAAAATTTAGCTAAGAATTCGAGTGAGAAAATATGTTTAATTTTCAAAAAAAAAAAAAAACAAATAGTTACTCAACTAACATGAAATGCTAATTGATTAATAATTGAAAAATATTTGGCTAGTTTTTCAGGTTTATAATTTAATTGTTTTTTTTTTTCATATACAAACCATCGTCATCAACGTCACATCAAATTTTTCCTCAACATATTAACGAAATTGAGAGATCGACATTTAATGCATTGTTGTCAAAGGCGTCAAATATTGAGCCTTCTTGCTCATCATACAATTGATGAAGAATAAGCAAGAATAATTTCTAACCCTAAAATCCTTAGGTATATGATTATATAAAGGTAAATGCTTTGGCATAAGAAAATGTGTGTGCACACATTGAGCTATGGTTTAAACCTAATACTAGCTAATTAGCATATGAAAATGGGTAAGGTCTAGTAAAACTAGATAATGTTAAATATGAATATAAATTAAGTAGTAGCCAACATTGGATGGACCTCTTTGCCCAATCGATCCCTAGGGCTAGAATAATTGGCATAGAAAAAAATATATTCCTAGCCCTATTTATATATACCATGAAATTTTATGTTAAGTTATCAAAATCGTAAAATAAATAAAAGAGGCCTTTAATGGTATAGTTAACATCTTAGAAGAATTAGTGGCCAAAGATATTTATGAAATTCATCCTTTCTTAGTTGAGAGGTGAGTTATTGATCATAAATTAATAAGCTCTAAATAAGGAGGAATACATACTTAAATTCTTTTATATTTTAAAAAGTCATTATTTTTTTTATAAAGATAGTATAATAATGGTTAAATTAAAGTTAGTGATGTTTTTGTTTTATTCTAAAAGGTTTTACGATTCTAACTTTCTTCTCATCAAATATACGTCTGAATTGAATCTTCTACTTTTAAAATGGAAAATTATAACAATATATTATCGTTGAACTAAGTTCACATATAATGGTCTACAAAAACTTTTTCTCTGTTTTTTATATATTCTATACCTAATATGTAGGTTTGAACTCTATATATCTATAGATATGCTCTCATACCTATTCTAAAAGTATGTTTTTATGTTGTTTATTAATACATACATCATTTCAACACTTTGATGTCTGTATAATTCATCTCTATCTATAATCTATAGCGCTGTGGCATGCATATATTCTTGTTCAACACTTTGATGTCTGTATAATTCATCTATATCTATAATCTATAGCGCTGTGGCATGCATATATTCTTGTTGTTAATTCCATTACTTTTCAAGGTGTGTCTTATGGTTTACATTTGAGCTACTTGATTTGTGTGAGTCCCTTTACCGTAGTTATTAACACACATGCTCTAATGGTTCAAGCTTAACTTACATTTTTTTCGAAACAAAATGTATTCAGTTTAGATTTTGACTACAAATTTAATAAATGAATTGAATTCAACTAATTGAGTTACTTCAAATATTACCCTTGAAATGGTTAGAATCAATTTTATGTAAAACATGATTTAATTTATTCAAAATCATTATATGAAAAATTATATTTTAAAAGTTTAAATTTAAATTGAGCATTCTCGAATGTAACCAAATAAATCGAACTATTTATCAAATATAGCAAAATTTTAGATTTTATTAACGATAAACACTGATAGAAGTGTTAATCATTGATATTGATAGGCATTGATAGAACTATATTAATGTTTATTAGTATCTATCATCGTATAACCAAAATTTGAGTTTTAGTATAAGAAATTTAATTTCTTTCTAAAAAATGCAAATATAAATCAATAAAATAAAATAAAAGGTTGAATTTAAATTACATAGAAAAATAGTTATAAGAGGGAGAGATTTAATTAGAATCTAAAATTAATGAAGTAGTAACTAAGAGTAGTTGAGAACATTCATTACTTTCTAGTTGAAACAAAGAAATATATAAAACATATATAAACATGAATCATGAAATTTGATCCACACACATGATTTTTAGTTTTAGAGAGAAAAAAGAAGTGTGTATATTATTCATGTGTTACTTTTTTTTTTACTTACTATACTAATGGAAAAAAGGTGTAGGCTAATCATGCTCTTAAATAACTAGTATAAATTTTTTAATACAAAAGGAAAAATTATTGTAAATAGTAAAACTGTTGAAAATATTTACATAATCTTTTACAAAATTTCAGATTTTATCAACAAGATAGACATTGATAGATTTCTATTAAAGTCTATCAGTAGTATTTGACAAAATCAGTAATACATTTGAAATTTTGTTATGTTTTGTAAATATTTTAGTTTATTTTCCTATATTTAAAAATGTTTCATTTAATATATTTTCAAATAGTGAGTATCTCAAGCATGACAATATATTATTGAAAAGTTACTACAATCTACAAAGTTAGGATGTGTTTGTTTGTCCATGTAACTAGGTGTGGATGGAGGTTGTATTAAGGTTCATATCTAGTTTTGGTATTTGACCATGAATATTATACAATGGCTGAAAATATTATACAATGGCTGAAATGTCATGTCACACTTATTTACCAAATTAGCTAGCTTCATGCCCCATGGCTAGGTCATGCCTAACTTTATTCCAACCTAAATTTGAATCAACCTTCTCATTGAAGAATTAATTTGTCAGTTATCCATTTTTAGATCCCATTTAAATATGTAAAAAAAAAAAAGTATATTTTTAAAAATAGCAAAATATCACCAAATTCAACTAACTCTTCCTAATAAAATTTTTAATTGTTTTTCAAATAGTTTTATTTTTTAAACTATTCCTTAACAATTCCATTAGAAAAAAGTGTTTACACAAATTTAAAAAGTGAGTCCAGTTAGCTTTTCAATTCTATATATTATTTGCAAATTCTTTTTTTTTTTCTATATTTTTTAAAATCTCGATATGAATTATAATATTTTTTGTTGGGAAAGTATCTTTTTGGTCGTAAGATTTAGTTTAGTTTCTATATGGATTTTAGATTTCAAAAACTTTCATGTTTAATGTTTAATTTTCAAGTTTTAAGTTTGATTTTCAAATTTAATTGAGAAGTTACTATTTTATTTATCGCGAAATTTGAGTTTTGTTACAATTTAATCTTTAGATTTTAATTTAATTTTTCACTAAATAACATAAATAGATTTAAAATAATTATGAAGTGAAATTTTAAAACTAATTTTAACGATAAAACAATAGTAAACTATAATCGATTAATTCTTAAATGATATTAATTAATAAATATTGATACAAAACATAAAAAGTGTAGTACTTTGAAACTTAGGGATGAAATTGAAACCAAACTCAAGACTTAATGATAAATATGTAACGTTCTCTAATGCTTTTAATTTGATAATTATTATTGAACTATTTTATTCAAATTAATTTTAATTCTAAATGTATCTCTTGGAGAAATTATTATAAATAGATAAACTATTTTTAAATATTTTTAAATATTTTTTGTAACACCCCAAATCTTAAGGTATATTTTATTATTCAAATCAAATTTGCTTTGTTTTTGGTGGGAAAGAAAAGAAGTGAGGGAGGGAAAAGGAGTTGGAAAAGTAATAATAATCATATATATTATTGTTATTATTGTTATTAAATAAATAAATAAAACAATAATAATAATATTAATTAACTTTTCTTTTTCTTTTCTTTTCTTTTCTTTTCTCTTTCTTCTTCATCTCGTGCGCGTGCCCCCCCCTCCCCTCCATTTTTCTTTTTTCTCTTCTCCTTCTCCTTGCCCTAGCCGCCGGCCGCCCTACCTAATTCCTCTTCCTCTCTTCTTCTTCGTTCGCCCTTCTCCGTCGTCGTCTTGCACCAGCCGAGCACATCCCGTCCGACGAAACCCAACAGGGCCGCACTGCCTCTCCTTTTGAAAAACAGCCGTCCGTCTGCGTCGGTTTCCATCCATGAAGCCCAGTCGCCACGCCTCCCTTAGCCGACCGCCGACTGATCCACACGTAGAGTTTCCGCGAGCCGACAGCCGTGTGCCGTGGAGTACTGCTGCATCTGTTTTACGGTATTTTGTCGAAGTGGTTTTGTTGGTAACAAATTAAATATGGGTAGTAATTGTTTCAAAGTTGTTCAAGCGATATGGTTGGAATAATTAGCAAATTTGTTAATTTATTTTTGAAGGTGTTGAAAGTGACGTTGGGTCTCTTGAATTCACAACCAATTTGTGAATTGTTGGAGTTCGGTTCGCCAATACCTTGGTGTCTTTCGTTGGATATAGTAACTCGAGGGATTTGGGTAACTTCGAGGTAAGGGACTTTCTACTGGACTCAATAAAAAAACTAAGATGTATTGACTATATGGACCGTAATGTTATATCTGGACTGAGTAGGGATGACGGTTATAATGTACGTTTGGGTGTGGGCTGAATGTTTAATGTATACTGTGTTTGACTGGAAGAAATTTTTATGTTTATGTATGGGTTGATGTGGACTTGTGGTTAATTGCATGTTGTGACTGTCTGGTTATGTATATGTACAAATATAAGGATGTGGGAATGACTGAATCTCGTAGAAGTTGTTTATATAAAGTGTGACTTGAACTGGTAGATTGTTGTGTAGACCGAATGTATGAAATACAGCTATAGTAGTGTTCTTGTGAACAGAGGAGGCATCATGGTTGTGCCTTTGTAGACTGAGGTGGATGTTATGAAAATGTTAGTTTGTTGACTGATGTATTGACATGTTTCCGACTGACCTTGGGCTAATTTAAAGTAAGATGGCGGTTTGGGGTTGAATGAAGAGCTTGTGATGTGAATATTAACTGAGCTGTGAATAACGGTTAAGATGTATAGAATGGACTGGGGAAAAATTATTAGTTTCCTAGTGGGTAGTTACCTTGCAGGTGTCCTACGGGATCACCACCCTTTTGTGCATCCTTCGGGAGCACTAGACAGATTTATGCGTCCCTCGGGCGTTAGACTGATTATGTGTATTCTACGGGATCACAAGACTGTGACTGTGCAAGGTACTCCATAGGAAATTAATAATTTATTTTTCCCCTAACGGGACCAGTAGTGGGTCTCTTACTGGGTATGTTAATACTCACCCTTTTTACGTTTAACTTTTCAGGCAAAGGTAACTTGAGGGACAGACCGACGAGGGACGAGAAGGAATCGTGATTTGCTATAGAGGACTATCTTTTAAACTGCTTCCGCTTATGGTTTTAAAATATTTTTGATTGAACTTAGTTTACAAACAGTTATTTTTGTAAACAGCACTTTGAAATTTCATGTTTTGAAATAGGGCCCGATTAAAGTTTTTCTTCGATTTCTTATGGTTTCAACTAAAGTTGCTATGTCTTTTGTCAACAAACTGTTTTGTGCTAAAGTAATGACTTCGACTTAGATTTGAAAAGTTGGGTCGTTACATTTTTAAATATAGTAAAATGGTAAAATGAAAACTTTAGTATATGTAGTTATTTAATAAATTTAAAACTCGTAAATTCAGAGAGTTTTGCTTTCTCTCTAATAGGTTTTAAGAATAAAATGCAAAAAAAGAAAAAAAAAAAAAAAACCATTTAAAACTATAAGGTTTGTTGATAATCACATTTATAGACTTTCAATTTGATCGATTACAAGATTTTATATTTGAAAGTTCCTTAACTAACCCGTAATTTTGATTCAAAGTCCAATTAATTTTATGTTTTGTTTTACCGAAGATAAATAATTTGCTAATTTTTCTATTTTTCTTAAAGAAACATGGTTTAAAATTGGCCTGTTTTTAGCATTTTAATTTTGTTTAAATTATCTTTCATTATAAATTATTGTAAAATTGCAATTATAATACACGTAATCTTACCTTTCTAAAATAATTGGTTATTTAAAACAGTTGTTATTCAAATAAAAATGATAATAAAAAGTAAAGAGAGAGAGGAAAATGGCAATGATCAATCATATGTATCAAAATACGAAAATTTTTCTTTAAATATCTATTTAATAATACAACAATAGCATAACTATTCATTCAATAAAATTAATAATTATAATTAAAAAAATCATTAAATTTTTATTTATATATTAACGTAAGTACAAAACTTATCCAAAATTTTAAATAAAAGAAAAACTAAGATAAATTTAAATCTTCTTTTTTATTTCTTTTAACAATAAAAAGAAAAGATTAAACCTTGATCTATTAGGGTCTGTTTGGTAATGTTCTCATTCTCTGTTTTCTGTTTCTGTTTTCATTTATTAAGAAACATAAGTGTTTGGTAACGTTCTCTGTTTCTCGTTCTAAACAAAAGTATAAACGTTTCTCATTTTATGAGGAATTATTGGAAAAAAAAAAAAAAAAGTAGTTTCTCCCATCCTCATTTCTCAATTATTTCTATTAGTTTCTTTTTCATTTTTTTTCAATTATTTCTATTGGTTTCCTTTTTCTTTTTCTCAAATTCTTTTTATTGATTTCTTTTTCCTTTTTCTCAATTCTTTTATTAGTTTCCTTTTCCTTTTTTCCCATTCTTTTTCTATTTCATTTTTCTTTTCCATCTTTTTTTCTGAATAACCACTCTCCATGTGGTTTCATTTTTCTTCCTCTTATCTCCATCGTCTTTCCCAAATTATAACCATTCTCTTCCTCTTCGTCTCTCATTGTCTTCCTCTATAGGACGCATTCCTCTTCGCTAGATATGGGTTTTCCTCTTCCTCTTTGTGTGAATTGTGTTTTCGCTGTGGGTTTTGGCCGAATTGTTGGGTTTTTGCCAAATTTATGTATTGGCCGTTTATTTTTGTCTTCCTCTTTGTCATGGGTTTCGGTCCTCCTCTTTATCGTGGGTTTTTGTCTTTCTCTCGCGAGCTCTGTCCTTCAGATCCATAAGATTACAAGAAACCCTTCCAATCTAGGTTTGATCATTTTACTTTTTTTTATGTTTAATGAAGGACATATTTTTGTTTGACATTTAATTGAATTAAATGTGAATAAAATAAAAAAAAATCTAAAAAAAAATCAAGAAACAAGAAAAAGTTATCAAACACATTTTCTGTTTCTATTTCTTTTTTCAGTAAACAAGAAACAGAAACAGTTATCAAACACATTTCTGTTTCTTGATCTAAAAAAAGAAAGAACAAAAATCCAGAAACATGGAACAAGAAACAAGGAACAAAAGCGTTACCAAACGGGCCCTTAATAACTACTCCACCAAATCTATAATTTAAATTTCTCAACTCTAATCGTTATTTAAGTTATACTTATTTTTACATTTAAATATTCACAGACGTCAATATATTTTAATTTATTCAAACCACACATTTTTTTTATTTGAGAGGAAAAAAACATTGAAGGGGCTCTAGGGCTTAATAGTTTAGTCAAATTTTAGGAACTCTCCTCACATCCCTTTCTACCCATTCCAAGAAAAAACAAAAATATAGTCAAAAATACAAAGAAAAAGTATATGTATTAATAGTTCATTTAATATATCTATATATATATAATAATTAATTTTAATAGAAATTACAATTCATTAATTTTCATATCTATTTATTAATATGATATTACATAATACTTTCCTTCACTTTCCCTCTTGAGTCACGGCCGCCATAGCATCATCTTTGGGCAAGTTGGAGAACCACATCCCTCTTCTTCTTCTTCTTTTTTTTTCTCTTTCCGTTTTCTTAATTATTAAATAATAAGTCCACTTTCTTTTCTAAAGCTCTATTTAAAACAAAAAAAAACTTTTAATTTTATACATCGAATACAAATGTTTATTTTTCATCTAGAATTGGTTCAAATCTTGAATATATAACACATTTTTTCAAGTATAAATAAGTGTTTGCAATAGATGTCTATTTTTTAAAAAAAAATTTTTTAGTACAACAACTAACTTTAACGTATTTAAATATAACATCATACTAGTTAGGGAGTTGAAAAATGAGGTATTAATGGATGTGTATATTTGAAATGTTATATATAAGTTATTATATATTATTTTAAGGTAATAGGGAGAGAGAGAAGTGGAGGGCCCACAAGAACACGAGGAAAAGCAAAGATCCTGGCGGGAATCAATAGAACCGGCAGGTGGCAGTGGAATGTAAGGGGAATAGCCGGTAGCTACCCAAGACAGCTGAATTCATTCTATATTAAGAGGAGAGATGGAATTGGAAGGCAATTAAGGCATTGATTTTGTAGAAAGTGGTTTTGGAGAGAATTAATATAATAATAATGAGTAGTGGAAGAAAGGTGGAAGAGGAAGGAGATGGGAGTGTGAGTTTGGAGGCTTTAAGGATGAAAATGGCAGAGTTTTCTAAGCAAAGGAATTGGGAACACTTTCATAGCCCTAGAAATCTCCTTCTTGCTTTGGTATATATTCCTCTTATCCTCAACTTTATTTTTCCTTCTTCTCCTCTTTCTTTTTCTCTTTCATTCTATTTATCGACTTTCTTTTACCTCATCTTTTTCTTAATACTATATATATATATATATATACATACAGTGTACAGGGGCATGTAGTGATATGTCGAAGTTGATTTTCTAGTCAAAACTACCATTGTATCCACTATAATCAATTTAAGAAATCTTCAAACTAACCCTAACCGTTGAGAAGAGTAAAAATCTGTTTTGGTTGGTTTCATGCTTTAAACTTTTTGCTAAAATAATTGTCGGTTGAATTTTTTCCAAACCAATGATAACAGTTGACATTCTTCAGTTTGGTTAGTTCGGTTTTCGATCTATCATGTCCAACTCTCGTATTTAAATAGTACTTGTAAATTTGAAGTTAGCTATGTTCATGTAACGATTTTGTAGAAATTTTATGACGAAATTTTGTAAGGATTTAAGTTATAAATTTGAATTTTAGAGAAAGTTTGAATCTAGTTTGTGCTCAATTTTATAAAAAGTTTCTATCAAAATTTTAACTTTAAAACTATACAACTAAATTTAGGAAACGATATATGGGTAGGAGGACCATTTATAAAATTGTTATTAGTCATTGAAAATCATTAAATTGTGGATTTATCAATGGATTAAATTACAAATTTGTCCTTTAACTTTTAACTTTTTATCTAATCTGCCGTTTTGCATTAAAAGTTTTGATTTTAAATTTGAATATCTAACATATTAAAACTTTTTAAGTTTAAAAGTCTGGACACAGATATAAGTTTGAGAACCAATAATACACTTTTTTTTTCTTTTTTCTTTTAAATTGTTGACAAAATATTTATATGAGTACTAAATTTTGTCTTTTACTATTATGTTGTAGATAATTTATCAATTTTTTTATTTTTTAAAAAAATACATTTATAATACAGATTAATTAATAGGAAACATTTATGAATGAAATTTCACTTTTATGTTAAAAGGTCCAATCCCCTGTTAATAAAATTTCATTTTCTCAAAGTAACATGTACTGTCTACATCACCAAATATGTATTGATAAATACAATGATTTACTAATCTATCCTACTAATTCCTAACTTCGTCTATGTGAAAAAGTCTGGATAAATTTTAGTATATTATAGTAAAATTGGAGTTTTTAATTGAGAATTACGGTACTATTTCGAAAAACTATTGTAAACAAAAAAACGAGTAAAAAACTTACAAAATATAACAAAATTTCAAAAAATACAAATAATAGACACGGATAAATGACTATCAGTAACATTGATGGAGATTAATAGATATGTATGTGATAGATTCTAAAACTTTGCTATATTTCATAAATATTTTAGTTATTTATTTTGTTATATTTGAAAACATCCCGATATCTTCAACCTTCATATTTACAAATATTTGTAAATTTTAAAAACCGATTTAGAAATTAATTTATTTGTGTAAGAAAATGACAAACGTAGCGCCTTTTTCATATAGTGCAAAATATTAAAAAATTTATAAATATAGAAATATAATTAAAAAAAAAAAAAACTAATTTTACTTTTTTTTTTATTTTACTATATTTAAAATTATTTGTTTCAAAATTTTATTGTTTAAAATAGTTTATCTAAATAGAAAGATAAACATAAGAGTTTTTTTTTTTTTCTATTTTCAAATATAGTAAAATGAACTAACATATTTAAAATTTATAGCAAAATATCATAGTTTATTTATGATGGACCACGATAGACTACTATTTGTATTTGTCTGTATCATGATAGATATAAATATTAGTTTTTTTTTATCTATCACATATAGATTATGATACTTTATTATTGTTTTTTCTTTTTGTTTGGTTCAAGAAGATGAAGAATAAGAAATGAATAAAAATGAGTGTATATTCATTAAAACTAAGCAAAGGAGAGTGGAGAAGATGCCATGAAAATGTCACCCAACAACCTCTATACTTTTAAATTTTCAAACTATATATAATCATTATTGGAAAGGAAATTAGACCTCTAGAAAAAGTTACTAATTACCATTTAGGTAAGTTCTTCTTAGCGGCTACATATATTATATTTTAAGAACTATAAGATAATTAACACTGTTATCTATAGTAATTTAATTGTGGACTTTGTAAGAAAAGAAAAATACGTTTTTTGAGAACTCTGTTGACTTTAAAAAAATATATAAAAAATAATAAATAATAAAAGTATGATAATGGTAGAGGAGATCGAATTTCCAACTTTTAATTATTTCTATTTTGTTCCTAACTTCTTAAATTACTTTTTTCTTTTTTACTTCTCAATGTATACTACTACTTATATTATTGTATTATAAGAATTTTGATAATATTATTTCTAAATAGTGAAATTGTATAATGACAAAATATTTATAAAATACAGTAAAATTTTAGATTTTATCAATAATTGATATGGATAGAAGTCTATCAAATGTCTATCTTTAATATAATCTAAAATTTTGCTATATTTTTTTAAATATTGTGATCCATTTTTCTATATTTAAAAATGCACCTATAAAGTAACTCATGAACCTAGAGAAAGAAAATGTTAAAATACTTTTTAGTAATTAACCTATGATTTAACAAAGTGTTTTAAAGTAATAAAAAGAAAAAACAAAAATGGTGGCAGGTGGGAGAAGTAGGAGAATTATCAGAAATATTTCAATGGAAAGGAGAAGTACCAAAAGGGCTGCCAGAATGGGAAGAAGATGAGAAGAAGCACTTGGGAGAAGAGCTGTCTGATGTGCTTTTGTATTTGGTTAGACTCTCTGATATTTGTGGCATTGATCTTTCTAAAGCTGCCTTAAGGAAATTGGAGCTCAATGCTATTAAATACCCTCTTCACAAATCCACTAATAATAATAATTAATATCACTCTCCCTTCATCACCTAATTTTACACTATTTCTCTTTTCCTTTTATCATTCCAATCTTGAGATTGATTGATGTGTAAACTTGGGTTCCGTTTGATAACGCTACAAATAATAAATTTAATTAGTTTATGGGAGATTATCATAAATATATTTTGGTTACTATTTCTATATATATTTCTTCTTTTACACGTTTCTTGTTTTTAAGAAGTTAGAAATAGAAATAATATGTTTGGTAATAGAAAATAACCACGAGGGTAACGGTAATAATGTAAAAAGTAAAAGTAACAATAAATATATGGCAGATTCATAATGTCAGGCCTCGCTCCAAATGCCACACCACCCGACCAAATGAAGGGCGTGCGGCCTAGACATTCAATGCATTAAACGCTTAGTAAGCGGAACAACTCTTTCACTTGTCTCTTCGTGAAGCTCTTCCACTTGAGCCTAAGAGACCTTCACTTCCTTTACAACGAAAACAACTCAAAAATTAACACAACGGAATAACTTAAACTCCTTCTCTCATTTAACTTAGTCCTTACAGAAGTATAAATTACAAATTATACTTTGTTTTTCATAAAAATAAATCAACTCTAGTCTTCTCATGTTCTTCTTCTTTTCACCAAGGTGTCGCTCTTTGCGCCAAGGTGTTTTGTAGTAAAAGACTCTAATCTCAGTCCTTTTTACTCGAGTCATCAACATCCAACCTAAGGGCACATCCTCTGGAGTCTCATTTTCTTCCTTCGCCACTAAACGTTGCTCCTTGGAACGAGTACCTAGAGATGTAAAGGTGGCACTTCCTCCTCTGACTAGGTTGTCCAACTACCTCTCTTAGTGAACCCCGTTTAGGACTACTCTTTTCTTGACTCAACTCCTTGGCTCTTTGGCTCCTCGGGTTAGGCCTCACCAACCTGGGTACTGCACTCGTTTGCCTTCTAAGTCAAGCCATCCGTGCTAAGGAGGAATCCACTTTCCAACCAGCTCCTTAGACACATGATGAGATACCATGACTAGCACGCCATGTAAGACTATAGAAATATTATGTCTAATTCCCTCCTTAACTTAGCTACACAGCCTCAAAACCAACCTTTGTATGCTCTCAATGTCCCAATGATGGGTTTTAAGAAAACCTTTTGGGAAATCACATAATCCACAAATCAACAAACATCAAGCCATAACAGAAAAGGTTTGTTGTATCAAACAGTAATCGCACAACGTGTAACTACACAGTGTCACGTGAGTTACCTGGGATACCAACAATGTCTCACCACATTCACATTCTTAGACCTAGGAGTTACACTCCACCAATGTCTCATCATCATATTTTTTTAGGCTTTCCACAACGAGCTCTACAACACCATATGTTGGAATCATCTCACAGCAACATGGCTCCGAGACCTAAAACTCTTTCTCCCGCCAAAATTTGGGAGTTTCTTTCAACCAACATCATGCGAGTTTCTTGGGACTTTCACTTGCCTCTAGACTTACAATCTCATCACAACTCGCTCCGACCTGGGAATTCTCCCCTTGTTTAGACTTAGGATTCGCTCTCACCAATGTCACGCGAGTTTCCTGAGATATCCAACAATGTCTCACCACATTTACATTCTTAGAACTGGAAGTTACACTCTACCAGAGTCTCATCATCATATTTTTCAGGTTTTCCACAGCGAGCATTACAACGCCATATGTTGGAATCATCCTCACAACAACTTGGCTTTGAGACTTGGGTTTCTTCCCCCGCCAAGATCTGGGAGTTTCACTCAACCAACATCATGTGAGTTTCCTGGGACTTTTACCAGCCTTATTAGCCTCACAATTTTATCACAACTCGCCCCAACTTGGGAATTCTCCCCTCGCTCAGACTCAAAATTCACTCTCGCCAGTGTCACGTGACTTTCTTGGGATTCCGTATAGTATTGTGCGATAGATCAAGCCATATCACAAACACAACCACACGAACACACCAAGAAAGCACAGTATCACTGCTTACTCATAGCACAGATCAGTCACAAATTGATAAGGCATTTAATAAACATCATCACATAGGAAAGAATACTCAACATGTAACTTTAGAACATCACCTTTCAGAACGAGGATCATATCAATTGTTTAGAAATCATACTAGGAACTGAATAACCATTTACCACCATTTATAAATCACATTTTACCATCTTTTAAAGAATACTCTTGTTCATAGAAAACATTTAGCCTTTCACTTATATTTAGAAAATATTTATGAAATAGATCTTGTCAGCCACAAAAATAAGACTCATAAAACATGTTTGACCATTTACAGAAAGGTAATAAACCACATTATTACTTTCAAACAAAGCTCGCAAAACAAACAGTGTAGTATACGTAACAAGCATGTAAATCAATTTGTCACTCACACGAGATACTTAGCCTCGACTTTCTCCTTCTCGGCTTCTGACTTTTTCTTCACCTCTGACAGTTGAAGGAACCGTCCATTCAGCATTCAGAACTTTCTCCTCTTACTTTCACTAGAAAATATAACACTTTTTCTGTTTAGGAAAAACTTCCATTTTCTTTTGGCTTTCGGTTCTATTTATAGAGGCTTTTCATATTCACGGGTCACTTCTGCTCTTTACATGTCGTCTTCCTAACGCACCATGTTATGCTACCAATTTGAAGTCGACACATAGCTTATCCGTCAGCGTTACTTGACTTTCCCTTAAGATGCACACCTTATCTCTTTGGTAAGTAAAACTCTTAATTGTATGACTGTCGCAGTTTTCTTCAACCTACCGTCGTTTCTTTTCCATAGAGAGTTGTCATGTCATTTGACAAGACGTTTACTTCCTCGCCTCAATCTCTTGGGTACAAATACTTCCTCTAGCAGTATCCTGCCAATGTCTCACTTAGCGCAGTGCCTTCCTTGCCAGCTATTCTAATGCGTTACTCACCTTCATGCAATAGAATCTTGGGCTTACATTTTTCTCTTCGCATTGCCTACTTTCTTTTGCATTATTTCTTGCAGAATGTCTCAACACTTACCTGAAACAACCTTCCAACAAGGATCTCAACACATAATTTTCATATCGTTATAGTAACAATATCGATTATAGTAATTATATATATAGAGCCACATAATTTTCAATTACGATTAGATTGAATATCCTTTCACTTTTCTCAATTAGATTGCACAATTTGATTACAGATTTTGGATGTGGGTCCTACGACTCATTACAATTACATTACACCAGTCAACAAAAAAAAATCAGCTAAAACCTACTTTTTACATTGTCATCAATGGATTACCTTTCACTTGTGGTAAACGTAACCTAATTTTTTCATAAAATATATATGTCTATGCTTACTTTTGAAACTCTTTTGCATAATTTTATAATTGGGATTTAAACTCTTTCATTTTCCTTCCAAATCATTTTTTGATCCAACTAAATTTAATTAATATTAAATCATCTATAATTTAACACCTTTAGTACATCTTACTTTATTGCCCTTTTTTTTGTTGTGCGATTATGATTTCGCTTCCATCCTACATTTTGATGTTAGGATTTTAATTTATAAAAGTATTAAAATTGGATCTCAAATTTACAATAGTTGTTTGTTAATGAAATTGGTCTCCCAACCCAAATGATAATATATAATTAAATATCAAATTTGTATAATTACTATAATAATATCTATAATTAAGTTTGATAGTCTAGTTTTAATACTTTTATAAGTTTGATGACTCAATTTTTGCATTTTTGAAAGTTTAAGAGTATAAGTGCAACTATCGACATACTGCTTTTACTATTTACACTACAATTATTCTATACCGCTCTTTTTATGTTTAAACTTATGAAAATCAAGAATTGAAAGACAGGATATAGGTTCAAAATACTTTAACGGTCTCTAACCTTTTTATAAAAGTTATGAATCATTCCTTGAATTTTGGCTTCTAATGATATAAGCTTTGTCTTTTAAATTTCGTAACAATTTTATTATTTTAATTCATGTACTAGTAGATCACTAAACCAATGTAAACTTTCAACACCATCAAAATGATAATAAATGGCATTTAATTTTCATAAAAATCTTTATGATAGGATTAAATTGTTAAAATTTAAAAGCTACAAAAACAACTTACAAACCATCTATGGACTTAGCTTCCTTTTTTATTCCTATCTAAGTTGTGAACTTTTTAGAATAGAAACTAAGTTTGAGTAGAGGACACTTCTCTAGTAAATTTAAAATAATATTTGAATATAATATGTCTATGGAGGGTTTTTTTTTTTTTTTTTAAATTTTAAAGAAACGCTATAGACCTCTTCAACTATGGGATAGAGATAGAGTACCAAAGTCAATGATTGTCCAAATTTACTCTTAATAATAAACAATTGAAATTAGGTTTATTTTTGTAATTTTAATTTGAATTTAGGCATGGGGACCAAGAAGAATTACAATAATAATAGAGTAACAATATTATATATTAGAGCCTATATCATTTGTTGGTAAACCATGTTTTGTCAGCATCATAGGCATGTTTTCTTTTAATCTAGTGATTAACATCATAATGATAGGTTTAGTTTTTCCATGCTTTTATATTCTTTTATTTGGACTATATTTAATTAATACTCTTTGTTTGATTGTGATAATTTAAATTTAAAAAAGAAAGAAGAGAAGTTATAGATTGCTCTTAGCTTTGTTATGAAAAATTACGTTTTTGCATCTTTATGAAAAATTACGTTTTTGCATGTTAAATTTCAAACTTTTACTCTCGTATTGGAACTATTTACAAATAGAGTAAAGTAGAGTAGTTTATTTATGATAGACTATGATAAACCTAGCTAAATATATATTCAACTAATATTTTAGTTTGCGTTCAATCTTTTCAAACTTTTATTTATTTTATCTATTGGGTGACCAACTTTTGGAAAGTTTTCTAGAATCATTGTTAAAAAATTTGGATATATCATTCAATAGTCTATCGATAATTTCTATCACTAAAGAATCATAATAGGTGTATTATGACAAATTGTCGCACGATTTTATATCATGCAAAATTGTAAGTATATGGTGTCAAGTTTTAATTTCAATTATTGATGATCAATTCGAGTATTTTCCACGAGATTTGATCAATAATGACAACTTATTTTATCAAAAGAATTAAACTTTAAATATGGGTTATTTGATTAACACTGTTTCTAGGTCAAAAAAAGGTAAAAGTATTTAAAAGACTCTACTAAGTTCAGATAAATTTTCTTGATAATATATAGTTAAAACTTAACATGTCCATACCATTTTTAAAGACTAAGCAAGACATTAAGTTTTTCTCTAAATGACCATTAAAATGAACCATTTACTTCTGTTTCATAATATATTTCAGATGATACAAATAATGTTATGGTCCAAGTCTTACTGTCAGATAATTTCAGTACTGAAAATTAAAATAATTGCAGACCGAGAAAAAAAATAAGAAGTTTTAAAAAATATAACATATCGGACAAAATATTTACCCTATAAAAAACAATTTCGAAAACGGAAAAAGTTCATAGACCCACAATAAAATATATAAAAAATATCTCAGTCAACAAGAGATTAATTGGTCACTCACACGTATTATATTTGATAGATTTGGCTATCCCAAATCTATTCGATCGTATACCAATATTCCAACAATTTTTTTTCAAGATTCATTGTACAAGATAATTTAGATTTGGCTACATATTTAAATCTAAACGATTTTGTACCAATATCTAACATAAATTATTTATATTTGGTACACGAAGGTTCTTTTATATACCTGGTACACGAAGATTCTTTTATATTTTGGTACATGATCGTTTATGTTTGGCTACCTAGACCTAAACGATTGTGTAGCAATATCCAACGATTTTTTTTCAAGATTCTTTGGTACACGTAGCCAAATTTAGACGATAGTATCAATATCATTTTTTTTCAAGATCTTTTATATTTGCTAGATTTGGTTGTAGCCAAATCTAAACGTACCAATATCTCAATCATTTTTGTTCAAGATCGTGTACCAAGATCTTTATATTTGGTACACAATCTTAAATCAAACAACACTTTGAAAAAAAATAATACAAGATTTATGATTGATTGAAAATAAAGATCATGATTTCAAAAAAAAATGTAAAAGAAAAATTGCAAAAAAAGAAGAGAAGAAAGATGATGGAAATGAAAGGAAAAGAATTGCAAAAGAAAAGAAGAATGAAGATCGAAAAGAAGAGCAAATTTGAAATGTTTAAAAAAAATGGTCGGTTAATGGGCTTTTTGTTTTGTTATGCGGGCAGTAAATACTTTTGTGTTTTGTTATATTTATGAAAATTAACAAAAAAAAATAAATAACTTTGGTGAAATAGAGTATTTTTATGCGGAAGTATTGTTCTATTTGCAAAACAGTTAAAATTCTTGGTAAAAACTTATAAAATTAGTCCAAAACAATCAAAGCTAACTTGGAAAATTGCCAAAAATAGACTAAATTTGGATGGATAAATGATTTTTGGGATTGATTTTGAAAAAAATTGAGTTTTAGAACAAATTAAGGGTCAAATGTCTAAATTACTCTTCATTAATTTTTCCTTCCCTACTTTTTAATATAAAATAAAACGTAAAGGGAAAAAGAAAAAAAGAAACTCATTCTCGTTCTTCTCCTCGTGAAATTTTTTTGAAATTTCCCGCTTCTACTATGGTCTCATTCATCGTCTCCTTTGGTGTCGTTCATCCTCTCCTCCTATGAACGTCCTATGGTGAATGTCGCCTCTCCATTGCAATTTTTGTTGGGATCCGAACGTCCCACGGTGAACGTTTAGTTTTCGTTGATTCGTTGAACGTTGTTTCTCCACGTGAACGTTCACCATTGTAGTTTTTAATTTTCAGTTTTCGTTGGGATGTCGGAGCTTTCTTGTGGCAGTTGAAACCTTTTCTCGCGGCTTTTTCTTCACCAAATCTTGATAGGTGATTTCCTCTTGTATGTATTTTTTTTATATATAAATTTATATAAATCTGTGGTAGTTGTTAGATGTTTCTTAGCCTGTATGAAAATTGAAACTAAGTAGCATTCAATAGGATCAATTTCTTTAGTAAAGGTGGAAGATATGAAGTTGTAGTTTGGACTATATGTGTTGAATCCTTTGAATGGTAGGCTTTCCTCTTACTAGTAATCCTATAGTTTCTTCTTGTTGGATAGGCATGAAATTGATTCCACTGAAACTGATTGAACTTTCCTTTAATCTCTCTTAGCTTCTAATTTTATGGATTGGTCTTTTCTTTTACCTGAATTGCCTCATCATCATGTGTAAGTAGTTTTGCACTGGTTAGAAATTTCAATACCAATTTATCCTATAAGTTGCTGCATCATTGTAGAGCTTCTTAAGGAGATGTTGGACAACCCTGTTGGTAGAAAACCTTTGTTACAAATTCTTAGTATTTGTTTGAGTGAGAAAGATTATTTTGGGTTCACTGTTATTACTAGGTTCGAAGAGGATATATGATCATTCATATAGATTTCTAGAAGAAAATAGCTCTGAAATCAGCACTCTCTGGCATGCTTTATAAAGACAACCTCAAAGCATCTATATTACCTTCCAAGTATTACATACTTTAAAGAAAAATGCAACGTTAATATATGCCTAGGAATCGTTCTAAGGTGTTACAATATATGCTTAGGAATGCAAGCAATTTGGTTTAGTAAGCCTCTTATGCATTTATGTTTTATCTCGTACACATCTCGTACACATCTCGCACGCATCTCACATATTTCAATCTTTTACTATGTGTTTTGAAATCAAATTGCTACCCCTCCTAAGCCATTTGGAGTGCCAATTAAAAATCAACATATCAATTATCAAATCATTAGATTACATATAAAGCAGCACATTATAGCATATTATCTCACAATAAAAAATAGAAAGCTTTTAAAATATTTTTTTTTTTATCTCTTCTTCCTCTCTAATGGTTCATTCCATCGTGAAGAAAGAGCAGCAAAAGTAAAGCATGAATAAGCCAGAACTCAAACACCACTGACAATGATGTATTGAAATAAGATAAGAGTAGAGGCAAATGAAAGTCATTTGTAATAAACTTAGTTCAGTTCAATATAATTTATGTCAGAATGTTTTTGGAATGCCATTTCTAAGACGCTTACCACGAATTTCCAAATCATTTTGAGAGCTTAAGCACAGATACTAATTCATTCAATTTCACGAACAGATTGAATGCAATGTGGCTCTTCTAGCACTTGACAGACAATGAATAAAAAGAAATTCAAACTGAAACTCACAACACAATGTCTCAAACACAATCTTGAAGAGAGTGGCAAAAAACGTGTAATAATTTCCAAGAAGTTCAAAATCAAGTACCTGGGTCAGAGTTTCATTGAGAAATCAACATAGGATGATATTAACTAAGTTGGATACTAAATAGGATGATATTAACAACGCATCTTCAACTATGCACTGTTTTATGGAAAAGTACTTGAGTGCAATAGTTGCTAAACAACGAGGAAAATTTACATCAATTTTGAACGTTACTCTAAAGCTCAATGTTAACTATATGAAATAACAAACTAAAGCATGTTACAGTCGGAAAAGACAGAAATTTCTAGTCTTCAAATTCACACATTGGGCAAAGAAATAAAGAAGAAACCAACATTGACAGAGAAATTTCTAATCTTGTATGCTCGACTTCTTGGTGTATGAAATTGGTTTCGTACACGTTAATCTGTTGTGCCCTATTTCTTTACATCAACCACATTTATGCAATTTGAGTGCTTCACCAACACTTGGAATTCTCTTTTCTTCGATCGACCAACTCTTTCGACTACTTTCAGAGGTATGATTTCTAACTGAGTAGACGATCTTTGAATATGCTACCAACAAACATTCATTAGTGTAATAATTAGGACATAAACTATAAACATTTATATTGCGATCATATGCTGCAGCAATGGCATATGAGCATGATAGTTACTCAACTTGAAACTCCTTGCAAGTGCACTCTTGAGTATGAAGATTTACAACCTCCTCCTTATCTAAATCTTTGGAATTGGTAACAAGCAATTGGGTTGACCTTTATTGTCAAAGCCCGTTCTTGTTTCTTTTGTAGAACTAACTCTGTCCATTTAGTCAATGTAGACGTCATTTTAATGTCTTCGTTTCGACGCTCTCAAAACCAACGATGTAGCAAAGGTCAAACATGTTTAAGGAATGAAGCAATAGCCAAATCTCTAGGTTCTTTTAGTATAAAATTTATGGACTCTGCTATATTTGTTGTCATCATGTTATATCGTCTTCTTGGACAGTGAACACGAGACTACCGTGTTATTCCAACGTCGTTTAAATATTTTTCTGAACCATTAAGAAATGCAATAATCATTGTCTACGCTTCTTGGAGCGTTAATTCACGATATATGTTCTTGATGGATTGTAAAACAAAGTAGTTACAGTGTGATTCTTATATTTATCATTCAAATTTTGAGTCAAATGTTGGACACAAAGGTCGTGGAATGTGGAGGAAAAAACTGATGAAATAACCTTGGAGAAGTATGCTTTTCGATCTGTCACGAAGCCTAGATTAGGCACCTTCTCTATTGCACCTTTCAATTTTTCTAAGAACCCTGTATTGAGGCATCTGTTTCTCTATCAAATACACTCCAAAGACAAGAGGATAAATCTAATTGTTACCATCTAAGCAAACAAAACCTATCAATTGTCCCTAATATTTGTTCTTAAGAAATGTTTCATCCATGACTATGATCGGCCTAATGCAATTTAAGAATCCTCGAACACATGGACCAACAACCATAAAAAGATATTTGAAGAAACGATCATCTTCAAGTTTCATATAAAATATTATACCTGGATTTGTAAGTTTGAGTGCTTCACCATATCTATGTAATAGATTATATGACTCTTCAGGAGACCCTCACACTCGTTCATATGCATTTTCTTTGAAACTTCATGCCTTTTCATAACTCATATTTATGTCATAGTTGTAACAACCCAAGTTTTCTAACTAAGTCGTAGTCATTAATTTCAAACAAAGACCTGAGTTTACACAAAAATACCAAATTCAATTAAAATCAAATTCTCAAAGGAAACAAAATTTAAATTCGGGCCCAGTTCAAAATAGCCAAAGACTTTTTAAAAAAAAATTACAAACATCAGTACATGACCTCAGTTAAACCACAAAATTTTTCTAAACAGTCTCAGGTACTAAAACGAAATAAGAAAACAAATCATTAAGCGGAAGCAAGTTAAGATATCCCCTATGGCAATCACGCTTCCTTCCTGCCCCTCGCCGGTCTGCCTCCCTTGTTACCCTTGCCTGAAAAAGTTACACATAAGAGGGTGAGTATAAACATACTCAGTAAGAGACCCACTACTGGTTCCGTTAGGGGAAAAATAAACTATTAACTTCCTATGGAGTACCCTGCACAATCACAGTCTTGTGATCCCGTAGGATACACATAATTAGTCTAACGTCCCGAAGGACGCATAAATCAGTCTAGTGTTCTGCAGAAACACATATCAATCTAGAGATCCCGTAGGATGCATAAAAAGGGTGGTGATCCCTTAGGACACCTGCAAGGTAACTACCCAATAGGAAACTAATAATGATCCCCTCAGTCCATTCTAAACATCTTAACAGTCATTCACAGTTCAGTTAAATATCCTCATCACATAAACTCTTCACTTAACCCCTAACAGTCATTTTATTCCAATTTAGCCCAAGGTCAGTCAGAACATATCAGTACATCAGTCAACAAACTAAATAATCATAACATCCCCCTCAGTCTACAAGGGCACAACCATGACGTCTCCGTTCACAATAACACAACCATATCAGTATGTCATACATTCAGTCTAAACAACAATCTACCAGTTCAATCCACACTTTATATAAGCAACATCTACGAGATTCAGTCATTTCCACATCCTTATGTTTGTACATATACATATCCAGTCAGTCACAACATGCACTCAACCACAAGTCCACATCAATTCGTACATATATATATAAATTTTTCCCAGTCAAACACAGTATACATTAAACATTAAGTCCACATCCAAACATATACATCATAACTGTCATCCCTACTCAGTTCAGATATAACAATATGGTCTATACAGTCAATACATCTTAATTTTGTTATTGAGTCCAGTAGAAAGTCCCTTACCTTAACGTTACCAAAGTTCCTTAATCAAATTTAAGTCCAACGAAACAAATTTACACACATAACAACAAAACTTCAGTACTTTCCCAAAACTCGTTTCCTCATTCAGATCAATCAACCACGATATCCACGAACTTACCCAAGTAGATGAAGAATTAAGCTCTAACCAACCTGTCGTAACTCCAAGAACTTGAACACCGTCCACAATGTCACCTTCAATAAGCAATATAGAACCATTCGATTAATTCCACATTTCAATCCTAAGGGAAAATTCACTATAGATCCACAATCCACGATAAATATTTACCACTAAAACCTACTGTCGAGTTACAACAAAAAAACAAAAAGCAATGAGAGTGACACTTCACAACACACTGCAACCAGCGTGCAGAGATCACTAGTTGAAGGTCGATCGGACGGAGAAGTGAGGCGGCGTGGCTTCACGAACAAGGACTGGCTTCAACTCTGATTAGTCGTCGGCTGTTGACCGACGGGGCGGCGTGACCCACGCCGACGGGGCTGTGCGGGAATGAGGCGTGCGGCTTGGCTTCCTGAACCGAGACAGGAAAGGCGGCCAGTTTTGAGAAGAACGGCGACTGGTTTTGAGACGAACAGCGGCTAGATTTAGGGTAAGGAAAATAAGAAGAAGAAAGAAAAGATGGAGGGGGGGTCGCACGCGCACGGGAAGAAGAAGAAAGGGAAAAGGAAAAAGAAAATTTATTTTCTTTTTTTTAAAATATTTAATAACAATAATAATAATAATAATAATAATAATAATAATATATTATTATTATTACTTTTCCAACTCCTTTTCCCTCCATCACTTCTTTTCTTTCTCACCAAAACATTTATTTTTCCACTATTTGCAAAAACATAACACCTAAAAATTAATAAAAGAAAACTTCCAAAAACAAGGCAAATTTGATTTAAATAATATAAAAAAATACCTTAAGATTTGAGGTCTTACAATAGTCTTGCAATTGTCTCATGTCTTCTATGATATTACGTGGTTTGTATAAGCAAATGGACTTTATTACGTGGTTTGTATAAGCAAATTCAAGGGGTGTCCTTGAATTTGGACTTTATTAATTATCCAGCAACCTAAGATTTTGCTTGTCTATGGTCACGATTCAAAAACTCAAGAAAACACTAATGAACTTTGACATACTTTTTAATCTTGAATATATTTGAATCATTCCATCTCACCGCTCGCAATCTCTAACCACACTTGTTGTCAATGCATCTAACAAAATGAACCTTTTTTGTAGACTTTTTTACTACAAACTAAAAAAAAATCATTGTCAAGATACTTAATCTCATTGACAAATCTCTCTTGCAAAAAAAATATTTATCATACATCCAACTCCTCACTTGTAGAGCTTTCTTCGAACCAATCTCTACCTTTTGCCTTCAACTTTCAGCTAGAGGAGTTGTAGTGAACTTTTGCTTTTCCTTTTGCAATCTTTTGTAGGAGCATCTCTTTGTTGTGGGATGTCAAACGATTCATTGTTCATCTCAACTGGCTCTCATGTAAAAGTATCATCTTTTGAATCATATGACTCATATGATTCCCATATAGCCGAAGTGGTCCCTATCATGTTATCACACAAGCCAATCTGAACTTCACCAACATGAACTCCATTCTCATCTAATGTATCCATTGCAATTGGAGGATGGGGGTTTAAGTTATGAACGTGGTTGCTCCCAGATACTGAATTGTAATATTTGTACTTTCTTGCTTTGATTGCTTCTATGCTCAAATGAGACGTATAGGGAGACCTCCAATGGATTTTCACTAAGAATATAAAACTTCAAATCACGGTCATTGCTGAACTCAAATGGAGGAGCTTCATTTTCCACTTTTATCTCATATATGCATCTTATCTTTATATCGAACTCTATAGGGCCAACTTTTGCAAGGTCATATAATTCAGCCGGTAAATTTTTGTGTGTTATTTCTTTACTGACAACAATGTCTTTTAACATGCCTCCTTCATATTTTCTCCATCTCTCATCTCATGCACCACCGAAACTCACTAAAATCCGAACATGTGACATCCTTAAACCATAATAAACATTTTAGTTCCTGCAAAATTTGATTTGAAGTTAGAAGTTGACATATCACATAAAAAAAGTGTATGACTTATTTGTGAGATTAAAAAACAGTAGTTAAAAACTAAATAAAATATGTATAGTCGCACCCTAAAAAGTATATGACTAATTTAGCCTTGGGCATTTAAAGTTCAGAAGTTACGAGATGTTTACGAGATTCCAAGATGCAAAAAACAGTAGCTAAAAGCACCACAAATCATATAAGCACAAGTATATGATTCATTTGAGATTAAGCATGTAAACTTAAGAACATGCGCTGCGAGATGCCTGCGAGATGTTTGCGAGATGAAAAAAAAATAACAAATAATTTGTTGACATACTTTGAAACAACCCTGAATCAACTTGAAACAATTAGAAATTATATTAGGTTTATACATTTAAAATTCAAATGTTCCACCAAGAGAAGAAGACAAAAAAAACTCTATATAACACAGCACAATTCGGAGGAAAAAATAACAAAAAAAATAAAAAGCCTAAAAACTTACCGGACAACATGAGAACTTGATCAAAATTAGCTAAATAATCTATGGAATCGTAAGAGAGATTGAGAGAAAGAGAGTTTGAAAGAGGTTAGAGAGATTGAAAGACTAGAGATCGAGAGGTTGGTTTTGAAAGGCTTTTTTTTTTCTTTACATTTTGTTTTACGGGGAAGAGAAGGGGAGGGAAAGTAAAATTAATGAAGGACAATTTAGACATTTCACTCCCAATATATCCTAAAACTTAAACTTTTTAAAATCAATCCTAAAAAACTTTTATCCTTCAATTTTGACCTATTTTTGACAATTTTCCAACTAACTTTACTATTAAAAGACGTGTTTGTTCATTTTAGTCCATTTAGGCCATACCAAAGTCGAAATACTATCACATAAAATTTTAAAGTCAAAATGTAACATAAAATTCTACTTCTCTACCGAATAAATATACTAAAATATGGATCGAATCATGCATTTTGTAACATTTATCACACCCCCAAACACTTAAATTAAATCATTTTTTGTTCTCAAGCAAACGAAGTTACATATACTGATAGTGAGAGTAAATAAATCAAAACATGTATGCTGAGTCTAATTTGGAACTCAGTTCTGAGGACGACACTTAACACCTAAATTTACTTTACTAAAATTACTACTCGACAATATCCATACATTTACGGTTTTACAATATGGTGTAAAGATCACACAACACATAATCCAAATTTTTAATATTTACAATATTTTTAGAGGTAAGTTTGTTCATTAAACTCCATGCTTGGTCACTCTTTTCACCATAGAAATAAAGACAATAATTGAAAGCTTCATTATTGTTATTCCACCATAAAGAGCTACTAATTATATTTTCGTCCTAATTTTGAAATTTTTATACCCTATACCCCATTTCACTTTTCTCTTCACTTTTTTTTTCTTTTAACATCTCTTCACTAGACCAATGATTTGTTTAAAGGAGATCATTTTTATAAGTTGGAATCTTCCTTACTCAAAAGGTAATTAGGTACATATGATGCTCACATTACAAAAGTGGTTTACTCAAAGTAATGAGGCAGAATTTAATAATGGGATTTCATCATAACTCATATTCTAAAGTTGCAATTCTTAACTCTCATGATCTACTAAAGTTAATCATGACTACCACAAGCCTAAGAAAAGAAATCACAATATAAAATTAGTCCTAATTTGAATCAAAGTATCATGCCTTCAATGGTAATGATTATTATCATTTCAGCCATTATGACTATCATTATTAACTTCAATGACCTTTATGCAATCTATATATATACTATATCACATTGTGAAGATATTCCAATTCAATTTCAATTGCACAAGAAAATCACATTATTATTTGAAGCTAAATCAAGACTTAACTCTCTTTTTAGGGTATGTTGAAGAGAGAAGCTTTGGCCATATCCATGTGCTCGAACTCAGGAGGATTAGTCGGATGGTGTCGCCCACGACGACGATCAAGACGACGACGAAATAGCACAATACGGCTTGGGAATCGACGAAGAGGGTTCTATCTTGGATCTCGAGTCGTGGTCGGCCCTTTTCGAATGTTGAAGAGGTTGATTATGGAGTTGGCTCCAAATGAGAAGTTGATAGAAGCTTATTACTCACTTTTGCCATTTTTACGTCCAACTTTGTTCCCTCTTAGTTGATGAATATGCTCAACTCTTTAATGAATGAAAGCATTTTTTTTTTTTCATTTGGGTAATGATCTTATCTCTCTTTCAATGTTTTCATGTATACTTTGTACAATTTCTTGTTCTTAAGTGAATCACAATGATTTTCCATATGAATTTTATTTAGTTAATAATAAGTTCATCTAATTAGTCGCAACTTTTTTTTTAGCCCATACATTTTGAAGAAAAAATAGTATAATAAATTTAAAAATAATAATTAATTATATAGCAACATTTTTAAAATGAGTTATTTACATAAATATGACAAAACCCAAAAATATTTATGGTTCGTAACCTAAAAGATGAAAATTCAAATAATTGCAAAAACACCATTGAAGCATAATTAAATTATAAAATTTAAATTCAAATTATTATTAAAAATATATATTAAATTTTAAATTCAAATTGTTATTAAAAATATATATTATGTATTATTTAATAAATTATTAAGAAATGGTTTAAAATATAACAAATTTGAAAATATTGTATATAATAAAATATAATAAATTGTTTAATATATAACAAATTCAAATTCAAATGAGTGATTGCCATTATTTTAGGGATTAGATTGAGAATGGTTGAAAATCTCCTAATTTTTTAGGAAAAATATTTATTAAACATAAGTTTTATGAATTAAATAAATAAATGTTAATTAATTTGATTTAAATACTAAAAATCCGAAATTTAGTTATGAATTATAGGCATATATTTATGAGATATTGAGAAAATCTTGCCAATCTCGAAAATATCATAAATTAGTTAATATTTTTCAAAACTGATTGCAGTTTGCAAATATACGGTATTTGTGACTTTATGATATTTGGTCTCATTATTTGTATCATGCAAATAGACCGTATCTATAAAACACGTATTATTCTACATAAAAAGGTATAAACACATGTTATACTTCTTGATTTAGACATGCATAGCAAGGATGATTGGAAATAAAACGTCACAAACAAAATAAAAAGTCTAATTAAAATAAATATGAATATTAACGTAATTAAAAAAATACAATGTGAAAAAATAATTATTCGATATAAGAGGCACAATAAATTATTTTTTTTAAATAAAAATCAACCAAAATAAGTGTATAATCATAATTAGCACGATTGTAGGGATTGAATATAATGACTCAGGAATGGTTGAAATTCTCATAACCATTTTTTATATTAACCATACGTACTATTTATTATCTAATAATTTTTTTTAAATAATTTGAAATATAAATCATACGAAAAATACTGAATTATTGGTTAAATGAGATCAATCCTAAACATAAATATCTATTTAATATTATTATAAATTTGAATGATATGCAAATACAATGTAATTGTAATTCTGTGTTATATTTCATTATTTTACGCTACACAAATACACTGTAATTGAAAAATAAATGAGTTTTAGACTATCAAGGGATAAAATCGGTTTGAAAATTTGCTAAAAAAAATCTACCTTATGCAATTTTGCTAAAAATTAAATTATTTTTAAAATTTGCTATTTTCTAAATTGTACTCTATTATTTTGCCATTTTCACGGTTATCTCTATAATAAAATAAAAAAATCCCATAACGCGTGATCATTTTCTTCATAAATTCCAAATATGTCCTTGCGATTTATTAATCTCGAGCCATCTTGGTGGAATTAAGGTTTGAGATCGAATAGCTAAAGACAGAAATCTTTCATCCTAAAGTAGCTCAAGGTAATGTATGCCCGAGATCGAATAAAATAAAGAAAAAGTTCTTTCATTTCGGGCCATCTCAGTATCACTAAGGCCTAAAATCCAATAACTAAAGTAAGAATTCTTTCATCCCAGAACATCTCGGGGGCATTGTATACTTGAGATCGAATGTATTAAAGGCAGAATCCTTTCATCGTAAGGTATCTTGTTGCAACTAAGGCTCGAGATCGTGTATCATAATTTACACGATCGTTTAAATTTGAAAGTCATCGCTCAAAATGAAGTATGAGATCATGTAGAACTAGACTTCTGTTTTTCATCTCAGGTCATCTCCGTGCATTGTATGCTCGAGTTCATGTATCAAAATTTACACGATCGTGAATCGTGCGCGTGTGGCCGATTTATTGTGTGTTGACTGGGGTAATTTTGGTATTTTACATTATGGGCTCGTGGACTTTTTCCTTTTTCAAAATTATTCTATACAGTATAAATATTTTTTTGGTTTATTAGATTTTTAAAAAAACCTCTTTTAAAACATTATAAAATACACTTATCGTCTATAGATAATAGACAAATATTTGCAACATGGTCTATTGACAGATTTCAAATTTTGTATATTTACAATTTTTTAATCTAATTGTTATATTTATAACTATACCAGAAAAAAAAATACATAACTAGATATTAGAAAAATATTCAAAGTAAACACTAATAAAGAAGTTGGGAAAATGGCATGAATAGGGGGAAATTTGGGTGATGGTAGGATTTGTTAAGATATAATTATTTTCCAATAACATTATTGAATTTCAATAATAATAACTCAAGATTTCGTGATTGTTGTTAAAAAATGACTATATTTTACCAATTAATCTGGATATATTTTCAAGTGTTTAATTTACAAAATAAGTTATTCAAAAGAATTAAAGTGTTTAAAAGCCACTAAAAATAGATTTTTAAAGATATTTTAAACATTTTTTTAAGAAAAATTTTTTAAAAAAAATGAGTTTCATGAAAATTATTAACAAGATAATTTTTTCAAAGTAAATTGTCTTTTTTTAGTTTCTCCTTTATACTACAAAATTTAGAAAAGATACTTAAACAGTGTTTTACCCTAAATAAAAATTAAAAACTTTATTTTAAATGTTAAAACTTTTAAAAATATTTACAAATATAACAAAATATAATGATAAAAATAAACATAGATAAAAGTCTATCTTAGTTATCATCAAAATAAACAAGGAAATTTTTCTATATTTGAAATTAGTCTTAAAAACTATCCTCATTATTAGTTTTAAGATGAAAATTAAAAAATAATGACGATGTTACCATCAGTCGGTTCAATCTACTTGAGCTCTCACTAAGTTCCCACCAATCCAATCGATGAGCAATTTTGTTGTGCAAAATAACCTACTTCAGTTCAATCGGTTTAAGTTGATGGAGCGATTCTTCCATGCTTGATACTCACCCTAGAAAGTTCAGACTAAAATGAAATGTCAAATTACAATCACATCAAGTCATTTTTAACTTTTTGATCAAGTTTCTCAAAATGTACTCGACATGATTCCTTTCTTTCTAACATGGTAAGTGTCCAAATATGACAAGTAAAAGAGCTCTTTCCATCTAATAATGATAACTAAATAGACGAAATTGAAACTTTTAAGCAACGGAAAGAAACTGAAACAAACCACCAACCATATAGAGACGAAAAAGGTAATTTCCCTACATAATAATATTCAAATCCAGCAAAAAGTGAACCAAAACATAATGCATTTTTTGCGACGAATTTTGTTACAAACGTATCAAAAAAAAACAAAAAACAATAGTTCAGTTTAGTGTACAGCGGAAGGATAAACCAAAATCAAACTTGCCCTTCTAAGCTACAGAAGACTGCCCTTTATACAACAAAAATGCACTGCATTTAAGATTTAACACAATCGAAATGTTCACTAAAAAAAAAAAAAAACCTTCCACGTACCTCAGCAGTCAGCAGCAACTAACACACCAAGATAAACAAAATAAATGGCATATATAAACATATGAGATGCAGCGCACAACTGTCTGTTTTGAAACAAGGCACGCCTATCTATTTCCTTCCAAAGTATGAAAAGAGGGTTAATTGGTTGTCATTACCAGTCTTCAGGTTTCCCTTCTTCCTTATCTTTGGATTGCTGCCTACCTTGCTGTAGTCGTCCATGCCACTTTTCAAGTCGGATGAGATGTCTTCACGATCTCGTTTTGTTTGATATGTTAGTGAAGTATCAGATGAACACTTTGCAAGACAATCCTTTGATTCTTCAGATGAAGCTCCAAGATTTACTTCTCTTTTGTGTTCTTCTAGACTTGGAGATGCCTCGGCCTTCACAGATGTGTTAGAGCAAGTTTTCTCTTGTGAGACCGAACGTTCCTTTTTCGTTTCTTTTGCAGAGAAAAATTTGGAGATGAGATTGCTTCCATCATTCTTCAGCTGTATCTACAAAGAAGACATAATAATGTTACTTTTTGGATCTATATAAGGTTAATTGTTAATGTAAATCAATCAACAAGGACTATGACTATCATTTGAAATAAAAGCATATTGCTTAATGCTACATTCGCGATCATGTCCAAAGAACACTAAAATCAAAGTAACTTCTGCAGAATACATGTCAAATATTTTATAAAATAAGGTCAGTATTCAACAAAAGATGAAAAACAGATGACTTTAGAGAGTTCCGTGTTCATTTGACTGATACAAAAACCCATTAAAAAAAATGTCAGCTCCTTTCTAATAAATGACATAAGGGCCAATTTGGGAATAAATTAGTAGATAGAGATGTTATGGTATGTGAAATATGCTTATTAATCATTTGTCCTTTATTGTAATTTTAATCTTTTCTTTTTAGTACAAAAAGGGTGGGAGAATAGTCACAAACTCTCTTACGCTAATATTTTTATACGTCAATTAAGTTATGCTCACGTTGGCTATTATTTTAAATTCAAGACACATATATGCGGATATGCCAATACATATATGAAAAGAATGAGTATGATTCTTCCCTATTTTCGTCTCATAATGGCAAACGACATTTATAACCTTCCTCAAGGTCAAATTTTAATACCCATCCCACATCATTGTGAATGTGTTAAGCGTACACTAAAAAATTCAATGTGAACATAAATCCTAGTTATTTCCATTCGAGCAAAACTTTCCAGACTTGTATCTACAGACCTCCACATGGCACAAGCATATTGTGCCACGTTTCAAGCTTTAATTTCTTTATTTTAATTCAGAACTTAAAATTGTAAGAAGTTAATATTTAAGAAGAATAGTGAGAGATATTTAAGTAATCTTTTATTGCTACCAACAAACTCAATGACACTTTGGCGCGCAAACATTTTATCTAAATATCGAGAACAAAAAGAAATCACATCAATGCACAAGTAATTTCTTGCAAAAGCCCAAAGAGAGGCATTAAAATGAGATTTATCTACTTATTATATCCACTACTTCAATAACCACAGCAGTACATTTCTATACAGATAAATATATACCTTCATTATGATAGACCCTCGATAGTGTATCAGTACAGTAGGAAGAAAAAATAGAAATAATAAAGTTAGAAGTTGGTTAAATGTGCACCTGTTTAGCACGTGATTAAGTAGTAGTTAGTTAGACGTGCACCTGTTTAGCACGTGAGGGTTAGAAAGGGGGGAGTAGTTACGGAAATTGTGAATATAAAGAAAAGGGGAGTGGGCGGGAAAGGGAGTTAGGTTTTATGTTGAGTTGTTTTCTTTTCTCTGTTCATCCTTGAGAGAGAGGGTAACAGAAGAGAGCGTCTTCACATTGTAATCATAGAACGATCTCGTTCTATATTCAATAAATAAATAGTAAATTCATACCAATTGGATTCCATCAAATTGGTATCAGAGCATTGATCTCGGGATAAGCAAACGAAGATGGTGCAAACTCGGTTTGAAGAGAAGATGGAGTCGTATGACCAGGAAATACAGAGCATCAAGAAGGAGATGAGTAAGATACCAACGATCTAAAAGACGTTGACCGAAATATCAAAAAACGTGGAGAAGCAAAACCAAATGATGTTACGTATCATGGAATCAGCAGTACAGGACCGTTCTGTGATGAGTGAGAAGTTATCCGAGTTGTCGATGCGTAATTCCATGGCGAAGAACACGATCGAAGGTGAAGGATCATCAAGCAAGGAAACCGAAACAAGAAAAGAAGAGAAGAAAGCAGATGACGATAGCAGTAACGATCGCAACAAATTCAAAAAAGTGGAAATGCCGATATTCAATGGAGATGATCTAAACTCCTGGTTATTTCGTGCAGAGAGGTATTTTAACATTCATAAACTCACCAAATATGAGAAGATGACTGTGTCGACAATCAGTTTTGAAGGACCAGCATTGAACTGGTATCGTTCTCAAGAAGAACGAGAAAAATTTATAGACTGGGCGAATATGAAGGAGAGACTGTTGGTGAGATTTCGGTCTGCGAGAGAAGGATCATTGTATGGGAGATTTTTGCAAATTCAGCAGACGACGACTGTGGATGAGTATCGAAATCTATTTGATAAATGGGTGGCGCCTCTATCGGATCTTCCGGAAAAAGTGGTGGAAGAAACCTTTATGTCAGGGCTGAAACCGTGGATTCAAGCGGAAATGGATTTCTGCGAACAGAAAGGGTTGGCACAAATGATGCGCATCGCGCAGAAGGTGGAGAACAGAGAGGATATACGCCGGGAAGCAAAATTGCCCGGGTATTCTGGAGAGAAAACGGTAAGTTCATATAGTACTGCTAAAGCCAATACCAATGCAAATATAGGAGAGAATACAGAAGGAAATTGGCCGATGAGAACTATTACATTGCGAGGAACATCTAAAGAGGAGGTACGGAAGGAAGGACCGACGAAGCGTTTGTCTGACGCTGAATTCCAGTCTAGGAAAGAGAAAAGACTGTGTTTTCGTTGCAATGAAAAGTATTCACACGACCACAAATGCAAGATGAAAGAACAGAGGGAGTTACGAATGATTGTGGTGAAAGATGAAGGTGATGAGTATGAAATTGTTGAAGGAGGCATTGATCAAGGTGAATTGAATACCCTTGAAGTGGCAGAAGAGAAGCTGGTGGTGGAGTTATCCATTAATTCTGTGGTTGGATTATCCAATCCAGGGACTATGAAGGTAAAGGGGATGCTACAAGGAAAAGAAATTATAGTACTAATTGATTGTGGAGCCACACATAATTTCATTGCAGAAGAATTAGTCAAAGAATTGCAATTAGAAATTAAAGAGACGTCAAATTATGGAGTCATCCTTGACTCGGGAACAGCAATTCAAGGGGAGGGGATTTGCGAAGCTGTTGAATTAATGTTGGGAGATTGGAAGGTAGTAGATGAATTCCTACCCTTAGAGTTGGGAGGGGTAGACGCCATACTTGGAATGCAGTGGTTGTATTCCTTAGGAACGACTAAGGTGGATTGGAGGAGTTTGAGATTGACATTCTCAAATCAGGGCAAGAAGATAGTAATCCAAGGTGATCGGAGCCTAACCAAAGCCAGAATTAGTCTTAAAAAGATGATGAAAACGATAGGGGAGAAAGATCAAGGTTTCTTAGTGGAGTGTAGAGCATTAACCAAAAGTGAGTATTTTGGAGAGGAGGATTTGTGGGATGAAGAGTTATCAGCAGAGAAATCAGTGGCGATGATACTCAAAAGTTTTGAAGATGTTTTTGAGTGGCCTGAAACTTTGCCACCAAGAAGAGCAATTGAACACCACATTCACTTAAAGAGAGGAGTGGATCCAGTGAATGTGAGACCATACCGTTACGCACATCAGCAGAAGACAGAAATGGAGAAGCTGGTAGCTGAGATGTTATCATCAGAGGTGATTAGACCAAGTACAAGTCCGTATTCAAGCCCTGTGTTACTGGTAAGAAAGAAAGACGGCAGTTTGCGATTTTGCGTAGATTACAGAGCTTTGAATAACGTGACTGTACCCGATAAGTTCCCTATACCAGTAGTTGAAGAATTGTTTGATGAATTGAATGGAGCTACCATGTTTTCTAAGATTGACTTAAAGGCTGGTTACCATCAAATTCGCATGTGCCCGGAGGATGTGGAGAAAACCACGTTTCGGACCCATGAAGGGCATTACGAGTTCTTAGTCATGCCATTTGGTTTGACTAATGCTCCGGCAACATTTCAATCTTTAATGAATGCGGTGTTTAAGCCATACCTAAGGAAATTTGTCCTAGTATTTTTTGACAACATACTGATTTATAGCAGTGATTCAACTCATTTGGATCATATGAAGATAGTGCTGGAAATATTGAGGAAGAATGAATTGTATGCAAACAAGAAGAAATGCAGTTTTGCTAAGTCTAGAGTAGACTATTTGGGCCATATTATTTTGGGAGAAGGAGTAGAGGTTGATCCTAAGAAAATCAGGGCAATCAAAGAGTGGCCGATTCCAGGAAATGTGAGGGAGGTAAGAGGATTCCTGGGTTTAACCGGTTATTATCGGAAGTTTGTGCAACATTATGGCACAATTGCAGCACCGTTAACACAGTTATTGAAGATTGGAGGGTTTAAATGGACTGAAGAAGCTCATGGGGCTTTTATGAGGTTGCAGCAGGCCATGATGTCTCTCCCTGTCTTGGCATTACCCGATTTCAGCATACCATTTGGGATTGAGACAGATGCATCTGGGTATGGATTGGGGGCTGTGTTAGTGCAGAAGAAACAGCCCATTGCTTATTACAGCCACACTCTAGCAGTCAGAGATCGAGCTAAACCTGTTTATGAGAGGGAACTAATGGCAGTAGTCATGGCAGTACAGAAATGGCGTCCATATTTGTTGGGCAGGAGATTCGTGGTGAAGACTAATCAAAGATCACTCAAGTTTCTATTGGAACAAAGAGTGATTCAACCTCAATATCAGAAGTGGATCTCTAAACTTCTGGGATATTCATTTGAGGTAATATATAAACCGGGCCTTGAGAATAAAGCTGCAGATGCTTTGTCAAGAGCGCCTCCGGGGGTGCATTTGAATCAGTTGACTGCTCCAAATATAGTAGATATTGCTATTATCAAAGAAGAGATTGGAAGTGATGAGAAATTACGGAAGATCAAGGAGAAACTGGAAGATAAGGGAGCAGGACAAGAAACCAAATTTTCACTGAAGCAGGGTATGCTGATGTACAAAGACAGGATGGTGATTTCGAAAACTTCCAAGTTGATTCCTACAATCCTTCATACTTACAATGATTCCGTTTTTGGTGGACATTCGGGGTTCTTGCGAACCTATAAAAGATTAACTGGAGAATTATATTGGGAAGGGATGAAGCAGGATGTTAAGAAATATTGTGAGGAGTGCATTATATGCCAGAGAAATAAGACGTTGGCATTGTCACCATCTGGATTGTTGACTCCCTTAGAAGTACCTGGAAGAGTGTGGGAAGATATTTCCATGGACTTCATTGAGGGGTTGCCGAAGGCTAGTGGATGGGAAGTTATATTCGTTGTGGTAGACAGATTTAGTAAGTGTGGACATTTTATACCCCTTAAACATCCTTATACTGCTAAGACTGTGTCTGAGATTTTTGTCAAAGAGATAGTACGACTGCATGGATTTCCCAAATCCATTGTGTCGAATAGAGACAAAGTATTCCTTAGTCATTTCTGGAGGGAGCTGTTCAGATTGACAAATACACGGCTGAATTATAGCACGGCGTACCATCCTCAAACTGATGGGCAGGAGGAAGTGGTGAATCGAGGAGTGGAAAGTTATTTGAGATGCTTTTGTGGAGAAAATCCGAGAGAGTGGGTTAAATGGTTGCATTGGGTAGAATATTGGTACAATACCACATATCAACGGTCATTGGGAATTACTCCTTTTCAAGCTGTTTATGGTAGAACACCTCCTCCATTGGTTTATTATGGAGATCGGGACACACTGAATTCTACATTGGATGAGCAGTTGAAGGAAAGAGATGTAGTACTTGGAGTTTTGAAAGAACATCTGAAGTTGGCGCAGGAGAAAATGAAAAAGTATGCGGATTTAAAACGGAGGGATGTACATTATCAGGTGGGAGATTTGGTGTTACTTAAAGTCAAACCTTATCGGCAAGTGTTATTGCAGAAAAGGAGGAATGAAAAGTTATCTCCTTTTTCGGTCCTTATAAAATACTAGAAAATATTGGACATGTTGCTTATAAGCTAGAATTACCTGATAATGCAGTGATACATCCAGTATTTCATGTATCACAATTGAAGAAAGTTGTTGGACCACACGTAGAAAATAAGAATGACATCCCTATGTTGACAGAGAATTATGAATGGAGGGCTGTACCAGAGGAAGTTTATGGTTATTTGAAGAATAAGGCTGGAAGCTGGGATGTGTTGATAAGTTGGAAAGGTTTACCTCGACATGAGGCTACCTGGGAATTGTATGAGGAGATACAACAACGTTTTCCAGATTTTCACCTTGAGGACAAGGTGAATTTGGAGGAGTGTAATGATAGACTCCCGATGGTGTATCAGTACAGTAGAAGGAAAAAATAGAAATAATAAAGTTAGAAGTTGGTTAAACGTGCACCTGTTTAGCACGTGATTAAGTAGTAGTTAGTTAGACGTGCACCTGTTTAGCACGTGAGGGTTAGAAAGGGGGGAGTAGTTACGGAAATTGTGAATACAAAGAAAAGGGGAGTGGGCGGGAAAGGGAGTTAGGGTTTATGTTGAGTTGTTTTCTTTTCTCTGTTCATCCTTGAGAGAGAGGGTAACATAAGAGAGCGTCTTCACATTGTAATCATAGAACGATCTCGTTCTATATTCAATAAATAAATAGTAAATTCATACCAATTGGATTCCATCACATTACTCATGATAAACCAGAAAACAAAATAAAGCTTATAAGGAACAAACAAACAAACTAGCTGAACTGTTCCACTGGAGGCGAGAAACGTGAATAAACAAATATGTGACCTCAGATACATTGTTCATGAAGAAACTAAATCATCACTTAATCTACAAGAGTAACGTGACTCAAATTTTCTCCAGTAACATGCTATAAATTTTAAACTTCAACAAGGATGAAAAAGCTATCAACCAATTCAAAAAGAACGAGTGAGATGAGATACCTCCTTGATGCAGTCCGGCCCATCAAATGAAGGCTTTCCCATGGAAGGAGTTACAGGGTACCATACCTAACAATTACATTTTAAACATTAATGAATTATTAACATAAGTCATTGTTCTCTTTTCAAAAAGTTCTTACCAAATCAGGAGCCTCGTATGGTTTAAGGACGGAATCATACTTGGACGATGAAGAATCATTCAACCACATATCGATATGTTCTTTGTCACCCAAAATTACAGGCATCCTATCTAAACAGATCACCCATCAGCCACTGAACAATCAAATTCTCCCACATTTAAAATTTATTATTCAATCAATTTAGTGCCAATCGGCAATAATTTTTACAAGGCTTGGTGACTAGATATGGTGGATATCACATTCACTTCTTTTAATAATAGTGGACATCCATTTCTTGCCTAAACAAATTATATGCTCCAAAGACGAGTGGGTTAGCCTAGCCTATATATGTTACATTTTCAAAAGGGAGAGAAAGTAGAATATTTATTCATTACTGCCCCTTAAACCAAGAATTTGGAAGAGTTTTTGGTATATCATTTGAAAGTAACCTCAAGTAGGCAGCTCCTAGTCTTTCCTTTGCAAATTCTTCTTCCTTTCATATGATTTGAGTGAAAAGTTTGCAAGAGAAAAAAAATGGCTACTATTTTATGGGATGTTTGGAAGTCTAGAAATAAATGTGCTTCTACTAATTGCTTCCCAGAGGATACTTAAATCTATCACCTATGTCCTAACACTCTTCGGTTTTTTTTATCAAGGCTGGTAGGAATTCCTTATAATCCTCAAACCACCCCATAGTTTATTTGATAGTATGGGGTTCTATCTCAAAATCAATTGGCAATGAGATGAGTAGCTCATCTATCTTATAAACAGTGTGAGTCCCCTTGGTTTTTCCAAGATAAAATTCTAAACATCTCAACATGCCTTCTCAAGATGATGCCTCTTTGAGTTCACCAATTTTGGAACAACTACCCGTTTAGACTTAATGGACTCTGATACCATGTTTGATAGTATGGAGTTCCATCTCAAAACCAATTGGCAATGAGAGGAGTAGCTCATCTATCTTATAAAGAATGTGAGTCCTGTAAAGAACTCAAACAAGAAAATTGTATTTTCTTTTTTCCATTGTGAGATTCTCAACATCTCAACAATTTCAATTTAGAAATAATTGCAACCACTAATAACTACCATCATGTCCCTATCAATGTTCAAATTCAGTTGTAAACGTGATCTAAGACAACACTAAGAAAAGATAGGACTGACCGTGCAACCACTTCAAAGCTGGAGATGATGAAATTGTTAGAATGGTGAAAGTGTAAAGTAATTCACCTGCAAAAACAGCAATAAATCAATCCATCGATTAATAAAAAACATTATAGGTTTTCCTAAGAAGTACATTCAATATCTAGTCAATAATATCACATATCAAATCCAGATATCTTGATTACCAGATATTGAAGAAAACTAAAATAAATCAGTGTCAGTATCCAGTATAGAAGTTTAAAACAAATGGATGGGACAACTGAATCTAGAACAAGAAATTTAAACCTTTTTCTTTTAGGAAACAGATAAAAACATTGATACAGTGAAAACAAAGTATTAGGGCAAAGTTATCTTTTGCTTGATAAAAAAGAAACATGCCTTCAAGGTTTTCCCAACAATCATATAAAGCAGCAAGAGCAAGTGGCTGCCCATCCTTAAAATGAATATAATACGGCTGCTTTTTTGATCCGTCCTTTTTCCACTCGTAGAACCTACTATAGAACTGAGGTTATAAGGGTGTTTGTGCAAGAGTAAAGACAGATACACACACACATTCATATAAATAGGTTCTCCAAAAGCATACCCTTCCACTGCCACAAGGCACCTTCTTTTAGGAACTAGACGGTGAAAAGAGGCCTTTTCATGTATGGACTCTGAGCGAGCATTGAACTACACAATGCAGATACCAGATAATAAGGCAAACATAGATTGGCTGGTGTTCATAGTTTATTTATCACAAAACATTCATCTTAAATATACAAATTTCTATCACAAACCTAATAACCATAGTTATGGATGTGAGACACAAAAGTAATACGATACGAACCCGATCACACATCAATTTTTAAAAATATAAGATTCATAAACAACGACACTTTTATTAAAATATATATCATTTTCATACAAGACAATTGGAAGTCAACAGGCGTATGCATTTATGAGGCTAAAAATGAGTTTGATGAATTTTGATTTCATACTTTCTTTGTCTTATATTACTATGCATCTATCTAGCATACTTACCAAGAGTTCAATACGTGCCTAACAGATGTTGAATCTATATGGGTTCTGTACAACTAGTGTCTAACACATGCCTATCATGCTAACAAGTATCGAATACATGCTCAATAAGGTTTAGGTGAAAGTCCAACTGCCCCACACATGTTGGACACTGACACGCTAGCCAAACTAAGGTGTATGTTCTTGGACACAAAATAAAGACAAAATACTACTATAACCATACACCCTCCTAAATTAGAGTATCTTACCAAAATCATTAAGTATCAACTATCAAATAATTAAATTTCTCTACGTTCCAAACTTCCTTGTAGTGTAGGCAAAAGGCAAAAGGAAAAAGCATTAAATCATAACTTTAAATTCACAAAAGAACAAAAGCTAGATTTTGTTTTTTTTATAAAAAATATCTTTCATTGATGTATGAAAGTACAAAGGGGGGCAAGAGCCCAAACCAAAGAAGTTACAACAGATTGCTCCGATTGATTATAAGGGAAGTGAGATCAAATGCATTAAAAAAAGTACATTTACACCAAGTCATGGCTACGTAGATAGTAAGTTCACATATTGTGTCGTAGGACCTCTCTTTTTCTTTGAAAGTACGGTTATTTCTTTCTTTCCAAATAGTCCATAGGAAAGCACGGATGAGATGAGACCATATGATTTTTTTGTGTTTGATGAAAAGGTACCCCAGGGCTATTTGAGAATGCTTTGAATGCCAATGGGAGAGGGGTTGACCAGCCGGTTGAGTTGGTGATTTCCTTCCAAAATCGTTTAGCAAAATGGCAATGAAAGAAGAGATGGCTGGGGTCTCACTATCCGATAAGCAAAGGTAGCACCATTGGGGCAAAAGGGCTATGTGTGGGTGCCGGTTGTCACAATCACAACCTTTCAAATACGGGGAAGGCGATTGTGTGGCACTTGCTCTAACATGGTGAGCAAGTCAGACATATAAAATTCAAAAGTTGTGGAATATCCCGCTATATGATGTAGCCTCTCTTCACGTGTTATCAACATGTTAGACTAAGGTCAAAACATAAACATAAGGTGGTTGAGGATGGTTTGGGCATTCAATGATAGGCAAACTTTGCCCTAGACAAGCATGCTCAAGACAACGGTGGCACCTCTGCATTTGATCATTTGTGTTGATAGCATTGTGTCCAATTTCCCACAAGAAGAATTTGATTTTTTTTTTTATTTTTTTTGGGTAGAAGTCAGTCCAAATTGCATTGAAAAGGGAAGAGTTTGTTTCACATCCTTTGTGTCCAAATCCATTGTATATTTGAAGGAGAAGTTCCCATTTTTGTCAAGGTTCCAAGTCCATTTGTCTCTAGATGTAGTAGGATTGCAATGAATACGAGATTCATTAAAGCCAAACAATCTTCAAGTTCTTTCTCTTCCAAGTTTCTCCTATAAGAGATCTCCATCCATGATTAAATCCGAAAAGTTGCTCACAATAGACAATTTGTTTGTGGCCAAGTTGTACTAGCGGAAAAAGGATAAAGGGCATTACCAATCCAACAATCATTCCAAAAGGAGGTGTGATTCTATTCTTTATGAGATTAAGGTGTTGAAGGATGGATCTCCATGGTGCTTTGATTGTATAGGTGAAAGATGTGTTGAGCCAATGGGAGGGAGAAGCCTCACCATATTTTGCTATAATGATTTGTTTCCAAAGTGCATTTTCTTCATGGTGGTATCACCAAATCCAGTTTGCAAGGAGAGACTTGTTTTTGTGTCCAATGCTTTGTATTCCCAAACCCCCTTAGGAGTTAGGTTTGATAACCTTATTCCATTTAATGTTCTAAGTGCCACCTTTCCACAAAAATGACCTGTATAATTTTTCAATTTTAGAAATCACCTTCAATGGCATTTTGTAAAGTGATAGGTAATATGTGGGAAGGCTAGACAAGGTGGCTTGGAGGAGGGTAAACCTTTGAGACCCTTGAATCCAAACTATACACTAATGTCAAACCCGTTTCTACAAAGCACTTCCAGGAGAATACCCTAGTCAATTTTATGACCCATCTTTTTAACTTCTTGGTTTAATACTCATCCACCAACATATATGAATGTTGAATGATTCTAAGCTATGGCATGGGGGAAGCACTCTTTTCAATCTTTACGCATGGACCTTCACCTAGACTACCATCATGCTAATGAGTTGATAAACAAAAACCTTTGGAGCTCTACTTTTTTATATGAGAAACAGACAATCATAATTTCATTGATATTGTGAAATTACAAAAGGGCACAAAATCAATGAAATTGCATGAAGTTATTTGTTTGTGCAATAAGAAAAGTAAGGTTGTAATCACAAAAAAGCTTTACTTTTCTTTACAATCAAGTAAGGATCTGATCATTTGCGTAGGAGTCTAAGAAGCAAGGCTAATATTTTCATAAAACTCTTAAAATGCCCTATAAGATATCCCATTTTATGATTTCAAGCCTTTTCAAGATTTTCCGAGCCTTGACTGAAATTTGAAGTTTTTCAAAAGAATTTTGAAAAAATGGAGCATTGGTATCAACCTAGCTGAAATGTCCAGGTGCACTTGTTGATCCCAACATCTCTACATTTATATGTTCAATTAGCACGGATGCATTTTGAACTTTGTATCTTCAGTAATAGTCTCATTTTATTATATTAATGAAAAGTTTGTTTCTCTAGGGATAAGAGTAGGATAGTAAAACAGACATGTCAAAGCTACAGTGACGTCAAAGAACAAGACTTTTTTTTTCTCAAAAAAGAAGAAACAATTTTCATTAATGAATAAAATAACAAAAGGGGAAAGAGGTCCAAGCCAAAGGATTACAAGGATTTCCAATTGGCCAAAAAAATATTTCCGCAACACAGGAGAGCCCTTTCGATACTTTTGATACAAAAAGGCTCCCCTGTGTTGTGCAAAAAACCAAGAATATTCATTACCTACTTTTTTCTAGAGCAAGAGCCAAGATTTATTTTAACAAGAAAAAATACAAAAGTGCTACTAAATCAACTATATCAAATCTACAAAGCAACGTGTGAATAGGACTTGCATGAGCAAATAGTACTAGAATTGTAACAGAACACATCAAGACAAGGCAAGCTCGCAATGTATGTAACTCCATTGGCCCTTTCTAATCCATGCTCTTGTGAATTTTTTATACATATTAAATCATTGCTTGCCTAAAGATTTATATACCCACACAGTACAAGATTTTAGAACACAAAACAACTGTAAAACCACCTATAGAATAGATCTCTTTCGAGTAAGGTCATTGATATTTTGAACAATAGTACCCATTCTCTAGTCGAAAATCACTCGGCCTACAATGCTTACTAATCATAGGTAACAAAAATAGTAACTGTAATTTCAAAATAAGACTCTACACAACACAACCAGGTAAAGGCCAAAAGACAAAAGTGGAAAAATCACCATCTTGAAGTAATTAGGTTTCTCGAATTTCTCAGTAAAACTAGGAATAAGCCCCCATTTCATGCACTGAAGGACGACTCCTCCATCACTAGATTCATCGTCTCGACGAACAACCGGTAAATCGGAGCCCGGGGAGGCATTGAACAGCGGACGAAAACTAAATAAATTAACAAAGCATCGAAGCCAGTAAGTTCAGAACATTCCCAATAGCACGAGACATGAAATAGAGACAGAACACAATACAGTTAAGCAGAACGAAATGAGAAAAAAAGTGAATGATGTTACCGGTCCATGTTGAGGGAGCGTACGGGGCCGCCGCTGCGGTGGCAGGCCCTGGTGATGTCATCAGCTCGAAGAGTACAACGGGCTCTTCCGCACATCCGTCTCTACTATGCTTTGCTACAGTCTTTGTAGTATTCTACGGGAAAGGAAGAGTGGTGTTGAGAAGCTTTGACTGTTGGGGTGGCTATGGCGGAAGCCTTGCCTTGGAGAAGGTGCTCAGCTCAGCCTGAACGGAAAGTTCTGGACGTGGAGAAACGCAAAAGGCGGGAAGAAGCAAACCGATGAACTTCTCCTAAAAAAACACATCCATTTTCTTACATTCCCCCGCCACGTTCAAAAAAATAAAATATAAAAATAAAAATAATCCTTTTTAGTACAAATTGACGATGGGAGGGTTCAAACTAGGGTGAACATCAATTTGACTCGGGTTGGTGGAAAAATATAGACCAACTCAAACTAACCTTCACAAAATTTGAATATATTGGTTCAATATAAGGGTTAACCCAATCAAACCCAAAAAAATTTGGTATGGCAGGTTGGTCAACTTTTTAAAATAATTTAGAAAAATTACGAGTTTAGATATAAGTTTCACTAATGTCTTAAAATTTCATTTATTATCTTAAATAAGTCTGTGTGTTTTTTTAGGACTATTTAAACTTTCACATCAATATTTGATATAATTGATTTTTTAAAATATGAAATATTACCTTAATTATATTATACTAAATTTACTATATAATTTATAACTTCCATAATTATTATAATAAATAATCTACATTTATATTTGTATTTATTATTAGGATATTAGGTAATGTAGATATATTTTTAATATGGTATAAATTATTAGCTGATATGGTAATAGTATATTGAATTATTTCTACTTTTCAATTTGATAATGTACTCAATATCAAATTTTCACAAACGAATTTTTGACACCGTCAACCGTTTCATTTTTCTCCGATCACTTTTTTCGTTTGGTTTTCCGATTTTGTTATTCCCCTTTCTATCTCCTTTAAGTTTATTCGATCATGTTCTTAATTTTTTTGTTTATCATGTCTTCCAATCCATTAGATTACACACTAATGCTAATAGTATTTTGTTTCATTATGGCATATTTCGGTCATCTTATTCATTTATTTTGTTTAGTAAAAGTTATGTGAACAATATATACATTCATATACTACTATGTAATCTAATTCTCTTATGTGATTTATCATATATATACATTTGAATATTTTTAATAATACATAAGTTGTGACACATACAGTTATATTATTAGCATTAGTGCATATTCGTTTCATTAAACTTATTTATTTATTTTTGTTTCTTAAATGTGTCGTCAACGGTATATACTATTATATATCATGAATAATATATTTATATTTTGTGATTTATTAGATATATACAACTGCATATTCTCAATAATACATAACTTTTGTCACATATAGTTTCATTATTTATCACTGCATACACATATGGTGTTATTCAGTATATACATATGTATATATACAATAATACGTATTTAGTTACTCATATAGTTCTATTGTTTCATATCAGGTATGACCAAACTTTCTATATATTTCAATGGTTTTTTCAATGATTCCAACAACTACATTAGTTATAATTTTTCCGAAATATTAGTGAATGAACTTATGTCTTACAATATCCTTAGATCCAAGTTAGGCAGTTATATTGATATATACCTCTGTTATTTCTTGTCAGATATGACCAAAATTGTTGAATATTATGATGGTTATCTCATTCAACTAATTGTTTCATGTTATTAATTTTTTTTCTCAAATTATGTAATATAGTACACAATATATAATGAACTTATTTTTTAATTATCTGGACTATGGACCATTTATTCCTTTTTAGGATCAATGGTGCACCCCGCGAACGTATAACATAAAAAATATCATATAGTTTATAGTATATATCATATATCATTAAGCATTGTATCAAACATTAAGAATCAGACACATAATAAATAATTAAGCAGCAGACACATAATATTTCATATATGTTACAGTATATATTAAATATCATTATGCATTAAACATCATTAAGCATCACACACATAATATATAATATATTATACAATATATATAAAATATGATAATTAGCAATACCTTTTCCTAATTGTATTGATATAAATTTGTACTTTTACATAATGTAAAATTTATTACAAAATTAAAATACAATGTAAAATATGCACACACATTGTTATCTAATATTATGTTAAATATACAGGAGTATATAATGATCTATTTAAATTGAAAATAGTTGTAGTCACGATAAGATTTTATAAATTAACTTCCATTATATGAAAATCAATGCAAATTTGATGAAATATAATAAGTATATATAAAAAATTATTAAATTACGTGGAATATATGAAAAACAATGCAAAACAATACTAATGAATAGAGAGAGATTGGAAAGTGAGAGAGAGATCGGGAGGCACTACAAGAAATCGAAGTTTTATGTTGAACGAGGAAACAATGCATTACAGGAAAAGGAACATCGAGAAACGGGATTTATTCCAACGTAACAAGTATTATGTTGAAAGAGGGCCTTTCTACCGACGCTACCAAATGAACATCGGGAAAATCTGGCTTAGCCCCGACGTGTCTACTGTACAAGTTGAGATTGTCTTTTGTACTGTTGACGTTTACAGTGTAGTGTCGAAAGAGGCGAAAGAAAATGTATAATTGGCTTTCCTTCGATGTGACGTCAGAGACCTCGGGAAAAAAGGATCCTCATTCCCGACGTGATTAGTTATACGTCAAAAATGTGGTGGATTTCCTAACGTTTTTGGGATACGTCAAGAGTGCCCCTTTTAATAAACTCATTCTCATTCTCTAAATTATAGGATCGAAAGAGAAAAAGGAAAATGAGATAGACAGAGACAAAAAAAGAGATATTGTCGTCGTCTTGTTGCCGCTGCCGCTCGTCGTTCCGTCGTCGTCGTATGCCGTTAGTCCAATTAAGTCTGATAAGTACTTTTGTTTTATGTTAGTTTAGATTTAGTTTATTTTTATTTTTAGTTTATTTTTATTTAGATTATAATTTTTTTTTAGGAATAAGATTTTGAATTTGGTTTTTGAAGTAGTTTTTGGCATTCAATTTGAATTTTAATTATTTTTGGGATTCATTAATTAATGTAAATTTCAGGGGGGTTGAATTCAAATTTCGAGGGAGAGAGTAGTGGGGTTGAATAAATTAGGGGGTTGAATTGAAAATTGATGGGAGGGGGGGTGGTTGATGAATTGAAACTTGGGGGGAGAGAGGGTTTGTCAGAGGGGGGTTGAAGGGGAGGAGATTGTATTGAATTGAAAATTTGCTTTGGCTATCCTGAAGTTATGATCGCCTTTCGTTCAAACTTAATTGTTGTTTATTTTTTAATAGTTTCGTTTGTTAAAACTATTATGAATTTGTTATTGATTTCTTATGGTTATCCTGCAGTTATGGTAGCCTCTTCTCTTTAGTGCAAACTTAGTTTTAAATTTGTTAGATAGTAGTTTGTTTGGTCAGTTTGTTTTGGCTATCCTGCAGTTATGGTAGTCTTTGTAGTTTAAACTTAGCTTCAGTTAAAAGATTGGGAGGATTAGGCATAGCATATTCATGGACTAATTAAGTTTAGGGTTTGATAAGAGGAATGTAGGACTAATTAAGTTTAGGGTTTGATAAGAGGAATGTAGGACTAATAATCAAACATATTTATGTTTTAAGTATTTAACAGTGAACAAGGGTTGGATAAAAGTTAGAAATAAGTTCCCTGTTGAGTATAGAGAGGGTGTGTCTTAATTTGTAGAGATTGCCAAGTTCCACGTCGATACTTACGGACAAATAAGGTGTCAATGTAAGAAATACATAAACTCAAATTGGGACTCATTAGAGGGTGTGGAGCGACATCTATTAACCATCAAAATATCCCCCGCCTATACAGAATGGATGTATCATGAAGAAGCAGTGAACTTTCATAGAGGTATTGAATGGTTTGATAAAGGAACTAGTAGTAACCATTTTGATGACGAAGATGAAATATTTGGTATGCTTAATGATTTACAAGCTCTGATTGAACACGAACAGGAAATATAGGAAGGTTTGGAGAATAAGATGACTAGAGTTGGAGTTGGACCTTCACAAATGAAGAAGAAGGGAAAAGGGAAGACTCCCAAGAATAGTAAGGGAAAGAAAGTTGCTAAAGGTAAATGTTACTACTGCAACCAAAATGGACATTGACTCAGAAATTGTCCAAAGTACCTTGCTGAGAAAAAAGCTAAGAAGGAAACACAAGTTAAATATGATTTACTAACTGTTGAAATGTGCTTAGTGGAATATGATACTTCAACCTGAATACTAGATTCAGGAGTCACCAATCATATTTACTTCTCATTCCAGGAAACTAGTTATTGTAAAGTTTGCAAAAGACTAGACCATCCTCAAAGTTTGGAACAAAAGAGGTTGTCTCGGTAGAAGTAGTGGGAGATTTGAAGTGCGATATGCCCGACATATTAAACAACGCACAAATAGAGTAGAAATTTCTTATGTGCTCGTGTGGATGGCCTCCAAACTGCCCAACGTTTTGAATCATTTGGAGCATTACTGGCTTGATTTCAAACTGTGTGTTTTCTCTAAATACCGAGTATGCGATACCTAAATTGAAATCATAGAGGTTTGGTGATGCGTATGATCTAATGGGGGGTCTAGATCATGAGCGAGACAAGCAAAATTTTGTTTTGGGGCCTGTTCGTTGGCAGTGTTATTGTTTTGATTGTCCATGTTTGCTTGATGTTACCTCTGCCTCTATCTACGATTTCTCATAAATGTTCGTTTAATTTCAGATTCAAGTTGGAATTTAGGTTGTTCACATGCACTCGAGCTTTTCGACTAAAGTACACAATTCAACTGAAATTGAACTTTTGCATAATTTAGCGCACAATTTAGTTAAATAGGAAAAACTTTAAGTTCTCCGACAACGACGCCAAAAACTTACTAGTTTTCATTCATGCATCGAATTATCTCAAGTGTTATGTTCTTAGATCTAACATGAGTGGTTCTACATTACAGACTAACGGGCGATGAAATATGATCATGCGATAAAAGGTACACTCTTATTCATGCGTTACTAATATGATGATCACACATTGTCGCACAAGTTTTCCTCTCTATCGCTCAAGTATAAGCTAAGAGATGTTTCCTGGTAAGTCCAGGGTCGAACACAAGAAATCTAAGCTCCTAGTTTAGCTAATCGCTTAGTAAATCATGCAGTATACACTATACAGTAAAAAATATGAATGGTATACTAATTATCTAACTATTTACACTGCTATGCTTGGCGGTGCAAGATGATCATGGTGGTATGGAGTAATGAAATATGAACTCAGCATAGTCATGGCAAGGAAGGAAAATTGAGTCAACCACGTGCAATGAGTAATGCTTCAATACTTTGAGATGATATAAAGCATGTATTAACTAAGAATTAAGGTGAGCAGCCTCTCAGTGCTTTCGTCATACTTGCTCGCCATTCGGGACATAAATACTTATAGTTAAGCTATGATTTGTATCTAATCATCTCAAATGCAATGGCAATAACTAATCCTTACTTAGGACGCACACTTTTCAGTGCTTTCGCCACACACATTAACCTCTCAGCAATGTATGTAAAGAATGAGCTTGGCGATAAGAATGCATTGCTACATTCTTCTCGCCACTTGCTTAGCTAAAAGTGGTTCTCACTTGTTTAGTGATTACGATCTCTACTTTTGCCCTTCTTTCGAATGACCAAGGTTAAGACACTCACGCTTAACTAAGCAAAACTCTTAATGCATTCATTATGATTCTCTGAGCATAAAAAACATCATTTATTACTATTTAGTTAACCAACTACGTACATATGGAGTAGACAAGAAATATGGGATAGTGGAAGAAAAAATGCATTGCTTTCATAAATAATATGTTAGACTTTTCAGCAATGAAGTTTTGTTTACAAAACAACACAATATAAAAATTATAAAATGAAAATACAACAGATGTGTTACGCTGCAGAGTTTGATCTCTCATACTCTTTGGCTCTGATTTTTGCCTATATTTGAGGGAAAAAATGAAAGGGATGAATCTCTTTTTCTCTCTTTTGTTATAGGCTCTCACTTAAAACTCAAGGTAAGGGAGAAGGATGGATGATGTGAGAAGCTTGCTTTTCTGGCAAAATGTGCACACCTTTGTTATGGAGTGAGAGACTCTATTTACATACAAGAATTAATGTTGACAGGGCAGCACTCGCAATTAAGATCTCTGAAAACTTGTAGTTATGATGTGCAGCCTATTCTAGTTGTCATTTTTCTGACTTTCCTGCCAACCTCTTTTATTTGCTAGCAGCTTAATCACCTAACATGTACTTCCTCGCGCTGAAAAGGTTGGATGAGTTTTCTCGCGTCCATTCGTGCTATTCACTAAGCTTCACACTTTTTCGCTTAGAATCTTGCGATAAGAGAATTGAATCATAGTAAAACAAGGATGAAGTTTTTTGCTTTAAGCTTTTTGCAAAGTAATCAAATCGCCTACTTTTTTTCTTTGTTTTCTTCTATTTTCATGTTGTAAGACTTCATTATTTTACTTAAAAAATTACAATAACTTGTATTTCTACAAGTTATCACGTGGTTATATCACATGACATAAATATATCTATAGTGAGAGGAGTGCAACTTCAGGACTTTAGTGGAATGACCCATTAGTTAATGAAGGTTGATTAACTCGATCTAAAAAGTTTAGCCAAGTTAATCTCAAATCCTTGAAACCCATGATTTATAGGTCCATTAGGTTTTCCTGCTAGCTCACAAGAAATCAACTTAGAACATTATGATGGAATAATTCGAATAGTTCGAATGAAGAGAGAGAAATTGACGGATATATGTAGACGTCAGTTATAAGTTAAAGATAAAGCTTTATGTTTAAATGTGATTTAAATATTAAAAATATGAATACCGACTCATATTCAGAAGCTCGGAATTGATGAAAGTGGTCAAAGATGTAAAAAGTCAAAATATTGACTTTTGACTTTAAGAAGTCAAACTTTGACCGACTTTATCTTCAAATATGATTTGAATTTTAGAAAAATAAATGTGGATTCATGCTCGGAAGGTCAAAATTAGCCAAGACGAACAAAATGGTAAAATGTCAAAATGTTGACTTTCGACTTGAAAAAGTCAAACTTTGTTGAATTTGATTTAAATGTCAAATTACCACATTGCGGTGAGATTTGACAAGCTTATCACGTGCAAGTGTTGCATGTGATTTGCAAGTGACTTCATGCATGTGAGATACCTACTGTAACGTCCCCACTTTTCTACTAAGCATGAGTCATTACCATTTAAATAATATAGTTTTTTTTTTAAAGAAAAATCCTAAAATCAAGTTAAACGTTTTTAAATGGTTAACAAAAATGATAGAAAAATATATATAAAGAGAAAATAAAATAATTAAATAAATAACTAAAATAACCAATTCAAAATATAGTTTGGGCCCCTTAAAATAGAAAAAAAATACTTAAACAAGTAAACCTGAGTTTTGAAATAAACCTCTGAAAAATATAATTACTGAAATAAATGCGAACTATCCCCTATAGTGAACCACGGTTACTTCTTATCATTCGCCAACTTGCCCTTGCCTTTCCCCTTACCTGAAAATTAAACATTTAAGAGAGTGAGTATGAGTTTATACTCAGTAAAAGGCTCACTATTGGTCCCACTATGTGTCTGTTAGTCTCTCGTTAGAGTCCTGTAATAAAGTACCACACGCTATTGTGCTCCCGAACGCACACTATCCAGTGGTCCCACCAGAACTGGAGTGGTCCATCGAGAGAATCACCCTAAAGGAGAGTTGGACGGTAAGTGATCCCGTCGAATCACATCTTAACTAGGCATACAGACATATATAGGGGAGGACCTTGATGGACTCCTCGTGGTATGACTCTAACCGGCAGACTAACAGAACACTATAGGCTATACATGCTCAACATAACACCAACATCTTAACTCAAACAGACATAACTCAAAATAACATATAATCATATCATACACCAATGGTGCTGCATCTCAATAAAAAAAGGTTACCGAAGTAACCAAATGGTCATATTACATCTCTCTTAGTTACACGACTAAACACAGGATATACAAGATATACATGCAGTTTTAAAGTGGATAATATATGGAAAATCTCTTACCTGGATATTTGCTAAAATATGATAATAATTCATTGGTTGACAGTCAGGTTCTCCCAATACTCAATTCTAACCACGAATAAAATTTAAAATCAATAATATGATAAAATATGATAATAATTAGCAACCAAGCTTATCCAACTTACCGCAAGACTACGGTTGAATCCAACACAACTTTAATTGGAAAAATTCACAGCTTCAATTCCTCAAATTATGCTTGAACCTTCAAGCACATACATCAACTTAGATCCATAATTTAACTTTGGGACAAAAATAGGTGATTAATGGGGGTGCCAAACCCAATCAATACTACCAAGAAAACTTACCAACAGTGGCTCACAACAGGGAACGGCTCGGGCGTGTGGCTCGTGGAGAGGTAGTCGGCTCGTACGAATTGGGCAAGGAACAGAGTGGCTGGATATCACACGAACGGGGAACAGCTCAGGCGCGTGGCTTGTGGAGAGGAAGTCAACTCGCACGGCTTGGTTTGAGTTGCGTCTCACGATGCGCGATTGTTCAGCGCGGTGAGGATGCGCGATTAGATAGGCGCGTGACTGAGTAGCAGCCTTGCTGGTGAGACCAAAACGGCAGCGAGGTGCGTGAAGAGTGGGCGACGGCGAGGTAGGGTGTTTTTTCTCTTTTTTTTTTTTTTTTAGGAAAAAGATGAATAGTAATCTTGGCACACATCACGAATGGCTTTAAATATATACACTAATAATAATAATACCATTATTATTATTATTTACTTTTCCCAAATCACTATCTTTTCCTTTTTCTCCTCCTATTCCAATTAATGTCCTCTCTCTCTTCATTAACCACCCATTCCATCACCTTTAATTAATTAATTAGTTTTTTTTCCAAAAAACATAATATACCTTTTTTAATAATTATGTTATACCATAATATAATTATCCTTATTCCTCCACAATTTTGTATAACAAACACATAACAATAATTACTCATAATACTTCTAACTTTACACCTTTAATTCACCAACCAATCAACCCAAAATCGAAATTTTAATAATGAAATCCCAAACTACAAAATTAACAACATAACATTCCAAAACACTTAACTTCCACAATTCAAGCAATTTCACACTGAACACCCAAAATCCAATATAACAAAAAAAATTAAAGTTGACTTAATATTTTTTGGGTGTTACACCTACCTCACTAATAGCTTGTGGAATGTCAAGTGGTGAGATAGTTGCTTGTAAAGAGGTTTTTTGCAAATGTGAAAGCTATTTTGTTTTTAAAAAACTGGTGAGATTTTATTTTGTAATAGAGAATTACAAAATAATTCAATAACTCACTTTACCCTCCACAAAAATAAAAAAGCTAACTTCCTCCTCAAAATTCCATCTCTCTATTTTTCCTCCACCATTTGAGTCCTACAACTCGGTTCTAAGTCTAGAGAATAGCAGGTCAACACTAGCTAGTGGTAGTCTCGACTTTAAATTTGTGAGGAGATTGCGAAGAGTTCATGAGGAAATTACAAGAATAGAAGAGCTTCAAAGGTGAGTTTTTCTATTAACCTTATCTTTGTCTAAATGAAGGTTGTTGTGCATGTTAATTACTAAATATGTTTAGTTGCAATTAGAGTAAAACCCTGGTCCTTATTTCGCTGTGCATGTTCCCATTTTCCATCACAAACCGTATGGATCTAAATAGAGTAACAGAGGACAACAAGCAATAGATATCAGTCGAAGATGGTGGACATACCAAACAAGTGAACCTATATGTGCAAAAGAACAAGTGAGGGTGCAATTGAATAGGAGACCAACAAGCATTTATAATACAGGATGATAACATTTAATATGCACAACATGTGAGATTTTGAGCATTAAACAACCACCAAATCCCAGGAAAAAAATGGAGTGGACATGAGAAGTTGAAAACACATATTAAAGAGGGAAAAGACAGTCAAAGGTGGTACATCAAAAGTAAGCCTAGATATGAATAGATCAAACCATTAAGTATCAACAGAGGTAAAACTACAATATGATAAGAAAGATGTGGTAAAATATCTAGTGGAAACATAAAATTAGACATTAGAGAGCATGAATATAGAGCACAAGAATGCAACTACAAATTTTACATAACATTTCAAACAAAAATTAACTATAATACTTGGAAATTTAATGTACGAAATTGGTAAAAGAAAAGATTTCACATAAGAATAGAAGAGAAAGCAAGATAATACTGGGGTCATATGAAAAATAACAAAACCAAATACCAAAAAAAAGAAAAAGTACTCATAAATTCGGGCCTCATCATCGGCTTTTAGGGTATACAACCGAAGAAAAAACTGGGCACCCTTGCAGTGCTCTGTGATGCCCCTACCATACTCACTTGTAGCATCTGTTCATTAAAGGCCACTTGGGTGTAGCATTTGTCCCTTGAAGGCCGTTTTGGTACAAATGAAAGTGTGGCAAATTGGAAGTTGGAGTGACAACACTCACAACAAAGCCATTCAATGAACCAGAAAGACGAAGACAAAAAAGTTTTAGAGGCAACACGTGAAAACGCAACTAGTCAACGAAACCAGAGATTGGAAGGAGAAATGTTTTAGAGGCAACAACCATCAATGACACAAAAAGGACAGAGATTTGAGATTCTGACAAGAAAAGGACAGGGTTCGCGACGACAAAGATGAGAGTTTATGGGACAAAAACGAAACGAGATTAGAAGACGAAAAGAGGGAAAACGTAGTAGAGTGTATAGATTCAAAGAGGAAAAAAAGAAAAAACGTTGAAGGTGCCTCAAATTTGGAGAAGAAAACTGATAGGGAATGGGAAGGAGGAATAAGACGAGTGGATTTTGACCGAGTTCATGACGAATTAAAGAGGGTTTCCAGAGGTATTACGACCGGATTTGAGGGGCGTTATTGGTGAGTTGGGAAGGGATAAGGGGGATTCAAATAACCCTAATCCTCATATTATGCAAAATGGGAGCCCAAACAAGGAGTGGCTAATGATATAACCCACTCTTATCCCCCTTGATATCCACCCAAACAAGCCCTTTATTTTGTAATGTTTTAGATTTAAAAAAATCCAACCAAATATTAAAGATTTTCAAAACCTAAAAGTTTTAAAACTTTCCTACAAAATATATAAACCTTCCTCTTACAGCAAATTTATTTTTTCTTTTAATTTTTTTTCTTAATCTATTAGTTTCTAGGTTCTTAGACTTAGAAGATTGCATCCCATTTTTGGTAATACTACGTTGTAAATATTGCAAAATTGTATAGTTTATTATTGAATATTAGTATATCTTAGGATATTTTAAGCATAGAAAGTCAATTTTGATATTTTAAAGACGGTATTTTCATGAAAATTGTTAAGAGACTTCAAAACACGAAAATATTTACACCTTATACAACATTTTTAACAATTTTGAAAGTTGAAAAAGTTCAGAGGCCCAGTGATTAATCGGCCACACACGCACGATTAATCTTAGAAAGTTTGTAAAAATAGCAAATTTTTTTTTATAATAATAGAGCCTATATCACCTACATTTTATAAATTGCAAAAATTGCAAATTTAAAAATAGATGACCATACGATAACATCAATTACTAGTCATATTTGTTAAATTTGTACTATGAAAAAAGAGTTATTATTAACTGTTTTTTTTTTTAAATTTGTCATCTAATGTAATTTTTCATTAATCATCCTCTAAACGGGATAATAATCACAATAGTGTAGATCACAATACACATCTAGATCATGATATACGATAAGTAGTTTGTTTATTTTAAATTGGTTAAAAATAATTAAACAAATAATTTGGATGTCTCTTACACGTAATTGTCAAAATCATTGAGGAACGACAAGCGGAGTGGAAGAAAGATATTTTTTCTATCTCAACGCCTAAATAAAATTTCTACCAAACACCTTCTCCCGCCAATTTCCGCGGATTTTTCTCCACTCCATTCCCAATCTTTCTTCCCCACTTTCTCAATTCCTCACTCCCATGGTACCGATGATCCTGTCTTCATTGAAGTTTCTTCTTCCATGACCAATTTTTCTTGGACTACTTTTCACTTCGACTCCCTTAATTGAATTGAAGCCCTAGTTCTCTTCTTCAGGTGACTCTTCTTTTACCCTTTTGAAGATTCTTCTTTCTCGATTTTTTACCGACTCGTAGTTCTCCCAGTTCCTCTGAATATTGCTTCCACTTCGCCATAATTATTTTTTTCTTCTGAGTTTCTTCCCCTTCTTCATGTAAGGTTTTGGACATTATGCCTTCCCTGATTTCGTCCGGCAAGATCCTCCGATTGGAGCTGGAAAATTTCAAATCTTACAAGGGTCATCAGACAATCGGTCCTTTTTATGATTTCACTGCTATAATTGGCCCTAATGGAGCTGGGAAGTCGAATCTCATGGATGCCATAAGCTTCGTGCTTGGTGTACGGAGTGGGCAACTACGTGGGGCACAATTGAAGGACTTAATCTACGCTTTCGATGACAGGGAGAAGGATCAGAAGGGACGGAGGGCGTTTGTTCGGCTTGTTTATCAGATGGGAAATGGGTCGGAGCTTCAATTTACAAGAACAATCACAAGCGCAGGCGGTAGCGAGTATCGAGTTGATGGAAAGAGTGTCTCATGGGATGAGTATAATTCGAAGCTGAGGTCACTTGGTATACTTGTCAAGGCTCGGAATTTCCTTGTTTTCCAGGTTTACTCTGAAACTTCGGTTCTCATTTTTTTTCTTAATAAAAGGTTTACTCCAAGCTTTGACATGCTTGTGTAATATATTTCCTTTATAATCGCGGGAAATCGTGGTAATTTTAGTTAATTGCTTTTCGTCTAACAATTTTATGTATGAAACAAAAATAGCTTAATTCAAATAATGTAAGGATATTTTTAATTTTGGAAAAATTTGTTACTCCGTGGAGCAAAATTTATAGATGAATCAGTTTGTCGAGCAACTCAACAAGGTTGAAAGTTCATTGTTGTATTCTTTTAGTCTTTTCCATATCGGCAACTGAAAATGTTGAATTTAGCCAGTGAGAAAACCTGAGATCATCAGCTACGGCCTATTAGATAAGGGCAGATTTTTAAGATGCCGGCAGGAATACGGTTCTCTACACGATCATGGAAACAATAATTTTGGGCATAATTTAATTATGAAAATAACAACCATGGGTTAGCCTATAGTCGATTGGAGTCAATAAAGACCATGTAAATGGTAAAGGACTTAGAGGAAATATGTTCAAGTCATGATAACCACCTAACTAAGATTTAATATCCTACGGGCTATGAGTTACCTTGACAACCAACTCTAGTGGATTAGAACACTATATGAGATTAGTTGAAATGCGTACAAGTTGGTCCATACATTCACAATTATAAAAGAAATATGAAAATAGTACAATCTAGTACAAATTTAGTATTGGCTTGGAATACTAAATATAGAGTTAGGGAAAATGAGCTAGCAAACAATTTTTCTTTTTGCAAATCTGAAGATGACAATTTGAAAAGAAGACCAAGATTAATTGTTTGATGAAATCAACACCTTTCATTGAGAAAAAAATGAAAGAATACAAGAACATGCAAAAAAGTCAGCCCAACAGAACAACCCCCTTACCAAGATTAATTTACTTCTAATCATCTTTTTGTGTGGATATAATCAATCTTTGAAGGAGAAAATATGAAGGAAGGCCACACAAAAGAAGTGAACCCCAGAAGGAGCTAACCGACCTAAAGGAAATGGTTCCAATTAAGCAAAATGAGACCTAATCGATAATTACAAAAGTTACACATAACACCAAACACTTCTGTAATTACAGCCTTCTTATGATTATTAACAATTTGGAGACTCTTCTGGTCTAGTTTTCTGTTGGGAGTGGTTTTTCTCTACCCCGGCCTTTAGGATGTGCTTTTTTCTCTTTTGTTGAATACATTTTTCTGTTTCTTATAATTTTTTTTTTTTGAAACGGAGACAAGCCTCTTTATTAATAATAATAAACGAGATTAATGCTCAAAGTACAAGAGTATTATACTAAGAGCAAAATAAGAAAAAGACAAAATCATCCAAACAAACTAAACAAAGATGAACTCGGACAATACGAAAGGGAAAACGACCAACAAACAATCACAAAGAACAAGCTAATAAAGCGAAATCCAACAGAAAAATTTAAGCTAAATAGAACCAAAACGAAGAGATCTAAATTCAAAGCATAACGAAATATCTCTCTCATAAGGAAACCATTTGATGTTTTCATGTAAGTCCTAAAGACAGGCATGAGACCTGACAAGGGACCAAACTTCCTCCTAGATTGCTCCAAACCTCAAAATACTCTATTGTTCTTCTATCCCTAAAGACCCCAAAGGGAAGCACAAAATCCAAAAACCTGCAAAAAAGACCATTTTCTCAAAGGGCTAATGCAACAACTCCTCATACAAAGAACCGAAAAATCTATGCTCACCCATACTAATGCCGGAGGTCGGAAATACTTTTCATACATCTCCTGTGAGAAATTGATATTACAAGTTTATTGGCCAGCCTTGTTTTGTGTAGCACATGGAATGAAATGTGTCATCGCCCATCCAGAGGCAAAAAATGTTGCATATAAGAAGGCCCACCCCACAAGCTCCTGTTTAATACTAAATCGACTTTTCTGAATAGTGTTAAAAGGTCTTCTACTTCCGCCCTTCCTCTGGTTAGTCTCGTGTGGAAGCTCCAAAATCCCTAAAAAGGTGAAGCTCCTTTTGTGGTCCCTTGCCTATACTATAGGAGTTTAAATACTCATGATAAACTTCAGAGGAAGCTTACCCTTCTATCTGCTCCTAGTGTGAGAAAAATGATGAAACTCTTGATCATCTCTTTCTCCACTATGAGTTTGCCAGTGAGGGTTGGTCCCTTTTGTTTGAAACTTTTGGTTGGACTTGTTGCCTTCTTAAAAAGATTGCCGACTGGATGATAGAAGGCTTAGACTGCCCTGTCTATGGTGACAGAGGTACAGTTTAATGAAAGTGTGCTTCTCGCCCCTTCATTTGGTTCTTATGGAATGAAAGAAATAGCAGTTTTTGAAGATAAGTGTGCTTTGATTATTTTTGGATGGTTGTGCAGCACACAACTTCTTGGTGGTGTCCAAATTACACCAAATTCTTTTTGTAATTATGGCATTTCCATGATTTTTAACAATTGGAAGGATCTCATTCTCTAATTTTTTTTTTGGGGTGGAGGGTGGGGTTTCTCAACCCCTCACCTTTAGTTTGTTCCCTCCTGTGTTTTGGTTGAATGTATTTGTTTCCTATATATATATAAAAAAAAAAAGCCCACAAGCTTCTGTTCGGTTCACAGGTTCAACCTTTTGAGTCTGATTCATTTATGTGTGCATTTTTTATTGATGATTCAATCTTGAGCCTTACATTTGTTGTATTCCTTGTTAACAAACTTTTTTATGTAGGGCGATGTAGAATCCATTGCATCCAAGAATCCCAAAGAACTTACTGGACTTCTTGAGCAGATCTCTGGATCTGATGATCTGAAGAGAGAATATGAGGAGTATGAAGAGCAGAAAGCCAAAGCTGAAGAAAATTCAGCACTTGTATATCAGAAGAAGAAGACGATTGTGATGGAAAGAAAGCAAAAGAAAGAGCAAAAGGAAGAAGCAGAAAAACACCTCCGTTTGCAAGATCAACTGGTAGGCAACCTGGGGTTCTCTATACATTGAGCATGCTTAATTCATACATTGAACAAGTGTCCAGTGTTCAAATACTTAATGTGTGTCCAGCTAAATACTATTTTCCCCCCTTGTATTGAGATGGTGTCTTTCGAGATGATTCATTTATAGTATCTTTATAAAGTTTAGGAGTTTGTGGAACTTCCTTTAAATAATTAGATTATTTCCATGTTTCTTCCTTTCCATTTTTCTGTCTGCAGAGATCTTTGAAGAAAGATTACTTCTTGTGGCAATTATATGTAATAGAAAAGGACATTGTAAAACTCAATGAGGAACTTGAAGCTGAAAGGAGAAATCGTGATGATGTCATGCAACAAATTGATGGTTTTGAACACGAAGCTTTGAAAAAGAGGAAAGAACAAGCAAAATATTTGAAGGAAATTGGTAACTGTGAGAGGAGAATCGCAGAGAGAAGTAATAAGCTTGATAAGAATGTAAGTTTTCCAGTTTTCTTTTGTTGAATTCATTTCAAGACATTTAGAAACGAACCATTTCGAAAATGTAAGTTTGATGCTTAGAGCTTTGCTTCTGAGGAATTGGTGTGTAGGTGGTAGGTTCTTGTTTCACCTGCGAAAGATTCAAACCGACACACACACAAATAACACAGAATATTTCCAGCACACTTTCAAATACAGTACAATGGAGAGAAGATGATATATGTATATATATATATCTATATTCAATGTGGAATCATAAGCTTCACAAAAGAGTTCCAAACAAGTATCAGCCAAGTAAGAGTGCTGCTCTCTCCCCACTGAACAATGTTCATTCAAAGTGCATAATAACCAAGATGATCAACCCTAGAACAAAACGCCTAAATATATATTCCCTTTCTGCTGCTGCCACGTGTTGTTAGGACCACTGGTCATCCTAACAACCATGTTGTCTAGGTGGAATTTCCCTTTTAACCACTCCTTTGGTAAACTTGGGTGATTGGAGGCCTAGCAGTAGGATAGTATAAATTGCATTTCTGTTGTAGTCGTGGGCCCCTTTTGTTGCTTAATACCTAATATGGCTAAGAATTACTTTTGTTTGAGCGTTGTGGTCATTAATTTTTTACATAACTTGTGTGCTAGGGTTATTCAACAAACATTTGTTTTTTATCTTTTTTGATTTTAAACATTTGTTTTTTATCTTTTTTGATTTTATGTTACTTTATTTTATTTGTACTTTTTTCTTTTATTGCAATGCTTGGCAGCAACCTGAGCTTCTGAAATTGAAAGAAGAAACATCTCGAATAAATTCAAAAATCAAGAGAACTCGAAAAGAACTTGATAAGAAAATAGAACAAAGAAGAAAACATGCTCAGTATATAAAGGAGTTACAAAAGGGCATACAGGATCTCAATGCAAAGCTTGATGATTTACATGAAAAAGGCCGAGACAGTGGTGAAAAACTGCAGTTAGATGACCAAGCGCTGAGGGAATATTGTCGAATGTGAGTCTTCAATCATTTATATTTTATTGTTTTGATAGAAATGCGTCTGTGTTGATACCATTTCCTTACTTTAAAGATTTTTGTCACTCAGTAGAATCGAGCCTTCACTTTTGACTATCCTTTAATTGTGCTTCTACAGATGTTACTTGACGTCCTTGATGCTTGTTTGGGAACATAGTTTCTTATGTGGTGATGTAATAAGATAGTTAAATGATGTAATAAGATAGTTAAATGATGTAATAAGATAGTTAAACAGTTAGTTTGTTATCTTCTGTTATTAGTTGTCAAGGTAGTTAGTCTGTTTTTAGTTAAAAACTAATCAGCTGTTAAAACTGATTAGTTATACCTACCTAAACTGATTGTAACTACCAAAACAATCCATCAATAAATAGCCTTTCTCTAGCTGAGAAAGACAGAGAATTCATTTTTTGAGAAATTAGTCCAAACTTTGATTTACATCAAGTGGTATCAGAGCAGCCCCGATCCTTGGGCGGATGGCTGGCCGGAGAGGAAGGATCCCTGCCGCGGGGAATAACTGCGAACAAGAAGAGGTGGAAGAGACTGCCACCCTCTCTCCAAGGACAACCACGGTACGCTTGCTGGCCGTCGAAGACTCCTTGGGGGATTTGCACGACAAGATGAATAGAGTAATGGACAACTTGGACACCCTCACCCGAAGAATATATGGGCAGCCAGCACCGGCGAGGGTGGAAAACTACGATCAAGACAGAGGAAACCGAGGGGGACGACGGGCACGAAGGAATTTTAGATACCTGCCCAACCAAAGAAACGACCAAAGAAGGAGACAAGCGGATGCCCCACCGCGATACGCCGACGACGATGACCAAGAAGACTATGATGATTGGCAAAACGCGCAAGACCACGAATCCTCAAGTGGAGACGAGCAAGGGAATATTTGGAATGACCACGAGGAATACCGAATGCCCCAAGGCTTCAGGGGATATGAGATACGACGAGAGGCTTACCATGACTACAAGATGAAAATTGATTTGCCAACGTACAATGGTAAGCGCGATATTGAGTCTTTCTTAGACTGGATTAAAAGCACAGAGAACTTCTTCAACTATATGGACACACCCGAGAGGAAAAAGGTACACTTGGTGGCCTTGAAGTTGAGGGGAGGAGCCTCGGCTTGGTGGGACCAACTAGAGATAAACCGGCAGAAATTTGGCAAACCACCTATCCAATTGTGGGAGAAGATGAAGAAGCTTTTGAAGGCACGCTTTCTGCCTCCAAATTACAAACAAACATTGTATAACCAATATCAGAACTGCCGCCAAGGGAACCGAACTGTGGCAGAGTATATTGAAGAATTCCACAGGCTGAGTGCAAGAACCAATCTGAGTGAGAACGAGCAGCATCGGATTGCAAGATTCATTGGCGGGTTACGATTTGATATCAAGGAAAAGGTGAAGTTACAACCGTTTCGCTTCTTGTCTGAAGCTATTTCTCTTGCGGAGACAGTAGAAGAGATGATCACAGCACGTCTAAAGAACTCTAATAGAAAGAATACATGGGAAACGAATTCCTCCAAGAAGCAACCTTACAGCAGGAAGACGGATGAACAACCAGCAACATCAATGACTGAGAAGGGTAAAGATTTGGATACTCAAGAGACAAGCAAAAAGAAAGATGTAGCAGGCAAGGGGAAGAGCCTAAACAATTACACTCGCCCGTTCTTAGGGAAGTGTTTTCGATGTGGTGAGCCCGGCCATTTATCCAACAACTGCCCTCAACGAAAAACAATAGCACTAGCTGAAGGTTAAGGCAGCGACATGAGCGAAGAAGACAAAGAAGAAGAAGAAGAAAAAGAACTAATTGAAGCAGATGATGGGGACAGGATCTCTTGTGTTATCCAAAGGGTCCTCATTGCCCCTAAAGAAGAGACAACCCCCCAGCGCCACAGCCTATTCAAGACAAGATGCACTATCAATGGCAAGGTATGCAATGTCATAATTGACAGTGGAAGCAGTGAAAACTTCGTGGCAAGAAAAATCGTGGCCGTCCTTAGCTTGAAGACAGACCCCCATCCCGATCCTTATAAGATTGGATGGGTGAAGAAGGGAGGAGAAGCCACAATAAATGAGATCTGTACAGTGCCACTTTCCATTGGAAGCAGCTACAAAGATCAGATTGTGTGCGACGTGATTGAGATGGATGTGTGCCACTTACTACTTGGCAGACCTTGGCAACATGACACTAGAACCCTACACAGGGGGAGAGAAAACACCTATGAGTTCCAATGGATGGGAAAGAAAGTAGTCCTTCTCCCACTAACAAAGAAAAACACAGAAGGCACAAGGCAGAAAAAAGGGCAGCTCTTCATCACAGTAAGTGGGAAGAAAATATTGAGAGAAAGAGAACAAGACCTATTGGGACTTGTAGTCACTGACAAGCCCAAGGAAGAGGAAGATAAGAACACTGATCCAAAACTGAAGGAACTATTCACAGAATTTCCTCAACTAAAGAGAGAACCACAGGGACTACCACCAACCCGTGACATTCAACACCAAATTGACCTCATCCCTGGAACATCACTACACAACTTACCCCACTACAGAATGAGTCCAGAAGAATACAAAATCCTGCACGATCACATAGAAGAATTACTGAGAAAGGGCCACATTAAGCCAAGCCTTAGCCCATGTGCGGTACCCGCATTACTTACACCAAAGAAGGATGGAAGCTGGAGAATGTGTGTAGACAGCAGAGCTATCAACCGAATTACCATAAAGTATCGGTTCCCCATCCCTCGAATTGGGACTTATTGGATCAACTAGGCAAGGCTACTATCTTTTCAAAGATTGACTTGAAGAGCGGCTATCACCAAGTAAGGATCAGACCAGGGGACGAATGGAAGACAGCCTTCAAAACTAATGAAGGCTTATTCGAATGGATGGTCATGCCCTTTGGCCTATCAAATGCACCTAGTACCTTCATGAGATTAATGAACCAGGTACTTCTCCCCTTCCTTAACAAGTTTATAGTTGTCTACTTCGATGACATACTTGTATATAGTACCAACTATGATGAACACATACTGCACTTAAGAAAGTTATTTCAAGTCCTAACATAGGCAGAACTATACATCAATTCAAGTAAGTGCATATTCCTCAAAAAGGAAATTGCCTTTCTTGGTTTTATAATCAAACAAGGCAGCATAAGTATGGAACCAAGAAAGATAGAGGCTATCCATACTTGGCCCACACCAACCTCTACTAAGGAGATACAAGCTTTCCTTGGCTTGGCCTCCTTATACAGAAGATTTATAAGAAACTTCAGCTCACTGGTAGCACCACTCACTGACTGTCTAAAGAGGGGAAACTTTAAGTGGACCCAAATACAGCAAGAAAGCTTTGATGACATTAAAAGGAGATTGACTTCCAGCCCCATACTCCAACTACCAGACTTCACTTCACCATTTGAAGTGGCTGTGGATGCATGCGGAACAGGAATTGGGGCCGTCCTCTCTCAACGAAGTCACCCCATCGAATACTTTAGTGAAAAGCTAAGCTCATCCAAGCAGTCTTGGAGCACGTATGAGCAAGAACTATATGCTCTCATTCGAGCACTCAAGCATTGGGAACACTACCTATTATGCAAAGAATTTATACTGTTGACTGACCATTTTTCACTAAAGTACCTCCAGTCCCAAAGAACTATCAGTCGAATGCACGCACGATGGATCTCTTTCCTACAAAGATTTGACTTCGTGATCAAACACCAAAGTGGCAAAGAAAATAAGGTGGCAGATGCCCTCAGTAGAAAGAGTTCTTTACTCACACTTCTCTCCTCAGAAATTGTCGCATTTAAACATCTCCCCAACCTATACGAGGAAGATACTGATTTTTCAGAAGTTTGGTACAAATGCACTAACTATATTAAAGCTGAAGACTTCCATATTGTGGAAGGTTTCTTATTCAAAGGGGAACATCTATGTATACCTCACACCTCATTACGAGAAGCCCTATTAAAGGAAGCTCACTCGGGTGGCCTGGCTGGACATTTCGGACAAGACAAGACATTCGAGACAATCTCCAGGAGGTATTATTGGCCACAACTCAGAAGAGATTCAAACAATTTCGTAAAAAGATGTCCTATATGCCAAAGAGCTAAAGGCTCAAGTACCAACACTGGGTTATACTCTCCACTGCCCATCCCAACTTCTATTTGGGAAGACCTATCAGTAGATTTCGTGGTAGGATTACCAAAGACTCAAAGACAGTATGACTCGGTCATGGTTGTAGTAGACAGATTCAGTAAAATGGCTCACTTCATTGCGTGCAAAAAAACGAATGATGCAATCTATATAGCTAACCTGTTTTTCAGAGAGATAGTACGACATGGAGTGCCAAAAACAATTGTGTCCGACCGGGATGTGAAATTTCTAAGCCACTTTTGGAGAACCCTATGGTAGAAACTTGACACAACTCTGAAATTCAGTACTACAGCACACCCACAAACAAATGGACAAACCGAGGTCACTAATAGAACACTAGGCAATCTAATACGTTGTCTTAGTGGAACTAAACCGAAACAGTGGGATTTGGCACTTGCATAGGCCGAGTTTGCATTCAACAATATGAAGAATAGAGCAACTAACAGATGCCCATTCGAAGTTGTATATACTAAACAACCACGATTGACATTCGACCTTGCCACACTCCCTACAATCGTGGACATTAATGATGAAGCTGAAAAGATGATTGAGGACATCGAAAGACTGCATAAAGAAGTATATGATCACTTAATGCAAACAACACAATCCTATAAGAAAACAACTGATAAGAAAAGAAGACAAGCTGGTTTTTTCCAAGGAGACTTAGTAATGATCCACCTTCGAAAGAATCGATTCCCCACTGACACATACAATAAACTCAAAGACAGACAACTTGGACCATCCTAAAAAAAGTTGGAGACAATGCCTACAAGATAGAACTACCACCAGACATGCACATTCACCCAGTCTTTAATGTAGCAGACATAAAGCAATACTATGCTCCAGACGAGTTCAACCTAGCAAGCTAAAGTCACTCGGGTCGAGTTCCATCTTGGGGGGTGGAATGATGTAATAAGATAGTTAAATGATGTAATAAGATAGTCAAACAGTTAGTTTGTTATCTTCTGTTATTAGTTGTCAAGGTAGTTAGTCTGTTTTTAGTTAAAAACTAATCAGCTGTTAAAACTGATTAGTTATACCTACCTAAACTGATTGTAACTACCAAAACAATCCATCAATAAATAGCCTTTCTCCAGCTGAGAAAGACAGAGAATTCATTTTTTGAGAAATTAGTCCCAACTTTGATTTACATCACATGGGTTCATTACATGAGAGTTCTTAGTTATACATGTCTAACTTTTCATCCTCATTCCTCGTTTGTTTCCCTTTTTTCCTCCCCCTTCACTTGGTGAAGTTTTATGTCTCCCTTTGAGTTTCGATTTCAAAGACCTTTGGTAACTATTCCCTATGCAACATCTTAGATAGTTGGACCCTGTTTCATTGAGGGTTTTTTTTGAAAAGCTTGACTTTTTGTATGCCATTGTATTCTTTCATTTTATGAAAGTTGTGTTTTCTATAAATAAAATGAGAAGTGTTTGTTTCGTTTTCAAAAAAGAATAATCCATCTAATGGCAAAAAAGAAAAGAAAAGAATAATTAGGAATTTAGAGCAAAACCAAATTTGCTAGTAATTGAACTCTTTTTGAAAGTTTAAGGGTATTTTCGAAATTTTTGGTTTAGGGTTATTTGTGACAAAGCACAAAATACGAAGTTCAAGTTTTTTTCCCTCCCTCCCTCTCCCCTCAATTCAGCCTAAAAGAAGAGAAGAATTAAAATTTATAGCAAAACTAATTTTTTTTAAATTTTTTTTTATATAACTAAAAGCTATTTTGTTAACAAAAGCTAATTTATTATATGTTTTTTTTGATAAAATAAAAACTTTCATTTAGAAAGCGAAACCTCACAAGGGTTTCTATTCCTCCTTTTGAAAGCTTAGGCTTTCAAATCATGCGCTCTAAACATAGACATGTGTGATTCACAAGCTTCAAAATCCCCTCGAATAAGCTTTCACCTAAAACATTTGATTTCCGGACTTTTGATTCCAAACCTGTGTGCTAGATGCTCCCTAAGGAATGAGTTTTATTGTTGGAGAACACATGGGTTTTAAACAGATTCTCAAAACAAAAGAGTGGAACTATGTGAGGACTTGACTGGTTATAACATACGGATTGCTATCCAGAAAGCCAGTTGCTCTCCTTATTCAGTATCCAAATTGTGAATGGAAAGAAATTGGAGAATTTTTCAAAGCAAGCATCTATTTGGGCTTGACAAATTCACATGGGTTCAAAGTCATCCCAGTGTGTTCTAAAAACTTTTGTTGGAATGCTTTTATGTATCCTTACTAATTTATTTTGAGTGATTGATTGTTTATATTATTGCTTTATTTTTTAGCAAGGAATGCTTTTATGTATCCTTGCTAATTTATTTTGAGTGATTGATTGTTTATATTATTCCTTTAATTTTTTGTTCTCTTTTTCACTTCCTCTTGGAGTTTCTAACTTTGAGCATTGATCTCTTTTCATTTCTTCATTGAAATTTTTTGTATCTTGTTAATTTTTTTCACATATATATATATATTAAAAAAGTTTGAGACGTAACTGATGTTTGGCATATCTTCTTTAGAAGTGACCTTTGGTTTTCCTTATATTGTACATTTGCCTTCCGCTTGGCTTTTATTGTAGTTTGTAACTAGTCTCTTGATGTTGCAGCAAGGAGGAGGCTGGGATGAAAACTGCAAAACTAAGAGATGAAAAGGAAGTCTTAGATAGGCAACAACATGCTGATATTGAAGCTCAGAAGAATTTGGAAGAAAACCTTCAACAATTGCATAACAGGGAAAATGAATTGGAGTCACAAGAGGAGCAGATGCGAACAAGACTGAGGAAGATTCTTGATAGTTCAGCTAGGCATAAGGATGATCTTGCAGATCTGAAAAAGGAATTGCATACCATGAAAGATAAACATCGAGATGTCAGGTTAAGTATTTTAACTGTTTCTTTTATACTGACAATGAAGTCTAATAAAATATTCTCAAGCTCTGGTCACTGGTTGGTTATATTGCTTCTATTGCATGCTTTTAAGGTTGTCATGTATTACATACATATTTAGGTAGCAGAGTGTAACTGAATGTCACACAAAAAAATCTTATAATTAGTTTTTAACTTGAACCAGGAGTAAATATGAAAACCTGAAGTCAAGAATTGGAGAAATTGAAAACCAACTGCGTGAATTGAAGGCTGATAGATATGAAAATGAAAGAGATGCTAAATTATCTCAAGCTGTTGAAACTTTGAAACGGCTATTTCAAGGAGTTCACGGTCGCATGACTGATCTTTGTCGTCCACTACAGAAGAAGTACAATCTGGCTGTTACTGTTGCAATGGGTAAATTTATGGATGCCGTGGTGGTTCAGGATGAACATACAGGAAAAGAATGTATAAAGGTACATATTCCAGTCCCTCTCCTCTTTTGTTGCCCCTAAACATAACGTGGTAACCCTTTTATTTGTCTTGGTCAGCGAAGTCTTTCTTCTTTTATATTTCTTTTTGAAAGGAAGCAACTACTTTTCATTGATAGGATGAAAAGAGGTTTATGCTCAAGTTACAATAAAACATAAAGGAACGATAATATAAACTTGAACTAGAAGAATACAGGCAATGGTCAATGGCAATTTGAATAGATAGAAAATGTTAACTTATTCAAAGAAGATAAAAGCCTCTAATTCAAACAAATATCTTCCGCTAAAAAACTAGAACATAGGTTAGAAGAGAACACCAAATGGATGTACTAATCTTGCAGCTCCATAACAATCGAGCTACGTGAGTGATTTTTCATGAAAGATTCTTTGGTTCCTTTCAAACCAAATTTCAGCAAGCAAATCTTTGACCACAATAAGGCAATTGGCGTTTATCACAAGGCTTCCCTATGTTTGTATAGCATTCTTCTTGAAAGTGTTGAATGATATATAATTAAATTCGCCTTCACCCATGAACTTAAGCTTTTGGGTCAATTGGTGATTTAAGATGATATCGGAGCAGTGTTGTTCATGATGTCCTATGTTCAAACCTTGCAATGTTGTTTCCTCCCCAATTGAAATTAATTTTCACTTGTTGGGCCTTTCACATATTTCAAGCCCACAAGTGAGTAGAGTGTTATGATATAATATAGAATTTACTTTCATCTACTAGCTTAAGCTTTTGGGTCGGTTGGTGATTTAAGATGGTATCAAAGCAAATGGTCTAGGGAGGTTCTGTGTTTAAGTCCTTGCATTGTTTTCTTCTCCCCCAATTAATATTTTGAAAAGGAAACAAATCTCTTCATTAGATATAAAACAATAAAAAGCAAAGCTCTATATGCATGAGGGATATACAAAGAGCAATAAACTGTAAAACTAAGGATCAGTAGGCTCACCGTGACGTCTCAACTATGTTGACACCCCCCTAGCGCCCTTATCATGTCCAAGAAACTACAAACTTGTTGAACAAGTTACACCAAGAAACTCAGTCCAAAACAAGCTGAGACAATACAAAAGTCTAGCACTAATAAAAGCAGAAAGTAGAAACCATATTACATAATACAAACTCTTTAGGTCACTTAGAAAATGAAAGCCTGCCAATTTAATTGAATCTCTTGTAAGGAATAATCCTGGAAACCCTTGGCTACGGAGCACCATGACGAAGTGTTTAATCGAGCAATCTCAAAAAGGTCATTCCAGCTTGAGGCCTTGTCATGGACTACTCGCTGATTTCTTTCGAACCATAAGTCTACTAGTAGAGCCTTGACTACGTTGCACCCTAAATAGAGTATTTTTCTTCATGGCTGGACTCGTCAAAGTTTGCAACACGTTGCCCCTTATGTGGTCGTCAAAAGCCCAACAGAGATTAAGAGTCTGCAGCGGCCGGTTCCAACAAGTTGCAGTATAAGGGCAGTCAAAGAAGATGTGCTGAAGGTTTTCCTGGGGATTAAAACAGAGAGGGCAATCGAGTCGACAAGTGGGGGAGTGTTGAATGATATATAACTAAACTCGCCTTCATCCATCAACTTAAGCTTTTTGGTCAATCGGTGATTTAAGAGAAAGATCCACCACTGAATATGTGAGGTACCAAATAGTTTCATCCAACGTCATAGTACACAAAAAAAGAGATGCTTTAGGTCTTCACTTGCAGCTTGACAAAGTGGACAAAATGAAGGAGATAAATAGGGTTTAGACTTCCACATGCCCATGAAATTTACTCAATTGTCTCCGAAGCAGCCAAGAATTTTGCCAAAGATTTGACATATTATCTTTCTGAAGGATCCAAAACCCAAATGCAAGAGTCATCCATAGACTCCACTTTTTCTCTGACAATAATTGAAGTGAGAGCTACTAAACGGTAGATGGCAAGGATGCTTTCTCCTCTCTCTTTATTTGCTCTGTCGGTTGTACCATCTTCTCTGATCAGATTCAACTACTTTTCTTCCTAAGTTTAGATTCATTCATCTTCTCCATTTTATCTCATTTTCTCTTGGTAGAATGGAAATCAAAAGTTGTTGCATTTGGGAATTCATACTATTGTATTTGTGTGATGAGAGTGGTATCTTCTTGGAAAATTTATCTCAAAAGCGAAAAACGTAACCCTTTCTTTCTCTTCGCTTCGTTGGCTTGAGGATAGTCTGGTAGAGTTGATGCATCATAGATAGTGGCGGATCTATGAAGGGGCCAAATTTTATATGCTATCGATGTTCTTTAAATATTAATAAATTGTAGTTATTTTTAATAGATACTATTTGTTTAATGAAGACCAATAACTCGATATTGCTTCAGGGGTGAGTAGGGGGCATCGGTTTCCTGCTGGTGTGCACTGGTCCAGGATTCCAGAAATGTATGATAAAGTGAACTTATTCACTGATATTTTATTTTAGTGTACAGGTTCTGTATTTAAACACAAACCAGTTGGAGGTTGTAGAAACTAATTAACAACTGTAGGGACAATTAGGTAAAAGACTAGTTTAACTAATATTCTCTAATAATGGTGTTGTAAGTTTTAACAAATTTGGATATTTTAGAAATAGTTTCTTATTGGGGGGATTAGGTTGCTTAGATCCAAAAGAGGGTCCAAGTAGAAGAGTAGGCAAACAAGTTCAAAAATGCTCTCTTCTCCTCTTTACCCAGGCTTCCTTTACATCAGTTTTTGGGTTTTCAAGAATCTATCTTACCATTTCTGTTCCTTCCTCTTCCATGCCGTTTAGTCCTTAAAATCATTTACTCTCATTTGAGTCTTTAAAATCTTGAGTACTCCCTTATTTGCATAGATCTACCATTATTGATAACTGTAGTTGCTGTGGAAGACGTAAAGACTTTTGCTAATGCCCTATTCCTAACTTTTAAGGGAACTTTTGGTGAAAGGGGAATTCTTCTTTGTTTTTCCAAACAAACATATGACATCCATTTAGAATTAATATTTCATCTAGGTAATATTCCATGTTTCTCATTGAGCCTGGGTGCCAAAGTTCTTTTTTAATTATCCAGTTTTATTTATTACTTTTTTTTATACTCGAGTCTTATTTACTTGATTTGAGCCACTTTCCCTCTCTTTCCCTCTGTTTTTTAGTTTGGATTTTTTGTTGAATTTATTTTTTTATGTCCTTTTATTTATTTTTATTTCATTTAATAAAGTTAGGTTGTTCATAGCAAAAAAAAAAAGGTTAAATACAAAGTGCGGATCATGCAATAGCAGGAAGGATATAGAAAAGTTCTGATTGAGAAGTTTCACAAATAGAATGAAAATCTTCAACATGTTCTTGAAAATATGTGGTATTTCCTTTCTTTCTCTTATTTTGTATTTGTTTTTACCTTAGATGATAGTTTATCCTTGATTTCAATGCTTTTGAATTTTTTGTAGTCAACAGGCCTGGCACTGTTATCAAATTTGATGTAATTTTTTCAGTTTTGATACTAGTGGTTTGAGGTACTTTATATTTATGCAATGCTTTTCCTGGCTGTCATGCAGTATTTGAAAGAACAAAGGCTTCCTCCTCAGACATTCATACCTCTTCAGTCTGTTCGCGTAAAGTCCATCGATGAGAGACTACGACGTGATTCAAGTAGTAGTGTGAAGCTGGTGTATGATGTTATCCGATATCCTTCTATGATTCTATTACTTGGACACTAGAGGAGAAACACTTTTTACTTTCTTATTTTATCTTCCATGTTCTCTCTGGTTTATGTTTGAGAATCTTTTTCACAAACGTGAAGGGTACATAGCCATATATTCAGTTAAACATATATGATGTTCCGTATAATAATTTAATGAGAAAATGATCTTTACCTTGGTACATAGCTATGTATTCAGTTAAAGATATATGATGTTACATATTATTATTAAATGAGAAAATAATCTTTACCTTGGTACGTAGTTTAATTTTAACCAGCTGGGGAGAATTATTCTAACTTCAAACTCTCATTTCATGAAATTTTTACTTTAAACCCCTCCGCCCTTTTTGACTCTTCATTTGTACCACAGTTAAGATATGTTGTAGTCTATGGTCTCGGCTTACCACTTTTGGGCAAGTCTTATCTAATTTTGGAGTTCTTTAGTTTTGCTTTAAAAACTTCCATGTTGATTAGAGGAGTGACCTTTGTATCTTGATTCCTTACCCTCCCCATGGTCTTTCTTTTAACCATTTTTTCTATCTTCTATGTATTCCCTCGCTCTTCCTATTACCCCATTTTCCTTGCTTTGTAAGTTAAAATTTCCAATAAGGTAAAGTTCTTTGCCTAGTTGATCTTGCATGAGAAACTAGAAAGTAAAACCATAGTGATCTGAGTCTTCGTTGTGAGTTTACAACTAAGGGCTGGGCTCTTCTGTTAAAAACTTTTGGGCTGGAATGCTGCCTCCCTAACAGAGTTGACAATTGGATGGTTGATGGGCTGGATAGCTTTGCCTTTGGTGGCAAAGGGAAAATCATATGGAAATGTGCTACTCACTCGTTCTTATGGTGCATATGGAAGAAAAGAAATAGAAGAATCTTTGAAGATAAGTATGCTCATTTTGACTCGTTTTGGACGGTTGTTTAACACACAACCTCTTGGTGGTTTACAAATTACACCAAATTCTTTTGTAATACAGCCTATCCATGATTTTTAACAATTGGAAGGCTTTTCTACACTAGTTCTTTGGGGATGGGTTTTCTCTACACCTTGCCCTTAGGTTGTTTGCTTTTGATCCATGTCAGTTTCATATAAAAATAAATAAATTTTCAAAACCCGTCTTTTAGTATCTAAACATTTGGTGGCAAGTGAATAATTTGCTTCTTTCAAGCTTGGTTTTGGCTTTTCAATTTCACTTTGGAATGAAACATGGTTGGATACTTCAACCCTTAGCCAGAGACTTCCTCAGTTATATGAAGTGCTCTATTGACAATTAGTTTGGTTGGATTTCTTTGCGTTGGAGAAACTATGCCATGAGCAATTTATTTTGAAGACTTTAAATAAAAGCAAACATCTTAAATTGCAAGATAGAAAGTCTCCCCTTCATTTATCTCGGTCTTCCTTTGGGAGGTCATCCAAAAAGTGCTCGATTTTGGCAGCCCATCATTGATAAAGTCCAGGGAAAGCTAGATAAATGGAGAAGCTACAATCTCTCTACGGGTGGGAGGATTACACTTTGCAAATCAGTTCTATCCAGCCTCCCCACTTACTATATGTCTGTCTTCCTCAGGCCAGAATCTGCTCTAAGTTCTTTGGAAAGAATCATGAGAAATTTCTTTTGGGAAGGAAACAAGGGAGGAAAGCTAAACCACCTAGTAAAATGGGATGCTGTAATTAAATCTTACAAAGATGGAGGACTTAGTTTGGTCAATTTGAAGCACAAGAATCTGTCCTTATTGTCTAAGTGGGGATGGCGTTTCTCAAAAGAACAAAATTCCCTTTGGTGTCAAGTGATTAGAAGCATTCATGGAAGTAGCACTTTCAATTGGCATTCAAGTGACAAAGAGTCTGTGAGTCTAAGAAGTCCTTGGATTAGCATATCAAGGCAATGGCGCAAAATTGACTCATTGGCTCTTTTCAAATTAAGTGATGGAAGTAGAATATTGTTTTTGGAAGCATCCTTGGATGGACATTATCACTTTGGAGTGTAAATTTCCAAGATTGGCTTGGATTGCAACCAATCCAAATGGGTCTGTTTCAGATCATTGGGACTCTTCAACCAATTCTTGGTCCATCTTTTTCAGAAGATTGCTAAATGATGAGGAAATTTTAGATTTCCAGACCTTGTTGAGTCAGATTTCTTCTTCACAGCCAGCCTCCTTTCCAGATCAAAGGTTTTGGCCCCTTGAAACCTCAGGATCCTTCTCGGTAAAATCATTGGTTAAGCATATTTCGACATTTTCTCCTTTGGAAAAATCTTTGTCAAAAGGCTTTGGAAATCTAACAGCCCAAGAAGGATAAATATTTCCATATGGATTATGCTCTTCGGAAATTTAAATTGTGCCTCGGTACTTCAAAGAAAGCTTCCCTCCCATGCCCTCTCACCTCATGTCTGCCCCCTTTGTGTTAATAACATGGAAAGCATCCAACACCTTTTATTTGATTGTGTCTTTGCTTCTAAATGTTAGTTCCGCCTTCTTCAAGCATTCAATCTTTGTTGGGTTTTTTATCATGTTTTTAAGAATAATGTGTCTCAAATCCTTGCTGGTCCAAACTTGAAGAAGAAGACTGCTGATTGTTTGTGGGCAAATGCAGTAAAAGCTCTTTTAGCTGAAATCTGGTTGGAAAGAAACCAAAGAGTTTTCCATGAAAAATCATCGACTTGGATGGAACGCTATGATTCTGCTCGACTGAACGCATCTTCATGGTGCTCATTATCCAAATTTTTTCAGGACTATTCGCAGGAGATTGTTTTAAATTGGCCCGCCTTTATAACCTCCCCACCTTGAAGCTCTAGTTTTTCTTGTCTCCCAGATCAAGCCTTCTGCTCTAATCAACTTTTGTTCGATCAAGGATGACTATTATTTTTGCTTTGTTTTCGGCTTGCTGCCTTGCTTTATCATCTTTTTGGCCATGTATTGTGGCCTTTACTTTGTTATTGTTCTGTTGTATTGCTTTTATTTAACCTACTATGTGGGTTTTATCTTTGTTTATGGATGTGATGAGGGCGCTAAAGGGGTGTCAACCTAGTTGAGATGCCTGGGTGCGCCTACTGATCCTCCCCCTCCCCCTTTGCTCTTTGTATGTCCCTCATGTACTTTGAGCTTTGTTTCTCTATTTTCATTATTAATAATACTGAGACTCGTTTCCTTTTCAAAAAAAAAAAAAAAAATTGTCCATAGTCAATTAGCTTGAGGCTTCATCGTAGGACCACCCAACATCTTGTGATCGGCATCACCAAGAGTTTTCCGATCTTCCATCAACAACAGTTAATGTTGGCCCAGATCGTTGCTTTGATACCAAATTGATGTAGGCTAAGTAGCCTCAAAGAGTAATCCTTCTAGAATCAATATTGTGTTTCATACAAGAGGGAAAAACTCCTATTTATAGAGTTTATTACAAGTGAGGGTTAAAGGAGAATTAACCTAAAATATTACCCAACTAATTTCATTCTTCATCAACTATGTTCCACCTTGCAATCAAACTGCCCACATTCTCACCAAAGCCTCATAGAGGAGAAATTTTGATGAATTCAATTCCAACCTGGAATTGTATTCTATATACAACCGATCTTGAAGGGGAGTGTAGATTTGTGTATAGTAGAGTTGCCTTATTTTTTTAATTATTATTTTTAGATGCCCTTTCGTTTGGTAATTAGTTCCCTTACTTGGAATTTCTCTAGTATTATCTTTACCCATTATTGGGTACTTTTCAGTAATAAGAGAGAAAATACAATATTTCTCTAAAAGAAATGGATATCCATTCTCTGATGTTTAATTTTTGCTTTTTACTGTGCACGTGTGATTCTAAAATGCTAGTGGGTAATAGGCGAGAAGATCTATGGATGTTTATGTTTAAGAATCAAATTCTGTGGTTTGAAATTGGAGAAGGCAATTTGTATGCTTAACTATCACACTTTTGATCTGACATTAGAGAAGGCAATTATATTTGCTGTGGGGAATACTCTAGTTTGTGACAACCTTGATGAAGCCAAGGCTCTAAGCTGGAGTGGAGAAAGACATAAAGGTACGTTTAGTCAGTTTTAACTTATTTTTATATAGCTCCATCAGGTTTATCTTATGGCTGCTTTGTTTATCCTTGAACTAGTTGTAACTGTTGATGGTATCCTTCTTACGAAATCTGGCACGATGACTGGGGGTATCAGTGGTGGCATGGAAGCAAGGTCAAACAAATGGGACGACAAAAAGATTGAAGGTACTCAATCCATTCATTGATTAACGTTTTTTTGGAACTTTGTATTTCGAGCCTTAGCCTCTTTTCAGTCATCCAATGAAAAGTTTTGATATCGTTTAAAAAAATTGTTTTTGAAACTTTGCCATTTACTGCTGCCGTATTGTAGGTCTTAAGAAAAAGAAAGAGCAGTATGAATCAGAGCTAGATGAACTTGGATCAATTAGAGAGATGCACCTTAAGGAGTCTGAAGCATCTGGGAGGATGAGTGGACTCGAGAAAAAGATTCAGTATGCCGAGATTGAGAAGGTGATTACCTGAAAAATATTTCTATTTTTTATTGCGCTTCCATGTGGATAGTAATATGCCCTTTTTCTCTAACATACTTGGCTCCCTCACAGTGTAAAAATTTCTCTCCCCTTTGGGTTTGGTTATCCTTTCATTTTATGTCTCTCTTTGCTTTCTGTATAGCTCGTTTGTCGATACTTAACAATGAAATATCTGTTTAATTAACTGTGACAAACAATGAAACAGAAACTGACGAGGAATTGAAATATCCCAAGTATATGAATTGCATGAGATATGTTGGTGCTATCAAAGTTAAATCCAGCTAGGAATTTGTTCTTTAACAGAACTCCAAATGAACTTCCAGATATCTACATATTCCCTTAAATTCTAAATCACAAATGTTCAACTTTCAGTTCCTGATTGTGGTTGTTAATCGTACGAATTCAGAAGGGTTTCTACGTATTTATTTTGAAATTAAAATTATTTTACAAAATCATTAGAACATTTGGTTTTCTAGGATATTTAGACGAAGAATTTTTTAGGATGGGAATAAACCAGCGTCTTTCTTGGTTTGACAAAATTGAGTCAGCATGTCTAAAGTCATCTTCTTGGTGATCTCTCTCAAAGACTTTTTCTTGATTTTCTTTATAGGACGTTTGTCTTAATTAGCATGGATTTATTTCTCGGTTACCCCCTTTGTTACATTTGTTTAGTTTACCTTTATTTTCTAAAAAAAATCAGAAACAAAACTGTTCATTGAAATAATGAAGTGAGTCAAATGTTCAAATTAGGAAAGAGGATACTAAGCATAAAGCTATCAACAGCCTGCCAGAACAATAAGAAAAAATCAAAACTGGACCAATATGACTAATAAAAGAGAAGATAACAGCTGTACAAAAAATGAGACTTCTTCTAGGCAACTTGAAATCTGAAGAAACCAAAAACCCATTTCTTTTCTTTTCTTTTTTTTAAACGAGACCGTCTCTTTATTGATACTCAAAGTACAAGAGATATATACTAAGAGTACAGAAATAGAGGCCTAGGGTTCAAGAGACGCATCTGGACATCTCAACTAGGTTGACGCCCCCTGAACATCCTCATCATTTCCAATCAAGCAACTAGTATCCCAAGGAGTTCATTAATAAATAAATACATCCATATGTGAAAAAACAGAAACTCCATTAAGAAAACAAAAACCACAAATGGAAAAACAAAAAGCCATAAGTTCTCTCTCCCTCTCTCCTCTCTCCTCTCTCCTCTCTCCTCTCTCCTCTCTCCTCACTCCCCTTTTCCGGCCGGTTTCTTCAACAAACTTTCCCGGCGAGTCTCAAAGCTCAACATGGAGATTGTCAGTTGCAAAATCGATCGGTCACATTACTGCATTTGGAGAGAGGAAGACGATTGTTTCATTAAAGATGTGAAAGCCTATAGAAGTATTTCTTTATTAATGTAAACCTCTAAAGTACAAGAGAATTATACGGTGAGAATAAGAGAGAAATCTAAAAAGAGGGGGGTGGGGGGTGGGGGGTGGGAGGAGGAGATCAGGAGGCGTATTCGTACTAGCACCATCATCTTAAAGAAAAGCGGTACATCTTAACATGGTTCCTGCCTTGTTTGATGGGAAAAGATTCTCAAATCCCAAGCTCAGGGTGGCCTTGGTCTGCAGAGACTCTCAGACAAGAATTAGACTCTATTGGCCAAATGGATTTGGTGGTACTATCATGAGGATGAGGCTCTATGGAAACAGGTGATTGACGCCAGATATGAGGCATCTCCCCTTGACTCATGGCCCAATCTATCCTTCCCGATCTACACTAGAGGTCCATGGAAAAACATTCTGAACTTTATATCTCTTGTCAAAGAAAAAACCAAAATCACCATTGGCAATGGAAGAAACACATCTTTTTGGGACGATAGATGGATCAACTCTTCATCTCTAAAGGAGCTATATGCCGGACTATATCACTTACCCACATAAAAAGGATCTCCAGTTTGTGAATTTTGGCATCCTATTCAGGGTGGTCACCCATCTTTCGAAGAAATTTAAAAGATGATGAGATATTTGACTGGCTTAATCTCATGAACAACCTTCAAGACACTCATCTCTCTTAGTCCAAAGATAGATGGATTTGGGAGCTTGATACCGAAGTTTAATTCTCTACCAAATCCCTAACCTTCAATATGGGATTAATCTAGAATATTCCCAGCCACCTGCTCAACAATGTCATTTGGAGTGATTTTTATCCAAAAAAGATTAAGTTCTTCATATGGAAGACCAGTCATTCCGCCACCTACACATTGGAAAAGCTACAAATGTGACACCCCTACAAAGTTACTCCACATTGCTGCCCCATCTGTTTAGCCGGACCAGACTCTTTAAATCATCTTTTTCTGTGCCCCTTTGCTGAGAGATTTTGGAAGGACATCCTCCTTACCTTTGGATGGTACATCGCTCTCCCCAATGATACCATGAAGACCCTCACATACACCTCCGGTTATCCATTTAATAAACAAAAACAGCTTATATGGAAGCATTTGATTCGTGCTTTTTTATGGATCACATGGAAGGAGAGAAACAAGCAACTCTTCCAAAACTGAGGAAACCCTTTTGATAGCTATTTTGGCATTATTATCCTTCATGCTATGAATTGGTGTAAATTTTCATCTTTCTTCAATTCCTAAACCCTTTCTTCCCTTAAAATCAATTGGAGGAAAATCATGTAACTTCTTTGGTTCCGGCTTTGGCCGTTCTTTTGTAATTTCATTCATCAATGAAATTTGTTTCTTATAAAAAAAAAAAAAAGAGAAATCTTGAAGTGGTTTCCTACACTGTTACGTAGAAAAGTATTTTACTTCAAAACCATTTTTGCTAAGATAAAATTAAAATATTCTATTATTTGACTTAGAAAGTTAACATTGAGATTTGTAAGTTGGTGAGAATCTTAAAAAATAATTTCTGCAAAGCGCTGCAAGTGTGATGGATTAGAGAATGTTATTCTTTACTCAATCACCATACATATAAATGCTGTCAGGTTGTTGGAATAATCTAAGAGTGACAGTATTTTTGTGAAATGAGCACTTCCTTAGTGTTCGACAATCATAGAGAAGTTCCAATAATATATTGTTCCAGACATCTGTAAAACTATGTTTATGTTCAAGTTTTCTTGTCCTACTTCCATCGGATTCCTTGTATAGAAAAATTCAATTCTTATTAAAAAAAAAAAAGAAAGAGAAATTTGGTGATCATAATGGAGATAATGGGATGCAATATTGATTATGTTATTGCAGCGAAGTATTGAAGACAAACTTGCAAGCTTGAGGCAAGAGAGAGAAATTATTAAAGAAGAAATTGATCGAATAAGTCCTGAACTTCAAAAGGTAATATTATGATCACTTGTCAACCTATTTTGTTTTTCTTTATGCAGTTATTTTGTAATTCAAGCTGTAATTTTTTTTTTTTTTTGAGGAAATTCAAGTTGTAATGTTATTTTATCTTTATTTTAGTTAAAGAATGGGATTGATAAGAGAAATGCAGAAATTAGCAAGTTGGAAAGGAGGATTAATGAAATTGTTGACCGGATATATCGAGACTTCAGCAAATCTGTTGGAGTGGCAAACATACGAGAATATGAAGAAAACCAACTCCAAGCGGTACAGCATATGGCTGATGAACGTGTTAGCTTGAGCAGTCAGCTATCAAAATTGAAATGCCAGTAGGTTCTCCTCTTTTCTACTTGTCCTACCATGCTTAGAATACACGATTATTTTTTAAAAGGATAAATGATTTTCTTTGATAAAATGAAAAGAGACTAATTCTAAAAAGTACATGAACTTTTTATTTATTTATTATTTTTTCCTAAAACAGAAATAGAACTTTTCATTGATGAAATGAAGAGGCAAATGCTTTTTTCTTTTGAAAAGGAAACGGAACTCATATATTAAATAATGAGTCAGAGCTCAAAGTACAAGAGGGTTATGCAATGAGCAATAAAGAACTGAGGATCAGTAGACGCACCCAGACATCTCACATAGGTTGACACCCCCTTAGCGTCTTCATCATATCAAAAAACAAAAATAAAGATAATGAAATGACATAGAGCTAATAAAGCGGTTGAAAACATTAGACCTTTACATCAGCATCCTTTCATGAACAAAAGACTACAAACAAATCTAAAACGGGCAAAAACAGGACCCTTTCCTAACTCTCCTTTGCTGGACTCAACAATGAAGGCTTGCTAGTTTGGAATAATCCTGGAATCCTTTGACCATGGAGCACCATGATGAAGCATTTAAAGGGGCATACTCAAAACGATCGGACCATACTGAAGTTGTATTGTGGAAAACACGTTGATTCGTTTCAAACCAAATTTCTACTAATAAGCCTTGACTGCATTGCACTGTAGTATTAACGAGGTTTTCTTTATTAATGGAGAGAGACTAATGCTCAAAGTACAATTAAACAAAAAGAGCAAAAATACATCAACATAGAATTTTGGGATAAGTAGGTGCTCCTGGATATCTCAAATGAAATCCACATCTCTGCACAAATGAAATCCTCTAAAATATCTTCAGAACACGATTACATAAAAAAATAAAAGTACTCCAATTAAGACAAGTTTCTTCAATAGAGTAATTAGCAAAGGACTTTGGGCTTTTGGCTTTGAATGCAAGAGTAACGTTTGTCAGATTTTGGTTGGTCCAGCCCTTAAGAAAAGACCTTTGATTTGGAACAACTCGGTAAAACCGTATGGTCTGAACTATGGTTTGAAAGGAACCAGCAAGTTTTCCACAATAAATCATCCAATTGGATAGACAGTTTTGAGTTTGCTCGTTTGAACGCTTTCCTATGGTGCACACCATTAGAGGATTTTGAAGACTACTCAATTCAGGAGTTTAATTTGAATTGGTAGATGTTCATCCTCCCTCAAGAATAGAAGCAGCAGATTTTACGTTTTTCTGCCCTTTTTCCGGATTTGGAGTCATAGTGTACTTTATCACAAATGGTTTCTTTTTCTTGGTCTTAGTTTTACTATCTAAAGGATGGTACTTTTGTATTTGGGCGCGCTACATGTATCACTATCATTTGTTGTAAAGGCAGTATGGTAGCCTTAATCGACAAGTCTTTTCTTAGTTTCGTTTGGATATGACGAGGAAGCTAAGGGAGTGTCAACCTAGTTGAGATGTCCGGGTGCATCTGCTGATCCTAATTTTTCTTTCGCTCATTGTATAATGAGTTTTATCTCATTTACTTTTAATAAAAGAGACTTGTTTTCCTTTAAAAAAAATGTAATTAGCAAAGGACTTTGATTGGGAACTCCAAGAAGATGCTAGTAAATGAGCAGAAGCAAAGCAGTCTGTCCAATTCTGAGGGCTTATCATGAAAAAATCTCTGATTTCTTTCAAACTAAAGCTCTGAAAAAACAAATACATGATCCCATAAAGTATAGAAGGGTAATAAGATAATAGAGGCATACAAAATTTAAATGGAGAAAATTAAAATGTTCAAATACAAGAAAATGCCTTGAGTAGATTAAGCTTCGATGAAGACTGCTAAGTAGAGCTAAACCCAAAAGATCCATCCACTGAAGCTTGTGAGAAAATTTGCCAGAAAAATCCAAATACCAATGCTTAGAAGCAGGGGAATGGAGCAACGTTTTCCAAACAAATTGCCTGAAAAAGAATACCACAAGGCTTGCAACATTCTAGTAACATCCAAAAGGCATGCAGCTTAGGTGATAATATTAAGTTAAGCAAATCTATTGTTGAACTTCCAAGGTTGTGATCCTACACACACCGAGAAAAATTTAAAATCCCCTAAAACACCGAGGTTTAAGACAATGGGACGAGTTCCTGCAAAATAAATCTTAGTAGCTTCAAATACAGTAGAAACCCAACAAATGATTTTTGTTCGAAAAGGAAATAACCGCTTTATTAATAAATTAATAATGAGACAAAAGCTCATAGTACAAGAGGATTATACAATGAGCATATAAACCAAGGATTAGGAGGTGCACTTGGACATCTCAACTAGGTTGACTCCCCCGACACCCTCTTCATATTCAGACAAGCTAAAAGAAACAAAAAAAAAAAACAAATATGAAATGTCCAAAAGCGAAAGTAAAAACTAACAACCCAAAATGAGTACAAAGAAATACAAATAAAAAGACTAAACATCCATTTGAAGAAAAGATGACCAAATAGGTTTATATCTTGCACTAAGTAAATCTCAAAATCCTTGGAGAGGGAGCACAGCGAGGAGGCTAAAGTTTTGCTAACTCCAACCGGGTCTTCCACGGAGAAGCTTTGCTCTACAATATTCTCTGGATCCTTTCCAATCACAATTCCAACAAAAATGCTTTTATGGCATTGATCCAAATACAATTTGATGCAGAGTTTAAAGAGAGTCCATTAGAGGCTGCAATGTGTTTTCTTTAAAATAAATTCCAAATATCCAGTTAATATTAAAATCTACAAGTATCCTATACGAACGTGAAGTTGAGTACGAGCAATCAGAAAAACAGATCCTGTGAAGACTCAATTGCAGCCACTCATAAAGGGAAGATTGAGGGAGACAAACAAATGATCTTTGTAACTCCTCTAACTTTTTTAGAACTCCAAAAAACATTATCCAAATTAGAAAGTTGATTTGACGTGGACTTTTGTATTTCCATAATGCTTTTTTCAGCTTTTTATCCAAAGGAGAAGAGGAAGACCCGGTTGAACCCAACAAATGATCTTTAAAAATCCAAAAGCTTCCACAATACTTTTTAGAATTAATTGATATAGAAAGTGCAGCCACCTTTAAGAAATCTAAGGGAATCTCCAAAATATCAAACCACATGATATGAATCCCACCCAGATATCCAAAATCTTCCACAAAAATCCAACCAAACTCCTTTGAACTGGGACTTAATACAATCAAAGGTCATGTTTCAAGGATTGTAATTTCATACATCAATGAAATTGTCTCTTATCTAAAAAAAAAAGATAATGTTTCAAGGCAACAATTTTAAACAGACAGCCGTTCAGAAGAGGGGGATGAAGTAACACGGTTATATGTTGAACGAAATTAGTAGCATGCACAGTGTTTTTGTTTCTTAGACGTTGTGATTGGGTAGATTATGACATGGGTTTCTTCTCTTGGCTGCAAAATTGCTCTAGGATTCATAATTTTTCATTTTAGAGCATTGTTATTTAGGAAAAATATTGTTGTAAAACCAATTGCTTGACTGTTAAGTAAAATAGTGTGTTGCACTTCAATATCACATGGTTTATGTTCTCTCCTTAGAAAGATAGTGTGTTGCACTTTTTGTAAATGTAGTTTTTGCAAGAGAATTTCTTAAATCGAGTTAAGTTATTTTGTGTATATTTGATCAAGCAGTATATGGGTCAACTGGGCTAAACTTTCAACTGAACGTCAGTTCTCCTATTATATATAATGGAATAGTTCGTTAACTTCCAATTATTTCTATGAAAAGTTCTCTCTTTTATTAAAAAGAAACAAGTCACTGATATTCTGTTTGTGATATGTAACTCAGGTTGGAGTATGAACAGAATCGAGACATGGAATCACAAATTAAAGAATTAGAGTCTTCTTTGAGTTCGTTGGAGAATGATTTAAGAAAGATTCAAAACAAAGAGGCTGATGTCAAATCAACTGCAGACAATGCCAGTAATGATATTGATCGCTTGAAGGAGGAACTGGCTGGTAAGGGCTTGTTGGGCAATAATCTTTCATTATGATCGTCAATTTTAAATTTTTATTTCATTCATTTTTTTACAAAAAAATTAAATAAAAAATAAAATAATGAAGCCCACTGCAAACAAAACCTACTTTTTGAAAATTTTGATTATATTCGCAGCATGGGCATATCGTATCAAATTTTCTCTGTTTAAACTCTGGAGTAGAACAGTTCTTGCGTATATTGTAAGAGTTCTAATTTTTATTTGTTCTCTTTTCTTTTTGTATGGCTCTACAGTTGAATTCCTCTTTTCCTTCTATAAGAGTAATAGAGAATAGTGGTTTTAGAGAGTTTATTCTGTTTCATAATGTAAAGAGATTTTAAAAAAAAAAAACATATGTGCAGTGAACATGCACTAGCTGTCTATGTGGGCACTGAAACTTTCGTCAAGGCTTAGATCCTTGAAATCTGATCTTTCAAGTTTGACATGAAAGTTGCAGGAATATGATAGACCCCCTATCATACACCAATATAGTAGGAGAGGAAAAAAGGTTTGACACGTGCGAATGAGGGAGAGGATGCACGTGAAAGGAGAGTGGTTAGGAAGTATTAATAGTGGAAAGGAGAGGGCGGGGAAGTTAGTTAGAGTTTTGTTGAAAGAAAAGTTTCTGTTCTACCTTGAGAGATAGGTTAGCAGAAGAGAGTTTTTACTTCTTGCGATTGGATTAGAGATTGTAACCTAGATTCTTCACTGAATCTAATATTAATAATATTCACTATTCAATAAGTCTACTGGTTTCCATCAGAATACTGATCATGCCAAGTAATCGTGATGGTTTTTACAATTTAGTCTTTCATTTATAGTTGAAGATTTGGTAATTTTGGTAAGAAACTTGAATATCATTCTAGTTTGTTAAGAAGTTCAATGCTCATATTATTGTGACAATATGTGTATTATAAATTTATACTGCAATACTTTTGTGATTCATTCTCAAGGAAAGTGTGGTTTTGATCAAAAAGAAGAAAATATATGGTAGCAGATGCAAACGATAAGAGATTTTGACAGTTGTTTTGTGAAACATTCAGATTTTGACAATTGTAAATTTGGTAAAGGACACGTTTGTCATTTTAAGCAACAAATGTTTCAATTTTTAAATTAGAGCATTTCATGTCTACCTCGGATGGGATTTTCCCTCATGTTGCATTAGCAGGGTGAACTTCATTAACATGCTCTATTGTGTTGTATTGTTCCTCTAGTTAACAACTCTTAACTCTAATTTAGAGTGAATTTAGGGTAACTACGACCTTACTTGAACAGGATTTGTTCTATAGGTTGTACATCTATGTCCTTGACTTCTAAGGAGACAAGAAGGGAATTTTGATTTTTGGGTGTAGTGCTCTTATGTGAAAATATTGTCAGTTTCTTGGATAAGAAAAAAAATTATTGATGGTAAGACACGAGAGACCACAACAGAAGAGATTTACAAAAAAAAAAAAAAGAAAAAAGGAAAAAGAAAAGAAAACACCTTTGGATAAGGGGGGAGCATTTACACCCAGAAACAACCAAAAAAACTACATAAAAAGACTTACTACACGAGCACTCCTTTTCTTGGAACATACTTCTATTCCTTTCTTGCCAAATATTCCAGTGCAGAAGGTTCTGTTGAAGTTCGTCCGAAGAAACGATTGTCTATATGAACATAATTTATTGTTTTCGTTGTTACTTAGTTAAGCAATTCATTCTCTTTGTACTTTGCAGAATGGAAATCCAGGTTGGAAGAGTGTGAGAAGGACATGCAGGAATGGAAGAAGAAAACATCTGCTGCTACAACTAGCATATCAAAACTGAATCGTCAGATTAATTCTAAGGTTTTGTTTTTCTTTTAACTAGATTTTGATGTGTTGTGTTATGAAGTATTAACACCGACACATGTAAGATCTATGTGCCTGATGCATATCAAACTCGTAATCATTTTATCACCTATTAAACGTGTATCAAATCCTTGTTAAGAACAATAGCCAATGTGTCAAATTGGCATGATAACACTCAACAAAAGGTCTTAATATTTAAGTCGTTGCTTGGCATACAAGAGATTAACCAACTAAGAAAACCAAATGTGAAGTAGTTCAACAACAAATTTCTAACTTGTAACCAATTAAAAACTGACAACTGAAATTAAAATTACAAATAATTACTGACACAAGGTGCATTGTTGTGTTAGATGATATAATGTTAAATTTACCTTCATCCATTGGCTTAAGTTTTTGGGTCAATCTGTGGTTAAACATTTTGGAATACATTTAAAGGCATTAAGTGTGCTATTTACACGTATAAGTGCTCTAACTTCTTTTCGTGCTAAAAAACAAAACAAAAAAAGACAAACTCCTTTTCTGTAAAATATGAAAGTATGAAGAAAAATATTATGTTAGTTTTAGATGCTTAACTCAAGTGCATAAACAGAGCTGACTCCCTTTCTTTATATACACACACACATTGAAACGGAAATAAGCCTCTTCGTTGAAGTAATGAAATGAAACTAATGCACAAAATACCAAGTAGGAGACAAAACAAAAGAACCTACAAAAAATTAGATATGAAAACAAGGACAATTCAAACACTTTGCAAGTGACTAATTGCTAACTAGTAGAAGAAGAATAAGAAATAAAAGCATTCCAATTTAAATTTTTGTCTTAAATTGAATGGTCAACAAAAAACTTGGAAAGAGAGAACCATGAGGAAGCTTTGACTCGAGCAGTCTCAAAATGATCTAACTAATGAAGTGACTCGTCTTGAAAAATGCACTGATTCCTTTCAAACCATATTTGTGAAAGAATCGCTTTAACAACATTAACCCACAACTTTTGTGAATGTCCCTTTTTATATGTTCAGAAACTACATGTTCTTTTTATATGTTGATATAAGGTAATGCGTTATTTAAATTAGGTCAAGATTGATAGTTCTTCAACCACGTGATGTTTTGCGTTTTTATAACACATTTTTTTTCATTTGAAAACATCATAAATTAACAAATTTTTCTCGTGAAAATTGCTGAAATATTTTAAATAATAATAATAATAATAATTGTAATAATAGTAATAAATAAATAAATGTGTCGTTGCTCTTTTATTCAAATCTTTTGTCCTTTTTGCTCTCGATTCTTTATATGAGTATATAATTTGAATAAACCGTGATGGGTATCCACCATATTTTCCTTCCAGGAGTCCAATATTGAACAACTGATCACACAAAAGCAAGAAATAGTGGAAAAATGTGAATTAGAGAACATAGTCCTTCCCACTATCTCAGACCCCATGGAGATTGAATCCTTGACTCCTGGCCCAGTTTTTGATTTTAGCCAACTGATTAAATCCTATGAACTGGAGAAGAAATCATCTGATAGAGATAAACTTGAGACAAAGTTTAAACGTGAGATAGATGCTCTGGTATCAGACATTGACAGAACTGCACCAAATTTGAAAGCACTAGATCAATATGAAGCTTTGAAAGAAAAGGAGAGAGCAATATCTGAGGAGTTTGAAGCCGCTAGGAAACAGGAGAAAGAGGTGGCTGACAAATTCAATTCTATTAAGCAAAAAAGGTGATCTTTATTAATTGGATCTTTATGTGTTTAGTTAATATCGTGAAGTATATTCTTAACTCTACCGACTTACAGAATGATCCATTTCTTTAATGAAACTTTTAGTTTTTCCCGAAGGTGTCTATAACTGCAAAATGCTGTCTGCATTTATGTAAAGTTGTTGACTTGGGGATGTTCAACTAACATTATCACTCTTATTACTCAGACTAATCCATTATAGGGTTGGGTTGATGTGCTTTTATTCACCTAACTTAAATAAAAAATTGTGTCGTGTCATCTTTCAAACCAGTCCAGTTCAAGAACACATCTGGATTATTTATGGTCATATTATTTTGTTCTGTACATAAGGGCGTCTTTGCTTTATTATTATTTTTATATCTTTCCAATTTATTTATTCTGAATTTTGTTATTATACTTGGATTTTGTACCCCAATAGAATGCTGGTATTTAGTTGACTATATGGTCCTACCCAAATGACGGGTTACAAGTCTTGGAGAAATCTTGATTCATTTAACTTTTCTGATGCTTCAATTGCTGCATTAGTTTTCAGTTCGTATTATTGCTAAATTTGTCTTGACAACTGCAGGTATGAGTTGTTTATGGATGCATTCAACCACATTTCTGGAAATATCGACAGGATTTATAAGCAATTGACAAAAAGTAGCACACATCCCTTGGGTGGAACATCGTATTTGAACTTGGAAAATGAGGATGAACCATTTTTACATGGTATCAAGTATACTGCCATGCCACCAACAAAGCGGTTTCGTGACATGGAACAGTTGTCTGGTGGAGAAAAGACTGTCGCGGCATTAGCATTACTTTTTTCCATTCATAGGTATGCTGATATGGATGCTTTGTCTTACATACATGAGTCTTCTTTGTGGACGATTCGATTGCTTATGACTTGCTAGTTTATTACTCTAATTGACTATGCATTATTTACTAAACTCCTACCCAATGTTCTCGGGTTGAGCCAATAGGATAAGGTGGTGGTTAGTATTCATTAAACTACATCATTCCTGTCAATTTCCTTCTGTTATATACCTTATTCCTTTTGCCACTTCTTATATTTCCAGCGAAAGTGAATGAACTTATCTAAGAGCCACAAATTACTGTCAACTGATGGCTGTTCACATTGTTCATTGTATTTCAGTTTTAGGCCTTCGCCCTTTTTCATATTGGATGAAGTTGATGCTGCTTTAGATAACTTGAATGTTGCAAAGGTCGCTGGTTTTATTCGTTCGAAGTCATGTGAAGGTGCCAGAATGAGTCAGGACTCGGATGGAAGCAGCGGTTTTCAAAGTATTGTTATATCACTAAAGGATAGCTTTTATGACAAAGCCGAAGCTTTAGTAGGGGTTTACCGGGATTGCGAAAGAAGGTAAGCTTATAAAAGCACATTCCATGCATATATGTATATGAATGATCAAATATGCAAAATTTTGTCCATCATCCGTTGCATTTGTTGTCTAGCCTAAATATCTTGTTTTCTGGTAGGATTGCCAAAATGTCTTAACAAATAATGCACTTGTTTTTGACAGCTGCTCGAGAACATTGACATTTGACCTTACTAAATATCGGGAATCATAGAAGCACAGTTTGATTGGTTGAAATCTGCAGAATGGCAACAAATGTACACTACACTGTTGTAGAGCTTCTTCAATCCCATGTATAAGAACTGATGCTTGAAAATGATACCTTAGAAGTAGAAAATACTCAAAGAAATGTTTCTTGTAACTTAGAATATGCTTCATCTCATCAGTTTTTGTAAATATTCTCATCATGGAGGCGAACTCCCATGCTTCTTTTTTAGTGTATTGAGTTTGAAGTTTACCCAAAACATATATTTGTTTAGTAGTTAACAAAAGCTTCAAGTGAGTTTGGGATGGGTTTTAAGAGTAGTTTTCGATTTTTGGTGCTTTTTTTACCCTCTACATATTAGATTAAGTGGAAACATATTGGTGTTGACTTTAGCAAATAAAATATTTTTAGATATATATCTTGAAACAATTTCTATTACAAAGATATTTTGGTTTATGTGTTTATTTTTAGTATAAAAAGAACATTTTACCTTTAAATTAGTCAAAGTTGTATTAATTTTTGTGATGATTATTTGATTCATCAAATTGAACCTCGAATTTAGATTTTAAACTAATTTAATCGATAATAACAAGTTTTCCACGAATTTTTAAGTTTTTTAATTCACAAATCAACCACTATAAACGTCAAGATCCACAAATTTTAACAAAACCTGAACTCCATTCTTGTTTTTCTTTAAAATCTTATCAATTTTGTGTCACAATCTTATTAATTTTTTTATATATTTATTTTCATTTGGTTTGTCAGTGATTATAATATTTTTATGAAATTTAAAATTTATCCTCAATAAATATATATATAAAAAAATTGATTGGTGTATCTTTGCATATCTAATTTTTTTTCAAAAAAAGTTGGATACTCTATTTTGCGTATCTACCATGGATGCGTATTTGTGAAACTAATTCCTTGCATGTTTTAAGTATCTATGCTTAATAGTTATTCACTCACTCCAATTGATCAAAGTTTCGGGCTACAACAAACAAGAAACAAAAAAATTGATAGCACTCTAAGCTGAAGTTTTCTCAAAGTTATTTTTTAGTCTACAATAATAAAACATACTTAGGTTGGTTAAATAATTAGGAAACAATGTCATGTAAAGCCATTTGGCATGATATCCCTTAGTCTGGAGTAGGTATCATTTTGCTTAATCAATCCTTCCCTTATTTATTAATCATAATTTAAATTTTAATTTCTTGATGACTTATAAAGTTCCAATTCATATTATTAGTGATGATTTCAAGCCACATCACCAAAATTTAAAATAATGAGACTTACTAAAAAAAAAACTATACATCTATTTTCATATCATATGATTAAATATTAATGGCAGTTCATATATAAAATAATTTTTCTACTTGTGGATATAGGTATAGTTTTTGTTAGCTAAATATATTAAACATCCTTTCTTCTTTTAACTATAATAATAATATAATTCTTTAATTTGTTTCATTATATTTTAAAACTCTCGATCTTAACTTTAGTGCATTCAAATTTTTTAATTAGATCCTCAGAAATTAAAAAAAAAAAAAAGGATAAAAAAGAAAGTGTTGACTCAATAAAAAGAAAAGAAGAAGAAAACATACCCTGCCATTAAATTAATTTTTGTTTTATAACAAATCTAGCATATATCTACGATATCAATTTATATTCTTAAACTTTAGACTTCATTTTTAAATATAGCAAAATGAATCAAAATATTTACCATGGATAAAGACACATATAATAGCCTATTACAAATTGATTATAATATTTTGTTATACATGTAGATATTTTTAGAAATTTTGTCTTTTAAAATAATTTTTCTAATTTAAACCCTAAACTAATATTTGTATCAATTTAAACTTTGAATTTTGAGTTTGTATCAATTTAAACCTTAAACTATCAATTATATATACATTCAAATTGATACACTTATATAAAAGTTCGATGTTCAAATTGATACATCTATTACTTTGGGGTTTAAAGTGATACAATCTCCAAACTTTAGAGTTTAAATTGATATAATTGTTAGTTTAAGATTTAAATCGATACAATCTCTTGTATCTCTAAATGTTTGACTTAAAACAATTTAACAATATATTAACTCTTCTACTATCTTTTACAATGAATTCAATTGAATAATAAAGTTAACATTTACAAAATATAACAAATCGAACAAAAATATTTACAAAGTATAACAAAGTACCATAGTCTATCTACGTTGAATTATGATAAACCAATATTTATGTTTATATGTATCATGATAGATACGTGTAATAGTTTATTCTGATCTATCGTGATCTATTATAAATAAGTAGATTGTGATATTTATAAATATTTTTAAAAATTTTGTTATTTAAAATAATTTTTCATTACGAAACGATCATATAATTGTTTGTTGAATACTTTAAAAGAAATTTGGTCAATTACTTTGTTGAATACATTAAAAAGAAATTTGGTCAATTACTTTACCGGCCATCACTATTTAGATATTCATTATCTCATCTCAAAGTGTTTCTAAGAAGAGTTTTTGTTTATTGATGTTATTGTTTTTATTTTATTATTCAAAATTTTATTTGGTTGTTGTAAATAAAATAATAAAATATGTAACTTATTGAATGTGGATTTTTTATTTTTTTATTTTTATTTTTGAAAAAAAAAGTGGTTCGATTTTGTTAGATTTTTTTTTTGACAAATATAAAATTATTTTTATTTTTATTTAAAGAAAAAGATAATATATTTTTCTTATGTTTAGATCATTATTTATAAATATCTTTTAAAAAAGAGTTAAAAGATTCTCCTTAAATATTTCCTTTAAAGAAGAAGTTCTCGTAAAATCCATTCTTCATAGATGTTGTTTAGAAGTTTATATTTTTGGTGAAGAATCTATAAGAAGGTAAACCGGTTACCTGAAGAATTTTTTATATCTTCATTAGTGGTTTCAATGTATATGGAATAAGAGATTTAAAAAAGATCTTGAAGATTTGATAAAGTCTTTAAATATTGAAGCTCCATGCCATGTTCGGTAGGCACTTTATTGGACATTCAATTCGAAAGCAGGAGAAAGGTTTCGAAGGTACATCAATTACCTTCTTTGTGATGATCTACTGGTGATTTGTTGTATACCAGTTGATAAGAAATATGAATGAAGACTGAGATAATTGTACTGCGGTCAATGAATTCAGGGGAGCCTGAGTTTATTTTAAGTTGTGGTGATAACTTATCAAAGTAGCTTTAGATTTAAGTTACTTACTATCTAGACTGAACTTGCCGAACTCGAGGATATTATTTATCATCTCACTCATTTTTCACCTTGCTTATCCATTTATAAATTGTATGCCCTATTTGCCCTATTTCAATATTATTAATTTTTTAAACTCGAGACTTAATTAGTGATTTTTGCATCTTTATTATAGGACTAAATCCTTACCAAATGAAAGAACTAAACTCAAATTTAGGAACTAAAAGTATGCTTAAACTATTAATCAAATTCTTTAATATTATAATCATTGTTTGTAAGTTAATCAAAAATTACAAGTAAACAACTAATATCTTCAAGGTTAATGATTCAATCTCTAGTTTTTGCAAATGCTCTTAGCCCGAAATCCTGAACTATAAAACAAAACAAAAAAGAATTGATGGTCATTATTATTATTCTTATCATTGTGAGGATGAGACTTAAAAGGTCTTAAGAGCATGGTTAATAAATATATGTTTTAATCAATTAAGTTATATTTAGGTAGATTAATCTCTCAATCGACCATTTGTTAAATTTTTCATTTTATTTAAGTTTTAATCAAAGTTCCTTTATTTAGAGTTTTGTGTTTTTTCTCTTTATTCAACCAATGTTAGAGTAGGTTTTGATTATCAGTTCTATATTTTTAAATAAACCTAATTACAATGTTTTGATGCTTGTTAAGTATATCTTATATACGTTACCTGTTAGATGATAATATTCTTCAATCTATTAAGGTTAACATCAATCCTTTCGACTTTATTTAATATGCTTCAAAAGTTGCAACATTACTAACTTTAGTCTTTCATAGATGTCTCAAAACTATCTTTGAAATAGAATTCCGTTATAATTCTAAGTAGAAATTGAAAGATGAAATGACGGTGTGAAATCATTATTTTCTATTCTACACAAGTACTATATAGTGTTCCAATTTCTAATCTACATTTAATATATATTTTTACAATTCAAGAGTAGTTTAGAAAGAATGATGAAAGATGAGAAAGGAGTAAGATTCATATTGTATCTTAAAAGCATAAAATGAAATAATTGTGGTATTTAAATTAAATCTCCACACCACGTATATATATATATATATATGTCATAGATTTTGGCTTTTAGCACTTTGAACTTTTCTCAATGGCTTGGTTTCTGCCGGCCATTTTCTTAATACTTCAGATCACAATATTAAAAAACAGAAAACCAAGCTCTTATGTCCCCCATTAAAACACCTCCCATGCTCTTCCCTCATCAACTTCCCACCATATATTTTCTTCTTCTCAGTTGTTCTTTCCTCCCTCTCTGTCTTTCTCTTCTTCGATGAAGCTCGGCCGCCCAGAGGTCGTTAATGGTTGTCTTCTTCAACCACCTCATCCTCATGAACCTTGGGACTATGAGCTCCCTTCTTCTTCAACCTCCACCACTCTCATCCTCCATAACCAACCCTTCAACTTGCAATGCAACGACTATGCGTATTCGGTTGACCATGTCAGTGACTTACAAGAATCTAGCACCGATGACACGGTGAGTGGCGATGAAGTTTACGTAGGAAATGGAAGAAGTAAAGATGTTGATGATCATGGATTAACTTTGATCAGCCTCCTCTTTGAATGTGGAGTTGCTATTTCTGTCGACAATCTTGTGGAGGCACACCGGATGCTTCTCGAGCTCACTCAGATGGCATCGCCTTACGGTCAGTCGAGTGCGGAGCGTGTGGTCACATACTTTGCAGCTGCCATGGCTAGTAGAGTCATAAACTCTATATTGGGGATTTGCTCTCCTTTACTTAACTATAAAAGCATAAACAATTCCTTCCAACTTTTCTACAACGTTTCACCATTCATCAAGTTTGCTCACTTGGCCTCAAACCAAACCATACTTGAATCTCTCTCGCAATGTGACATAGTTCATATCATTGACCTTGACATCATGCAAGGCTTGCAATGGCCTCCACTTCTACAAGCGCTTTCCATGAGGATGGATAATGGTCGCTCTCGTCACGTGAGGATCACTGCCGTGGGCACCACCATGGAGCTCCTACTTGACACAGGGAAGCAACTCTCCGACGTTGCTCGACACCTTGGATTATCTTTTGAGTACAACCCCATTGCAGGAAAGGTAGGAAAGATCGATGTATCAATGTTGAAACTACGACGCAATGAGACAGTAGTCATGAATTGGGTTCGACATTGTCTTTACGATGCTATCGGAGCTGACTGGAAAACCATTGGGCTAATTCAACAAGTGGGGCCTAAAGTTTTTGCATTTGTGGAACAAGATATGTGCTATGGAGGAGCATTTCTAGATCGTTTTGTTAGCTCTCTACATTATTACTCTGCCATTTTTGACTCTCTTGGAGCTTGTCTAAGAAGTGATGATAGTAATAGAAATCAAGTGGAGCACAGCATTTTGTACAGGGAGATCAACAACATATTGGCAATTGGAGGGTCTTCAAGAAGTGGAGAGGAGAAGTTTAGGGAATGGAGAAGTGAACTAAGAAAGTGTTTAATTGAAGTTCCAATGAGTGCAAACTCCATGGCTCAAGCTTGGTTGATGTTGAATATGCATTCTAATAACCAAGGGTTTAGCCTTGTTCAAGGGGAAGGTGGGACACTAAAGCTTAGATGGAAAGATACAAGTCTTTATACTGCTTCTTCATGGACTTGTTCCAATGGGGCAGTTGCCCTAAATTAGAAATTTAATCCTTAAATTTAAACAAGCTTTAGTTTTGGGTACGATTAGGATTTGTATTTCTATTAAGTTTTTGTTATAATATTATCAACAAGAAGCAATTGTCGGCAAAATTCAGTCATATTATGTCAATTAAGCAACAATTTGAACAAACTTTTTAAAATTTAAGAAATATATGCAAGTCAGTTAAGACACTCTCTTAAATAGAAAGTTAGATAATCAAACCAACCTAGCTAAAAAAAAGTAGGACCAAACACAACACCAAAAGCGTAAAAACTAAATATATAGTTTAACTGCATTCCATTAAAAAGGGCATAGTCTTCCCTTTCCTTCAATTTGAATAATGATTTCAATAAGTTTAAGGATTCAATTTGAATAATAATATCAAGAAGAAAGTGATAAACATTAGTGCTTCACCGTACAGAAGAGAGAGAGAGAGAGATCTCATGTACACGAGGTATTTCATACAAGGTTATTTGGCATAATCCTAAACCCAATTTGCAATCTCCATTTACCTTCGATTTGAATTATGATTTGAATTATTAGAAGGCTTCAAGCATGATGGTTAATTTCATTATCTCAAGATTAAGGCAAGAAACATTCATGCTCAATTGTGAAGATGAGAGAGTGAAAGTAAGAGTAAGAATGAGCTTCATATACAGTAGATAACCCTGATCGAAATCAAGTATATCTCAATTGAAAATCAAGAGAATTTATCATGATACTCAAGGATTTCGAAGAGCAGCCAATCGCTTTTCGAGCTCGTCGATACCTGAACTGCAAAATGTTAACAAAAAAATAGTTAATTATTTGAGGGAGAAAAAAAAAGGAAATTATGAGTAAACATACATAATAATGCCAGCCATCAAAGAAACAATACCATCTTTTCCATTGAAATAATTATGTTAACTCACAATTAAAATCATTGTCTTTCAAAATTAATCCAATTGGGTCCAGTCTTTTAAAAGTTATTTGCCTAAAGCCTGCTAGATATCTTTGTTTCAAATGTTAACAAAAAAAGAAGTCCAACATAGCAACTAGCTTGTAGATGCAACAAAGCAGGCATGGGATGTGACATTTTATTTTAATAATGTGAAAATCTCATAAGTAACTTAAATGAGGATCTAAATCTTGTACTATTTCAAGGTAACCAATAAATTTTCTTTTGATTTATGTAAGAAGATGAATATTGATGGGAATGCTACATACCTACCGACACCCTCAGTATTCTTTGATGCAATTCTTCCTTTTGGAGCTGTTGATAGCTAAAGCAAATACATATATGATCCAATCAGTTTTATATATGCAAAATCTAGCTGACTAGAAAACTTCAAAAAGATGTAAAACTAATTTTAACATACCTGTGAGGCAACATCAACGCCAATTTCATCGAGTACCTGTTTAAGAAGGGGGAAGAAGGGTTATATTTGGAACTCAAAGGACATAGTAATACAATCTATAGAAGAGATTTTGTTCAAGTAAGGTTGTACAAGAACCAATGTTGAGTTCAGTTTTCTCTTTTGAAAATACAACTGGTTTCATTGAGGAAAAAAATGAAAGAATACAAGAGCATTAAGAAAAAACCAATCTCAAAGGTAAAAACCCACTAGAAAAGGAGTCTCCAACTAGGTAAAATATTGACTAGAGAATAATTACAGAAAGCCTTCAAAACTGAAGCCCAAAGAAAAATATGGAACCTTATAAAGGACCAAACCTCATTAAGGCAACTTACGCATTCAGGTCTTAACTGTGCAAATCATAAGTCATACCAAGTCTGATATCCAGATGGAGTTAAGAGTCCTAAAATTTAGCACAGCTAGTACCACATTAATTTCATGGAGAAATGTTATTAATAGTAAACATTTTGACCTCTTAAACTCAGGCTTATGACTTCAAACCCAATTCACACAATCACAAAGCAGTAGGTAAAGGCCAAGGTTTCAAAATTATGCACTTTAGCATTACTTTACAACAAACAAATTTATGCAAACTTCTTTCATCTCGAGCTCCACAACAGTTGGAGGATAAATATGATGGCAGCTAGAGAAACTTACCTGATTCGTTAGATCTTCTGTTTCTTCTTCTGCCTCATCATCATCCAGGGCATCATCTATAGCATCTGAAATCATCTCCGTCTGCCACCAATGTGAGACCATAAAGATCCAGAAATAATGAAACATGAAAAAGCAACAAGATTAATATAATTTACTTTTATAAAATATTACGGTTTCAAAGTAAAATTTCTATTGCATTTTAGTTGATATTTCTATAAATTTTTGTGTATTCATATCAATTGATTCAATTCTGAATTGACAAAATCTTTCTTTATTTGCAACATCAGCAAAATTGTCAACCACATGAATACAAAAACCAAGAGTGACAATTTACAACAAGAAAAGTGTTCATTTTTATTTATTAATTAAAATAATTCAATAAGTGTTTGTAGATTTTGTTATTTCTTCTATCCTCTCAGTCTATTTCTACATTTGATCAATATTTTTATCGACACTTCTACGAACTTAAGAGTTTGACATCTCCATTAACATCAATTCATCAACAATTAGCTCCCTAAATTGCCTAACGCATAGAAAATTAGTAATGATGAATTGTGGGATGATAGTAGGAAAAAAGAGAGCCGACTAGTCACAACAATCCAAAACATTGATAACATTGGTTTTAATTGCATTAGGACCATGCGTTTGTTTCTTGTGTACTATGACTGCGAGTCAAAATTTATCCCCTTCACAGAAGTCAGAAATTGAGATTGCCATACATGCTATTATTTTATCTTTCTTTCATTAATATCCTTGGAACTCTGAAGCGCTAAATATCGTCAGCTATGCTCATTTCAGCCAACAACGAAAGAAAGAAAAAGAAGAGGAAAAAAGGTATAACAGGGAGGATAAGATGCAGTAGGTTATTATGCTAGAAAGTACAAATAAACAAAGCTAGCAAATTCAAGAGCTTTCCTTTCTGTATGTTTATAAGGAAAAATATAGTTAACGAGAGCAGGATCTTACAGTCATATCCATCTGTGCAGACTGCTTCTGAAATTCTCTAATGACCTTTGCTTGCTTAACGGGATTCATTTGCTACAGATGACCATAATAAAATTTATATAAAAAAAATTTAAAAATAAAATAAAACTAGAAGGTCAATAGGTGGATAAATACTATTACAGATTCTTTTTTTCGAAAAGTAGAGCAGACACATGATTGAGAGTACAAAATAATTAAAACCAACAAAAGAGACCCTTCCGGGGTAAGTTTCTCTAAGTTAGCCTCACTGTCAGACATCCTCTTCTAGGTATATGATGATGCCATAGTAAAGGCAATTCAACTTTATATATATACATTTGGTATTCCAGCGGAATTTAGATTAGACATCATATACAACCCTGCTAAATTTTTGGATTACAACTCATCCAAAAAATAATTTGTCAAACCATTTGATTTCAACATCATACGACCATATTTTATTTTTCAAATTACTGCTATATATAATTTATTTTCATGTACTTATTTATGTTAGACTTGCTCCACCCAAACAACACCTTCTTATTGCCTCTAGCCTCAAGGTTACATGCATTGGAAACATGGCTATTATTCTGCCTGTTAATTACAGCAATTCAAGGATATGTAAGAGTTGATCAATATCCATATTTGCTTACCTTGTTCATAGCTGACATTGCTTTACTGGCACTCTTCATGCCAGCAGCAACGGAAGTTTGAGCATGCATTGCCTGTAAAATGTAGTTAGGTGCTATTAATAATATATTGTGTATCAACACTAGAGAGAACCATACATCTGATTGCAAAAATGCTCAACCAAGTAAGAAGAAAGGAACTCGGCACTTGGCTTCACCTGTGTATGAGTTGCAATGCCTCTCATTTGAGCTCGACTTCCTTGTAAGTTTGCTATTTGTTGTCTGAGCCTAACTAACTGCCGAGCAAGAATCTTTGTTGCGGCCTGAAGAATTGAATAGATGATGATAAAAATAATTAACACTCTGGATCCAGAAGTAGAAATTTTCAAAAAGAATCAAGTGTTGCTAGGGCTAAGGGTTGATACAATCTGGTCCAAAATATGAAACATACCTCATTTCCTGTTTTGGCAGTTCTCTTTATCTCTGCGACAAGCTTCTTTTCCTGATAAGATAACGAATCAAATCAGAGTTAAACAAAGAATATTTAGACAGAAATCATCTTTAGAAGCTCTTCACGTACTTCTAATTGCAATGCCCCAATTTCTTTCTCTATACCTGAGAAAAGAGAGGTAAGGAAAAGAGGCAAAAAGATGAGACCACTAAGTGATATCACAATAGAAGAAAAAATAATTGTTAAAACATGAATATAAAATAAAAACATCTAAAATTTGACATTTTGAAAAAATAGTAAAAGGAATTAAACAGAAAAGGATAGCATAGAAAGAGTTCATAGTTTTTCCTCTTGCAAGATCTCTCTGTTTCTGGATGTTTATGGCTCAAAAAGGTAAGAGCATTAATTTTATAAAGATGTTTAGATGAAGAACTACCCTCTTTTATTCTCTTTTTTTTGGGATACATCATACATTTTATCTTTTTTTCAAGGTTAAACAACAGAGGAATATCAATTCATAGAAGGAGAATAGAAGCTGGAACTTGCTCTTTTAGAAGACAACCAAATCAGAAGGAACAGGAACACCCAAAAATCTATCCCAAAATTGTTCTTTCTCGTTAGTTCCACATGCAGATAATAGGTTTGATCTTTTAATATATATATATATATATATATATATATATATTAAATAATAAAAAAATGGCGTGATATCGACATGTCCTTGTCCTACATTTACAAAACTTAGCGTGTCGCCGTGTCAGTGTTGTGTTGTTTCCATATTATGTGTCAATATCCACACTTCTTAACCTACTGTTTTGATAAGAAATTGCATTTTCTCTTAAAAAGATGAAAAAACATACAAAGGTATAAAAAAACAACCTTACAAAAAAAGAGTCTAATAGAGGACTACAATCCAAAAGAGTCACTGTTCTTGGCTTAATAACAAGAAAACAGATCTAACTCAAGGATATTGTCCCTTTTTAACTATTTCACTTTATAATTCGAATGTTTTTTTTATATAATTTGAAAGTGATTCTTGCAATATCAAATTTCCTAATTGCAACCTGAAACTACCAAGTATCACCCTTTCTGGCTTAATAATATATGGATACAGCCAAAACAAATAAGTTCAAGCGTTATGATGACCTGCTTTTAAAAATAACAAGTAAAAGACGAAAGAGTTATGATGACTTTAGTTGAATAATACTTGTTCTAAAGGTTGTACAACTATATAATTCAGCTCTAAGTTCAAAAGCTATGAATTATTTAAGCAAATGACATTCTTAATCTAAAAAGATGTCAAGAAACATAAACAAACAATATCATTCGAAACCCCAAAACACGAGTACCATCTTATTCCAACTCAAAGCCACGGCATTGTCGAAGCATGTAGAGTAGACACCAAGTTCAAGCCCAAATTTACTTCCCATTTTCTCTTTGAGGGAAGGGGTTGGGGATAATTGGTTTCACACTAATTCCACATACAACCATAAATTCCATGCTTCTTTGCTCCATTCAGTCCGAAAGAAGCATCATCATGAGCATACAAACACATTGTAATATGAGAAACATTAACATATCTGATTACTCGAGACAAAAGGACAATCACCATACTTCCTAATTACGAAACATCAATAAGATACCTCTCGTAGAGCGTGTCATTTCCCTTTTACTCTCCCGAAGAGCTTCTGAAATCAAAAGAAACCCAATCACATAAAGGAAACAAACAGAACCCCGTTGAATTTGAAGAATAAAACACAAGAAGGAAATCGATGAAGCAAAAACAAATGACAGCAATTGGGGACGACCTTTGGCTGTGGGTTTCTTCGAGAAGATATTCATGGCGTCCCAAATAGCGATGCTGAGCAAAACCCAGATGAATTTAGACGAATTTCTGAAGAGGGATGGAGGTGGAAGAGGAAAGGGGGAAAATTTCAAAGACTGGGTAGACTTTCTCTTAGTTATGAGATGGAGAGACAATAATGTGCAAAGGATGATGATGATGCTGGATTGGATCAAACAAACGTAGAAAAGTTTTGTTGCTTTCCAATCCTTCAATAATCGTTGGAATGGAATATCAAAATGGATATTAATCGCAATCCAAGCTTTAATTCTCAAACAGTGCCATTTCCAGAGAAAAATATGGTCAACTTTTTATATTGGGGTTTTGGGTTCTAATTCACAAGAAATATCGTATAGGTCAACTTTTACACCAAATAAGCCAAATAGGTTGATTATTACACTCTACTTATATTTAAACTATTCTTAGTTTATGCTATTAAATTCCTATTAACATGTCAATAATTTTATGGATAAGGACCTGAATTCAATATCGTAGGTTAATATTTCTATTGAAATTTTAGTAAATTAAGACTTTTATACTTTCAATTATATCAATCTTTTAATACATTTTTATTATGAATTATTACTATTTTAGTAAACATAAAGATGAATAATGAGAGATTTGAAATATTAATGTTATAGTTAGTTATAGAGTATAATAGTTATTAAAAAGGACTTATTTATAGGAGTAGTTGAAAACATCACCTAGTAGAATTATGCTTCACTTAAAGTTGACAACCCCGAAATATTCACAATATAAGGTTTTTAAATATAAACGGGTACAAACTTACAGTATCACACTAAAAATGTAAGATTTGATTCACCCGTCTACTTATAGTGAAAAAAAAAGTTCAATGATAAATTTTTTAGTCACAATATAACTATCAACTATATTTTCACAATTTTTTAAATGGTACGAAAGTGAGTTCACAACTTGAAGTGAATTAACAAAAAAAAACAATCAAAATATTTAAGAAAAATAAACACAAAAACAACACTCAAACACACTTATGAAAAGTAAAAAAGAACACAACTCAATAGATAGGTGTTAGAGGAGAAGGCACGTCAAACAACAACAAAAACATTAGACCCCATGCCATGATTAACTACATGAAGAGATGGCAAAGTAACTAACGTCAAAGATTATATTCAATTCAAATAGTAAATACAGTAAAAAACACAAACTTGCTATAACCAAAGGTCTTATTGAAAAGAGGTCCTCATTGAAGAGAACATCTATAAATGGCCCAATTATAAGAGCACCAAAGAATAACAGTCTTCAAAGCCTCATTTTTATTTGAACTATTTTCGTAAAAACAATTTAAAATTCACTCTTAAAAAAATGCTATTACTTGACCCAACTAAAACCGGATAAACCTTGGCTTAAACCCAAAAATCTCAAAGCAAAAACCCCCACCCAGATTCTCAATTGAGCAACCAATTCAAGAAGATGAACAGCAGCCTCCGTCTGTTCCCATCTTGTTCGTGCTCATACCAATTACCCACAAATCCAAAACCAACTACGCTGTATTTCATTAACAATCCCACCCACTTTCTGCATTTGAAGCGACCCAACAGGAAGCAACTATTAGCATCCTGTACCAGTTATGAAGTTGGTGGAGGTTATCCAGACGAGGAGTTTGATATGCAAGATAGAAGACGACCCATTAAAGAAGTGAAGCCGAAAATGGACACTTCCGAGTATGAAGCTCTTCTCAAAGGAGGCGACCAAGTCACCTCTGTTCTCGAAGAGATGATTATCCTCGTAAGTTTTTTTATAATTTCCCTTGTTCAGATATTCTCTTTATGGTTTTAATTGAACAAACAATAGGCTTTCGAACTAGGAACCGAAAGCTTGTATGGTAGTGTAGAGCTGAAACCCACCTTACTGATGGGTTAATATGAGAGGAGAGGATTACTTAGCCAGTATACAAATTATATGTGTTAATTGTTTAAGTAGTGTCCAGGTGATGAATAACAGATTAATCAAAATGTATTATCAAGTTGGCTGGAGGGGATATCAAGAATGGTCAGCTAGATTTGAAACTCAGCTAATGATGGGTGATCTATTCTTTTATAAACTGTACATCAATTTGGATATGCTTGAATTTTGAGTGGAACTGAGGAGTTCAGGTAAAGGGAGGCGGCTCCCAAGTTTTCACACCATTCTACAGCGGTTTGCTCGAGAGAAATGTGTAACTCTAAAAATAGAGGATGCAACCAAACAACTTCAGCTCACCCAACAGTTAGGGCTTGATATTCGGTCTTCATACTTTCCAGAAGAGAAGGGGAACTGTTTCTTTTTTTTTTTTTTGGAGCTCCATGATACCAAACTCCCATTACGGCGACTGGGTTTCTGGCCCAATTTTAATCAACATGTGACAATAGACTAAATGGAGAGGAAAACGTGCGAAACTTGGTTTGGTGTCCTGTGAGAGAGTTCCTTTGATGTACTGAGTACTCCTTTAAAAATGGTTCAAGGGTGAATTTGTATTTTTTGGAGAAAAATAGTATCACTGCCCTGCTGACAAAGAACACTAAATCTCGCATGGTGTCAAGTCACATACACTCCTACACCCATGGTGTGAAACCAAAGAGTCCTTAATTTGAATGTTATGTTCTGCCTCTCAAAGTGAGAGGAGGTACTTTATTTATAGGGAAAATAGCTGGTTACATAGTAACTAACTAGGTAGTTAACTAACAATGTATTAAAGCCTAACAATGAATTAAAGCATAACAATACTTGTAGCTTAACAGTGAAATATAACAGAAGAGTTTACATCAACTCAAGTTATAATTGTATTTCTAAAATGGCTTAAACAGGTAGGTAGAGTCCAACATACCTTTCACGGTTCATACTCTGCTTATATAAACCCTCTTTCATAACCCAAGTATAAACTCATTCTCTCATCACGAAAACATTTCAGAAACTTTAGAGTTGTGCCATGATTGAAGTGGTCACATCACATAAGTATGGCCTCTACAAACCTGGGACTTAACTAAGCTTTTAAGGAACTATTCCATTATCTTTTGAGATTCCTTGTCTGTCACTAAATTGATTGCCCCCTCATATTACGAAGCACCCTACTAATATGGCCTCAACACACTTTTGTGATTATTACTTACTTATATTGTTCCTAATGCCACCCTCTTCATATTTTGAAAGAGATTAATACGTAAGCTCCAACCATCCTCACCTTGGGCCATCCTGAATTAGCTAAGCCCATTTTGGACTAGTTGTTCAGGATCTCCACCTAACTACTTGGAGGATCAACTTAGGAAGGCAACCTTGACTCCTAGCTTTGTTAAACAACTTTGGCCAACTCATACATGGGTCACCCAGATTGGACCTTGGCTGACTCCTACATGGTTTGGCCACTCAATGTCCTGGCCTTCCCATGTACGTCAGCCACCTAGGCTCATCTATTGGTTGGCCACTCAAGGCCTTTGCTGACTATGTATAGGTTGAACACCTTAGGCCTTGGCCTATCCATTCATTGGTCGGCCACCTATTTGGGTGACCCATATATGGGTCATCCTCATGGGCCTTGATTCTTTCATTATTGGGTCTTGAGTATTGGGCCGTACCTACTAAATGAAATTCTCCCACAACATTACTCAATGGGGGAGGACGTGTATTGACTCAGTTTGAGTTTGTTAACTAAAACAGAGAGCGAGGTTTGGTAATGGTTAAGTTTTGAAGATCTCTCAAAATACTGCAATATTATAATGTTGGATTAGAAAATAGATTTGTATTCAGTTGAACAAGTGACATGTCAGGTGCCTTTGATGTTGTGAATGGCCTTGCATCTTCTGTTCTTGCTTTTTTTTTATGATTCATATGCATATAATGTTTTCAAGATACAACTTGGGCTTGTCTTTCGCTTACACTGCCTTGTAGCAGACACGTAGCATGCACATTCAAAGGTGTTCTTGCCATGATTGCCAATTTCATGGTGAGAAGGTGATGTCATTTGAACATGAACCAACCAAGAGAAAAATTAAATAAAAAAAGAAAATATCATCAATTAAAATTTCTTTGAGATATGAATGTGCATTATATTCAAATTATTAAAATATTTGTACTTCTAACAACTAACATTCTATTCACTGTCTTGGTTTGTTTTTGTTGTCTCAGTTGGAAGATACGAACATTGACGAAACATCTGAAGAGATAGCTTTGCAGTTGGCTGCACAAGGTGTCATAGGTAAAAGGGTTGATGAGATGGAGTCGGGCTTTATGATGGCCTTAGACTACATGATTCAGATTGCTGAAAAGGACCAAGATGATAAGGTCCATCTCCATCTTAAATTCTATACATTTAGCTTTGATATGAAGCTTTATTTTTATTATTGTTTCTTTTCTGGTATATCTGAACTTAGAATTTTCTGTTAAAATGAAAATAAGGAACAAAAATGCAGGTAGTGAAATGATAACTAATTGAGCTTGGTTTAAATTACCTAATTACAACAAGGATTAAAATATTGATGTTGATATCAATATTGAGATTTCAATTCTACGGATATACCGGCTAAAGATCAATATCAACAGATATTTATGAAAATTAAATAATTTATTTAATATCGTTTATATTAATAATTAAGTTCTTTTCACTCTCTGAATAAGTTTTATTTATTAATTTAATTTTCATCCATTGAAGTAAATGCATTTTATTCTATTCAGCGCAAGGCAATTCTGGAGGTGGTGAAGGAGACAGTTCTATCTCATCTCACAAAAAAATGCCCACCACATGTATGAACGTCAATGGAAAGAAAAATGGTGTTATGTTCACTTCGTGCTTCATCGATATGTTGTCTTGACCAACATTATGAGCTAAACTGAGTGCTCTCTGATTATAGGTTCAAGTTGTTGGATTACTTTGTAGAACTCCATTGAAAGAGAGCAGACATGAACTACTCCGTAGAGTCGCTGCTGGGGGTGGTGCCTTTAAAAGTAAGAATGGCACCAAGGTTCATATTCCAGGTGCAAATCTTAACGACATAGCCAACCAAGCTGATGATTTAATAGAGGTAATTATTATTATTAGTAGTATTATTAGTATTATAGGAAACAAAAACCATTTCTTTGATTTATGAAATAGAATACAAAAGGGAATGAAGTATTGTAGGGGGTGTTTGGCCCAAACAGTTTGTAGGTTCCACTACTAAAAGAATATCAATTTTATACCTCATTAACTCCTTACACCATGGGTTCCAGAAATTCACAAACTTTCCAAACTTCATAATTCCTTGAAGTTCACAACTCAATACATTACCTCAAACGTCCCCATAGAGAATAGTCACAATAAACACCTCCATTGGGGTAGAGTTAATTGTTGAAAGCAATCTCTTGAATGTGTGAAATATTTATCCATGTCCTATTTCGTGTCTATGCTTCTTAGTGTGTAACTTTAGTGAATGGATATAGTCTGTTTATTCTCTCTAGTCCTTCTCACTTTGTGTTACATATCTTGCCTACTTGTTTTTCGGTCTTGACCACTTTTTGATTATTGAACTACACTATTACTGATTAGAAGTAGTAATTTATGGACCATAAATATTGAATAATAGTTTTCTGATGAAACTATTCTTGTTCACATTTATTTAAAGACGATGGAAACTCGGCCAATAGTTCCTGATCGAAAACTGCTAGCAAGGCTTGTTTTGATTAGAGAAGAGGCTCGGAATATGATGGGAGGTGGAATTCTGGATGAAAGAAATGATCGTGGTCTGAATACTCTTCCTGAATCAGAGGTATGCAATTTGCTTGCTTTCATGAAACTTCACATCACATCATTTGATCTGATGGTTCCATGTATCCTTATTCTATCACCGTAGGTTGATTCTGTTATGTTTTGGTTGGTATTGCTATTTCTATTGTTATTTTGAGAAGAGGAAGTCACAAGAATCAGGAGGGAGGATAAACAGGTTTGCAACCTCATAGGAGATTACAAAAACACCCTGCATCTAACATTGATAAAAAGAATAAATCAATACAAATATTCTAATATAGTGAGCCCCAAGTTCTACAAAGTCATTCTTTTAATCACATTAAAGGTTTTCTTATTCCCTTTTTGGCAAGATACTCTACATTTTCTATAAAATCCAGCAACATCCTTGTGGTGGTTAGTTGTATACGGCTGATGTATATAGGACCCAGATCATTTAGGACTGTTACTCAATAATTTGTTGAATTTGATTACCTGATTATGGCTACATATTCACTACCATTTCTAGCGTACAACTACAACTACAACTGTCTACATGCTTGGGTTTATTAAGGAAAAACTTAATTTTGATTAGTGAGTAAATTACTCCCAATCTTTTCACTCTTCTTGTATGTTCTTGACCTAACTAGTAGTTTTCTGTCTCTTCTAACTAGTAAGAAACTGACTTGATGGTAGTGATCAAACACCCCAAAAGTAATTTATGGCCATGGGCCTGGAAATATGTACATGCCTATGGTAAGTATAATTGTACAAGCCCTCCAAGTATATTATGTAAAATTATCATGGTATCAGAGCTCTAGGGTTTTGTCTTTATTGAAATTAGTCACCACTGGCTGAGCCTTGTTAGACCTCTGCTTTCGTCGATTTGACCAGCCATTGACGGAGACAGATCTAACTGTAGATCTGTCGTCTCCCACAATCAGCCCAACGACCACAGATCTAAGTGCATAGTCCCATTGACCTTAGATTCGGTACATGCAACTCTATTGATCTCATATTTGTCGCAGCCCTTAACTTCTCTGTCAATCATATCTTGTTGGTACCGTTCCAAGTTCATGGGTCTCAATTGAATCTCACCTTACTGCCACGCAAACTCTCCCAAGTCTGTGACATTGTCGTCGCGCCTTTATCCTCAGATCTGATCACCTCTGCTACTTCTGTTCTTTCTATCTTGCTCTGTGGATTTCCAGTTGCTAGTCACTGCCCTTATTCGACCAAACCTGCGCCACCCGAAACCCCTGGTCCAACCGCCCAAATCATTCTATTCGGTGTTCCTCAAGCCAGTTTCAAATCCACCGCCTAAAACCATTATGTGAAGGTTGGGAAAATAAGTTCGAGAAGGCATGATTTTTCTCCTATTCGGTTTAGGACTGGTTTGGGTACAACGAACCTGCTTTGGTTCTTTTTCAACTTGGTTCTATCAAGCCGTTCATTTTAGTCAAGTTAGTTTGAGTTTAGTCTTCGTTCCGTGTTCAACTCAGCATCTGTGGGTTTTGTTATAGATCTCTTTATGAGGATCTCTATTTTCGGTCTAGAAGTTCTTGTTTCGTTCTTCGTAGTTTTTGTTATAGATCTCTATACAAGGACCTATGTTTCTATCCCAGAAGTTCTTGGTTTCGCTCTTCGTGGGTTTGTGTTTCTGGCCTAGAAGTTCTTGTTTTCATTCTTAGTGGATTTTTGGTTCTATCCCAGGTGTGCTGATTTGATTCGGAAGTTTACTTTGCAAACCCAAGTTGTTTGCAATCCTATCACCTTGAGTTTGAGGGAGGGTCTTAAAGGAAATTAGGGTTTAGTCGGTTTATTCTTAACTAATATTTTCCATATCTGTATTTTTCCTTTAAAATGGGGAAGAAACATCAATGCAAGGGTTTGAACCAAGGACATCTTGAAGCAACTTGCTTTGATACTATCTTAAATCATCAACTGATTCAAAAGTTTAAGCTTGTGTGTGAAGGAAAATTTAATATTATATCTAGTAACAGACAACGACCTGTTCAGTATTTGTCAAACTCATTCCTAATGCCACTTAGTGCACTCATATAATCTTTTTGGTGCAGGTGAACTTCTTGACCAAACTGGTTGCTTTGAAACCAGGAAATGTTGTCCAGGAGATGATACGAAATGTAATGTTAGGTAAAGACGAAGGGGCCGATAACTCAAGTGATAATGAGGAAGATACTGCAGGTGGACGGAGGGCTTCGAGGGGAATTGGAGGAAGGGTGGGTTTTAAATCCACTCCTTGGATACTTGAACAGAATGTTTGCATGTGTTGTGGGATTGTCTGACTTGCTTTTTCTTTGCCTTGGTTACTAGGAAAGTGTATCAGGGCGTAAGCCACTTCCGGTTCGTCCAGGCATGTTTCTAGAAACCGTATCTAAGGTAAGATTCTTGCCTGTTTGTAGTTGTTTAATGGATTCTGGTTGATTGTTATGTGACCTGATCTAAATAGTTTATGGGGTAGGTATGTTCTGGGTTGTTTGCCTGAAATCTTTAATAAGATCTCAGCCACTTCATGATCAAATCTGGTCCAGTTGATAAAAGTGGACTCTTGAAACTTAAAACAGAAATAATATATACATGATATGGTCCTGATAAGGTCAAGACTTATTTTTCTCATAAACTTCGATTAGGATGAAAAATAAAATAGTTGTGCTCGTTCTCTAAAATTTACAATCACAACACTTAAATACTAAAATTTGTTTGTTCTTGGTGTATTTATTGTCATAAGAACATTAACTAAGTAAATTCTCTTAATTTTTCTAAAATATTTATTTTTTAGTTTAATAATATGTGGAATGGGTCATTCAAACCTTTAATCTCTTGTCGTGAGTATATGCTTTGACCAGTTGATGATCATGTTGATTCTCATTAAAAAAAACGACTAATTACAACTATTTAAATGAGATTAAGTCTTAAGTTTTAAAAAGCCCATGCAAACTTCATATTGGCTCTAATTTATTTTGATGATTCCTTAAATTTGAGCCTTGAATAGAAGAGGGACAAAATATTGTATCATATACTAAATACTAAACAATCATTTGGATTTTCAGAGTTCATTACTTGGTATTATAGGAGAGAAATATGTTTTTATGCTTCTCTTTATCACTTGTGGAAGTCACCAAGTTTAACCAATTGTGTAGTCTATTAATGGATTGCTAGTTTATTAGACTGAGTTCACTAAACCGTCTTATCTACTGTGGTTTACTTTGAGTTCTATAATTATTACCCCTTATAGTCCGGGCTCACATTATCATCTATTTTTAAGATGCCATGGAACTTTTATAGCTAGTCTGTCCAATGAGAATTTGATGCATGTTAATGGATCCAATATATTTTTACTTGACCACATTTCTAATTTTGTACAATGAAATTGGAATATTCATCCAATGCTTGTTCCTCATTAGTTTTTCTTGCTTTGTTAGTGTTAACCATAGCATGATTATCATCATATTACTAATTTCATCATTAAGACCTTGAGCATCAAAACATGTTTTTGCACTCGTTAGGTCTTAGGTGGAATATATGCTGGAAGCGAATCAGGTGTCACTGCACAACATTTAGAATGGGTATGAGATCTCTCTCTTCCTGGATTCTAATTTTGTACCCATACTTACAGGCATGAACTCCAAAATCAAAATTTTGTTTCACTTTTTTGCTAAAATAAGAAACCATGTTCTAGCTTCTTCGAAGTTTCACCTGGTTGTTTAACTCTGGTTCCATTTAGAACATCTATTCAAGTAGTGGATAGTACCTAAGCTTGACCATTTAATTTTTGTTTGGCTCTTGGAAGACAGCCAACAAATGATATTATTGTGCGGATGATTTACATTTCTCAAGCCTCACCTTTGGTTTCTCCTTTTTAATCTATTACTTCCTTTGCTAATTGTTAGTGTGGGTCTTTTGACCCCATTTTTTTAATCCCAATTTCAGGTACATCAGAAGACACTTCACATTCTTGAGGAAATAGCATTCTAGTCTGTGCGCTATCATCAAGGTAAGGCTTTATTATCCTTCAGATGTTAATATGTGCATCCAGAAAAGATCAGAGATTTATCAGTACGTCAGGGACGTCATGGTTCTCCGCCTTTGTCTTAGATTACAAATGTATATAAAACATTTAAGATTACAAATATGAAATATATTTAAGAGTATTCTATAAAACTAGTTCAAGCCAGTTTTCGAGAAGTACCGTTAAACTCATACCAAAAAGAAAAAAAAGTTCAAGCCATCCTGGGCTACCCTGGTAGTTCGTAAGGCCCAATATAAAAATAGTCAAGGGCCTTTAGAGAATAGGATATCTAGTTATGGTAGCTTTCTATCTTTTTTGAGTTTTATTGACAATTAAATGTTGTTGGGTGGGATATTTGTCTAAGTATTGCAGAGGTGTGCACAAACTAGCTTGAATGCTCATGAATATCTAAAACAAAAATGTTGCACGACTCCACCCATGTCCCCTAATTCAGACAACTTTACATAATGGATTTTGATGATCATATAGTTACAATCCCAAACAAAAACTAATGATTAAAACCATTTTGAAACCCCAGTCAAGGAAGTCAAATTTGAAACTGAATCTTATAGCTGTAGGCAGTAATCTCCATTCCTTTCTGGTATGCTTTCTTTTTACTGTTTAAACAGATTGCAGTTTGAAGTCCAAGGTCCTCGAAGTTGTTTGCGTTCAAGAGAATCGGATTGACTGCATCTCCTAGTACAATCTGAAACGGATATCCATCTCTCGCTCTCACATTCTTTTCCCTCAATTGACTGATAGATTGGCTTTTAATGTAGTCCCATCCTGCTCTTCCTCACGGAGGGTCCCCTTGTAAGACTTATTTGGTGGGGGATGTTCTTTACAAGTAAACATATACCTGAATTAGAAATTAAACCACATGATCACTTAGGAAAATACTACGATCCTCTGTTGCACACACTTCCCATTACAAATAACACAATATCATATTGAAAAGTACAAGGAGAGATCTGAAGAACTTCGTATGTTTTTCCTTGAGGCGAGTCAAGGGAGGGGGTCAAGGGAAACCAGCACGCTTCTTTGTTATGTAAAACTTTGTATGTTGAATCAAATTTCCATTGATGCCATAATCATAACAGGAATCAGGAGCAAATATAGCCCAAATCAAGCTTTTGAATCTCCCAAATCAGCCAACATGATGGAAATATCAAGCTGCCAGTGAGGTAGCATGTGAACAAAGGCCCCACTTAATAAGTCTAAATGTAATAAATTTTGCTTTAATATATACAAAAGTGGGGGCCTTTGTAATCATCTTCTATGCTAAGAGAAAGTTGAAGCAAACACAGCAAAGCAAAGATGGTTTCTGTTTTATGCAAAGAAGAAGCCCTTTTCTCTTCTTAATCACTACCTATTTTTCTTCTTTTGTGTTTGCCTTTAGTACATTGTATAAAAACAAATATAAGGGCCCATTTATCAAATCCCTCTCTCTCTCTCTCTCTATATATATATATTTTTACACATTTTTATTTTTATTCTATTTGTAGTTTGTTGTCTCACCTATCAAAATTTGTTATATTTGTAAATATTTTTAACAGTTTTGTTATTTTGTTATTTACGATATCTTTTTATATTTATTTCTACTTTCAAATCTTCAAATAAATTCCCATTGGTGTTTGGAATAACTTAAACTGTTTTTGTGCAACTTAGTGAGAGTTTACATGTTAAATAGTTTTTTTTTTTTGAAAAATATCTCAATAAATGGATAAGTAATTGAAAAAATTGAATTAACTGATCTTTTAAAAAAATAAATATTTAGAGATAGATTAATTGAATTTTGAAAAAAAAAAAATATAAGATATGAACACATTTTTGTTAGAAAATATCCAATTAATATACATATAAACTAGAAGGTATTCCTTCATATAACATCGCTTTAAACTATTGCTATTTTGAAGCAGCCTATTCAATTTTTGTCAATATTTTGATCAATATTTTTACATTTTCATAAAGTTCAACATTATATTGTAAAAAAATTTGTAATATTTAAAAGATTTCAAATAACTAATCACAATATAATATAATAAACAAACATTTTAACTTGTTTTAAAATGAAATTTTATCACATTGAAATTTTAAACCTTATTTTAAACAATGTAATCAATTTGACTCAATTTTTTAAAAACTAAAATCGACAAACAAATTTAAGAAATCTATATCCTTCACATAAAACCTAATGTTAGAAATAAAATTTCTCCAACCTATCACTTGATAAAAATCCTTTAAAATCCTTGAATTGATAAAAATCTTTTGAAATTAATGAGACAACAATTCTCAAATTCTAGTTTAGTTTAGTTTAGTTTTTATTTATATTTTTACAACGTCAACTTGCTTTGCTATTATGTAACATTTGTCTCCTAGGAAAGGGTCAATTTCTCCAACAATAAATCAATTTAATTAAATTCAATAATGGTGGTTTTAATTTGCAAATTTTTCTTCCATTTTCATTGATTCAAACAAACACATAATATATTTTATTGGGAATATGACAAATGTATATGAGGACTTGTTCAAATAAAATGAGGATGTTTTTTCTTTCCTTTTTTGTTTTTGGAAGGATTTGGATCACAAAGTTTTGATCTCTACAGCGTTATACATAAATTGAATTAGTTTTTCTAATTTCACTTTGAAAATTCATAGAAGACGTACTCTCATTTCAAATTGGTGAAATTACAAATTTAACTATATTAGAACTTCGTAGATATTAAATTCTAATAAAATTTATTATAGATCATAGCAACTAAATTTCATCTTTCAAAGTTTGTTAAATATAAAATTGAGAACTAAGATACATGAAGATTTTCACTCTTAAATGTTTTATTCAATTTTATATATTTTAAATAAATTGCAACCTAAAGATGGTGAATTTTTTTAATGGTGATCGTAGGATGGAAGATTGAATTATCTTTTAGTGAGTGTCATTAGTATTCTATTTAATAAGTTACATTTGAATCCACTAAAATTTATAATTTATTTAAAAGCTAAAAGAAATCGCTTTAGTTACATAATATCAAAATTGTTTATTATTTTTAATAGAAAGTTGTTATTTTTAAATATAACAAAATTAACTAAAATATTTATAAAATATAAAACTTATTCCACAAATGAATTTTACTTATTAACTATCACTAAAAACTAAAGTTATTGAATTTAGAAGTTTTAACTTTAGTTTAAAAACTAACTCTACATCCCATTTTCTCTTCTTGCTCGAGTTTTTTAATAGGGTTTATTAGAAACTATTTTTAAATATAGTAAAATGAACCAAAATCTTTATAAAATATAGCAAAATAGTATCGTCTATCATTAATGAACCACCGTAGATCAAGATAGACTACTATATATATATAATTGTATCTTTATAGACACAAATAATATTTTATCTAGATTTACCGTGGTTTATCATAAACAAATTGTGATATTTTATTATATTAATAAATATTTTTAGAAGTTTTGTCATTTAAAACAAGGATTGCATTTAAAAATAAGAAATTATATGTTGAAACATTTTAGGACTTAATTCTGAGATTGAGGGTCCAATTTCAACCCTAATACATACTCACAAAACTAATATATATAAAGAATCGATAGTAGAGATTTCAATGATTATTGTTTCTTTAATATTCATGAACTAGAAGAATATTTTAAAAACTCTAATCACAGTCAAAAAAACCGAAACTAAATCTAGTTTTGAATTGTTTTTTAAACATTCATATGCCCGCCGCACACCCAAGTAGACGACCACTAACTTAATCAATTCCAAAATTTGTGAGAGAAACCTAGTTTTAGATCTCGACCCCTTTGTATTTTTAAATGTGATGCTCTTAAATTTAATCAAAATATAAGTTAGAAAATGAAATTGATTCCATATGGTTAACGAGAGTTAAAAAAAGTTTAGCCAAATACTATCAATTGAAAAAAACATTAGATGTGGTCATATCTTATAAAGATTTAAAATCTATCATTTACTTAGAAACAAAGACCATATTGTCAACTTAAGTAGCTATGGGGGAGGTTCGATATATATCCCATAGAATTCATTCTCTCTCATACTTTTTTTTTTTTTTTTTTTTTCTCTTTCTCTCTATCTCTCTCCAAGTAAAGCTTTACTAAAAAGAGAAGAAATTAGGAGGGGGAAAAGTAAGTGTGGGCACGTGAGATTACTTTTAGAGAACAGTGGCCTTTCAACAGCACAATTGCACATGATATCAAAATAATTAGTAGTAGTAGGTCTTGTGTCACTTGCCCACTTCTTTTTCCTTCTAACGGTTCCCTCTTATTTTAACCCTAAACTATATCCGTCGAGTACTCCAGTGAGTTAAGCCTCTATTATTAGAAGGATGATATCCACATCATTCATTTCAAATTATCATTATTATTAATTTTGCATTTGTGTCGATAAGTGTATCTCAATTTTAAAATAAATTATCTATGTAATTTGCCGATTTTGAACTTTAAGTAGTTATTGGAAGGTATACAAATTTTAATCTACCACAACTACAACTACATATTGTGGTTGAAAAGTTATATGGAGTAGACTTATAAAATGAAAGTATAATTACCAACACCAACGTTTGAAAAATATATTAACCAAAATGAACTCTAAACCAATTTTTGTAAAAAAAAAATATTTAAGAATTTTTAAACGTATTCTAAAAATAACCAGCGACTAAAACTTTTACATTTTGAAGATTCATACACACCGAATAAGCCTTCCTACCCATTTATAGATCAAATAAATGTATTCCTAAAATTTGAAGAATTAATTAAAATGATAATATTTGTTTTATAAGAAAACAGACCTTAAAGTTGTATAGATTAAACTTGGAATTGGCCTCTAGGGATTTAATTTGAACATAATTTCATTATTTTATGCATGAAAAAGAAAATTCTTGAAAACAAATTTATGATCAACTCAACTTCCTTCCTTTCGGTGGGAACAATACAAACTTTGCCGCCTTCTTAACTGACGAAACTACCCTTTCCCTTTGAATTTTGAATTTTGAATTTTGAATTTTGAATTTTCCTTTTTTTGCCATGGACACGTGTCGGTTCTGTGTTTTTATTTCTTCCAAACTTCTCGAACTCCAACCAATCACTTTCCAGATATCATTTCTTGCTCCATTTGTTTAACTTTATACGTTCCACGTCAGAATTATTTCTGTAATTTCATTATATAATATAAACAATAATTATAATACGAAAAAGCATTACTTCTTCTTCATTTTGGTTTAATTTAGGTTTAGGGGTATTTGGATAGCTAATAAAGATTTATTTAGAACTAACTGAGCGATCAAATATCTAACAAAATCACATCATGAAGCGTATGGAGAGTTTAATTAAAAATTGTTCAAGGGAAATAAATTTTATATAACAAATCAATCTAAACATAAGTTTTGGATGTATCAATACAAAATTCATCATCTCAATATTAATTTGGTGTCAGAGAGTACAATCAACTTAGCATCACAACACTAGTTTTACATTTTGTATCTTGTGATTTTTCTTCAATTTTTTTTTGAGAAATTGATCCGTTTGGTTCTTTTGACTTTCAATTTTTATTTTCTTAATAATTGGCTAGAAATCTCTAGTAAAAAATTCCTTAAATAACAAAAAAAAAAAAAAAAAAAAAAAAAAAAAAACACAACGTTGATGTGCTTTTTCAATTAACAAAGTAAATATAACTCAATCTTAGGTTTAAATACTCATAATTTTTACTCATGGTTGTACTAAAAAATTGATTGAAACATACCTAAACTTTAACAAAATAATTAAAACTAATCACTTGTGCCACAAATATCATTACGCTTACAAGTCTCCATTACTTCAATAAAAATAAAATAGATAGAGAATGGCTCTTTGAAACAAAATTAAAGCTTCATTGAAAGCATAAATGAGCTTTTAAGTTTAGAAGCGTAATTGGAAAGCTATTGTACGTTATAATTTAATTAATCATTTAATAAATAGAACCAATTGTCAAATTTTATTATTTATCAAACAAATAAACATAAACATATGCATACATTTTTTTAAATAGACTATTTCACCCTTTCTTCCCTTTTTTATTTTTTGCAATAACTTACTGCAATTTTGTGGCATATAAGTCAAATGGCAAGGGAATGACAAAAATACCATCTAATCATAACCAAAATTATTTTAAATTACAAAATTGTTTAAAATATTTACAAATATCAACTACTCTATGAATCTATGTAGGCACAAAGAGTAGTCTATTATGGTCTATCGCTGTGTTATTTGTAAACCTTATAAATATGCAAAATATTGTTGTTGCAAATCACTTAGAAGGAGTGATGCGTGGAGAGGTCTTTAATGCCTAGACAAAACATGGGTTTCCTTGCTTTGTATCTCGCGTAATGTGTTGGTATCTCACATGGTCAGAATGCCTTCTTCAGTCAGCTCGCATAATGGTTAAGTTGCCAAGTGATCACCTCGCCTATCGCCTAGTCAAAACGCGTATGGCAAAACAGAAACAAGTTAGAAGAAAGGGTTGAGTCGCACATCTCGCTTTTTTTAAGACATTTCACGACTTTGATCTTTTTGTGCAAATAAATTTCTGTTGCCCCGTTGTTTCCATGATAAAATAGTCATGTTCTTCAATTAGTTTTGCACTAAAATTAATCGAAATCTCATCACTCAAATAGACACTATAATGCTGGGAATATTAATTAAGGACAAGAGAACTTGAGAGAAAAAAAAAATGTTGATTGTTTTTGTGTGTACTTAAGAAGAGAAGAATGAGACCCATATATAGTAAGTCGGAAGAGAGGCTCCTACGGTCAAATGATTAATGACAAAAAGAAAAATCATTGATTGATAATTACCATTTAATTTGAAAACGGTTTCAGTTTTGGAAAGTTTAATTTACAAAAACGTTTAAAATACAAGAAACGGTTTTGAAAACTAAAGATAGTTTTAGCAAAAATATATTATATTATTATTCTTCACCACTCGACGACACTCGAGTGTGGAGATATAGGCAAACCTACTTTTACCTATCTCCTCACCCCTTCTAAAACTTGAGTGCCCTTTAGAATCTAAACCCATAAATGAATGTATGAGTTTAGAATGCATGTTTTCAATAAAAATAATAACAAATATTTGTTAACTCAAAATTTTCATTTATTTATAAATTGTATGAGAAATCATGTTTTGCCAAAGGGGTTTCAATAATTACTCTCTTTGCTTTGGAAGACCCCGCTAGATTTTTAGTATAAATTGTACTTTGCACTATGATTAGGAGTGATAGAGTTTCATTAAGAAAATAGACCAGTCTGCCTTTTTTTTCTCCCCTCTAATTGTAATCCAAAATTATTTACTTTTTTGTTAATAATATAATTTAAATATATTCTTCAATTATTAATTTCTTGATAAAAGACTTCTTGAACATTCATAGTTTTTATGCCATCCTTTCACAATAATAATTCTTGTGTGAGAAAAAATTAATAATGTTAATAATATTTTTGAACTATTTCCATAATAATTGATTATGACAGGATTTTTCAGAAATTTATACATTATTTTATTTAATTGTGATCTCTTTCTTTTAAATAGACTTTTTAATTTGGAGTCGTAAAATGAAACTATGAAATATAATTTGTTTTAACTATGTGGTGAAATAAATTATATTGTTTATTTAAGCTATCAAGAACCACTTTTCTAGTTTTACTGTGACGTTCAATAACCTTAGATATTAGATAGTGTAAGTTTGTGGAATTGATTTTTTTTTCAATTAAATAGAGCATGGATGTATGATATAATAAAATAGCATATACAAACATATAAGAATTCAATTTTTGCTACTTTAGCAATTTAAAGCAAACAGAACATGCATGGATATTACGTTCATGCTTACATCAATCGTGATAAGACGCACATTCATGACTAGAGTGTTAATCCATTTAGAAACACATGCTTAAATGAAATCAAAGTTCAAATATGTACGAAATTAGAATATGTTTCATTCAACAATAGTTCTCACAAATGTATATAAAATTTTCTACTCTTAAATAAGAAAACTAACCCCCACAACTCATCCGAACAATACAACAACAAAATTAAACTAAAAGAGTTGAAATACAAAGAAAAATTAAAAAAAGAAAAAAGACTCGAACACTTTAAAGTTTAAACCCTAGAGCTGAGAAAAGAAACCCTATATAGAAAATGGCAAGAGATCAATCACAACACTTTGAGGAAAAAGTCTCACACACCATAAATTTGCTCAATGTTGTGCTATGGTGACACACAACAGGGTCAGGGTCTCTATCTTACAACGTCAAGCATAGCGTGTTCCGCACCACAACGTTGTGCCTCAAGGGCAAAATGATATGTTGCTGGTTCTTGAGCCCTAATGCTTTGATTGACCTTAAGTTTTCCATTTTGGTTATATATTTTAAACATCTTGAGAGTCTTTTAAACTAGTTATTATATGTAAAAGTATATTTAAATATTAAATTCCTGAGAACTAGTTGATTTAAGTTAATAAAAATTTATATTATTTTGGGAAGGTATATATATCATAAATTTGCGAAAAAGAATATATAAAATCAGTACAAATATATTCTTCATATCCCAAACTCAATTCATTCCTGTAAAATTAAAATAAGTGTAACTAATACATTATTGTCTACATCAAATATGTCCTAAAATTTCATGTTATTTCCTTAATTATAACTTATATTTTAAGTCATCTAAGATTCTAATTTTTTGTTTGTGAAGTTAACCTTGTTTAACTATTTTTTCCCTTTAGGCTTTTCTTGTTTTGTCTCTATTTGTAGTTGGCTAAAGCTAAATGTTCTCTATTGTAGCCAATAATAATAATAATAATAATCTCTCAACCTTCTCTAACATAACCTCTAATAAACTTTTATTTTGATATTGAGCAAGTCCTTTAAGTATTCAAATCTTTTTGCTTAATATATGCATCTTTTGTTTTATTGTACTATATGTTGCTTTTTATATAATTTGATTCATATTCAAGCAATAGCTATATTAACCTACCATTCAAACTCAAGTCTTTGATAGATTGAGTATAACTTTTCTTAGAGCTGCTATTAAATCTTACAATCACTTGAATAATAAATGGGTGTAACTAGGTTACAACTCAAGTTTTTTCCATTAAAATATATTCATCAATAAATATTCCTCTCGGTATGTCCTTTCAAATATTGATTTAAGGGATATCATTCATTTTGAACTTGAGTTTCGAACTACGAATGACTAGAGCACAATATGTGTTTTAAAAGCTCAAAAATGAAATGAATTTTTTTTTTTTTAAGTGTGGGTGTGTTCAGCCTTAAATTGTGATCTTTTTATATCATTTCTATCATTAGTCAGAGGAATGACTTAACATGTCATAAATCCTAGTATAGTTCAGTAGATAAGACATGTTGAATGATGAGAGAAGAAAGGAAGGAAATTATTGAATGAAAATAATGATATGGTTTACAAAAGGGAATTGATGTGTTGTTCTCTAAAAAGAGTATAAGTTGCTTTCAAACATGGTCAAGAGATAAAACACATTATTATTTTAGTTAAATTGTGATCTAAGAGAGATCTAATCCAAACATTCCCAATTTTAACAACTAAAAACCAACTCAAAATAATGAAAAAATAAAAAAACTAAAAAAAATCCAACAATGAAACTTCATTTAATTAACCAAACTAATATTTTGATCTTTTAAAAAAGAAAATTAAAAAAGTTAACATTTTTTTTGGAAACATAAGATAGTAGTTGAAAACTAGGGAATAAAGTTTTACCACGAAATAAAAACAAAACTAATGTTAGAAATTTCAAACCACCAAATATATAAAAAGGAAAAAAATTTACATTTCTTTTGAAAAAAAACTAAATTTATTAAATTAGATACAAATAACAATTTAAATTCAAATTATTAATATATATAACAATATTTTAAAAAAATAAAAATATAAAAAAATCTGTCAAAGTTTTAAAAGTCTATTAACTGCAATATTTGTAATTTAAAAAAAATATTATACACTTTATTATTTTTCTTAAAATTGCAACTATATTACTCATTAAGTTATGTATAATTATTATTATAAAATTTTGATTTCATCAAACTACATTTCGAAGTTAACAAAGTATTATAAATCTTTCTAGATATATCTTTTTACATATAATTTCAATGAATCGTATATGACAAAATTGTTAAGATATTTTATGGAAAATGACATTATGGGAAAATGTTTGTTAAAACTTGGTATTTTTTACAAACGTATTTAATGATGTACGTGTACAACATTCAACAAGTATAAGGATGGAGATTGAAGCATCAACTTTTGTATGGTAATTGGTATACCATTAGTCTCAACCATAAAGAATAATTGAATTACAATAATTCTATATGAGATAAATGTGTTATTCTTCACACTTTTGATAAGATGGATTGATTAGACTCTTCTAGTTGTCAATTGGTTTTGAGGTAAAATCTCATTTATTTAATATGTTATCATAGCTCATAAAGTTCAAACAAGTATTTGGTTCAATTAAAAGAAATTGCGATCCAATCAATAATAGGGAATTCAATAGCGTCATCATCTTGATGGTGCATATAGTGAGAAATGAGAATATCTTGTATTAGAAAAATCAAGTGACCTCATACTCCTAATAATATAGATGAATTATTTCCTTATTGTCAACGGTTTGGAGACAATATTTGAGGCTATATAATAAACTTACATTAACTTATCACAACTAGACCTTGAGAGCTTATGTAAATTTTGCTATGTTTAGCTCCTCTTTTACTCCCTACTTTATTTCCTAATACTTTGAGTCTTCATTACTATATTTGTAACATTCTTTTATATATTCACACATCTAAGAAAATTAATTTAAAAATATTATAATCTATTTAGGATAGACCACTATATGTGCCTATCATGGTATAGATATACCTTGATATATATATATATATAGATATGATATAACAGTCTATATTAGTCTATCACAGTACAGATGGACTATAATATTTTATTATAGTTTAAAAATATTTTGATTTATTTCGTTATATTAAACTTGAAATTGGATGGTTAAAGGCGTTTAGAAGGGTATTTTAGTAAGATAATAAGAAGGAAAATAAAAATGATAAAAACGATAAAAACGACAAGAGCAGGCCCCATGTTGAGTACAACGCTCACTTCTCTGTTGCTTCTTTCTTTCCTTCTTTTTCAAAGAGAGAGAGAAAAACATAAAAGTGAAAAAATTAAAAATAAAATAAAATAAATAAAATGGGGATAGTGAAGTCATTATTTGAATTCCCTCTCTCTCCTCCCTCTCTCTCAACAAACTTTGAAATTCTGACAGCTTCCAAGCTTTGGCCTACCATCGCCATTCACCATTCACCATTCCTTCTTCTTCTTCTTCTTCCTCCCTCATCCTTCTCCTCTCTTCCCTTCCCCTCATTTCTGAACCCAAAGCCACAAATCATCACCATCATCAACCACCGGAGCCATGTCTGGTTATGTAGGCATTCTCGTCTCAGATCCATGGCTCCAGAATCAGTTCACTCAAGTCGAGCTCCGGAGTCTCAAGTCTCATGTATGTAGCTCATCTCTTTCTTCTTTTGCTTCAATCTTTTTTCAACCTCTCTCTCTCTCTCGCATTATTCTTGATTTTTTTCTTTGTATATGTTTTTGCTCTTTGAACCGTTGTTTACTTAGTGTTTTTGGTTTCGATCTGATTGGATTTTGGCAGTATATGAGTATGAAGAGAGAGAACGGTAGGCTTAATCTTGGAGACTTGCCTTCTAAGATGTCCAGACTTAAAGTTGTCGGAGAGAATCTAACGGAACAAGAGAGAGCTTCTTTTTTACAAGATTTGTATCAGAATCAGGATGATGAAGTTGATTATGAATTCTTCCTTAAAGTACGTTCGTGTTTTTGTCTTTTTGTCTTTTTTTATTACTTTTCTTTCTTCAGCTTTGAGAGATACAGTGACTGTTAGATGATGTTCATCTCCAATTTATCTCAATTTTAACGGAAATTCTAATGTATTACTTGCAGATTTATTTGAAATTGCAAGCTCATGCAAGTGCTAGAACCGGAAGTACTGGTGCGAAAAATTCATCGGCATTTCTTAAGGCCGCCACCACTACTTTGCTTCATACAATTAGTGAATCGGAGAAGGCATCTTATGTCGCACATATCAATAATTACCTTTCACAAGATAAATTTCTTAAGAGATACCTCCCTATAGACCCTTCCACCAACAATCTATTTGAGATTGCAAAGGATGGCGTTCTTCTCTGGTAAATCATCAAATCATTATTATCGTTACTTTTAATTACCTTTGTTCTTAATTTGACCGGTTCCGATTACAATGATGAATTCTGTTATTGGTGGATACAGTAAACTGATCAATGTGGCGGTTCCTGGAACTATTGATGATCGTGCAATCAATACAAAGGCTGTGCTAAATCCTTGGGAAAGAAATGAAAACCATACGCTTTGCCTAAACTCTGCAAAGGCCATTGGATGCACTGTAGTAAACATTGGAACACAGGATTTTATTGAAGGAAGGGTATGCATATTCCTCTTCGCTATCAGAATGAACGAGTCAAGAAGTTATTTCTTATACCTTCCATTTGAAATATTAGTTTCTTGCATTTACCAAGTTTTCAATACCATTCAACTTTGACTGTGTTTAAACTTTTTAACTAAAAGAAAAGAAAAAAACCATTAAGCCTAAGGCATGGCAAGCAAGTGAATGTTATTAATATTTAGGAACAAATGGGAAGCAGATGTCATTATGGGGAAAATTCTTTCAATTTTCTGATTTTTAGTTTCCCTTTTCTGATTAATTTATAGTTTAAAGGTTTAGAATTTTCTTTCTGTTTGCTTATTTAGTTAAGGATTTTCCCTGCTAGTTTTAGACGTAGCAGGTACCTGAATGCTTACCTCCCATAGGTCGCCACCCTTTTTCTCCTGTTTTTCTCTTTCATTCGACTTCTACTGGGATTTGTTTATTCCCCGCTCCTGAGCCTTATCAGTTCTTTATTTCCCGTAACTTTTCCTTTGCAATATTAGACACTAAAATAAGTCTTTTTCAGTCTTCTTTGCTGAAGTTCCAATTCCCAAAATGGTGCTGCAACATCGAGTTACATGATTTAAAACTAAATAATTAATTATCCAACTTATTCATCATATTCTGAAAGAATCAAAATATTGAAGAATGAACAGAACAGCCCTAGAGACCAAGTTATTGTGAAATAGTATACCAAGTAATCTTTACAACTTTACTGATCAGACTGAGTTCTAAATCATCTGTTTTCATTTGCAGCGGCATCTTGTACTCGGACTTATATCTCAGATTATTAAGGTAAAATACTGTGATGAGATTTTAACATTACGTTTTATATATATATAGAAGCATATAAAGAATTTAAACATTATATTGTTTTACACTGACTTTCACTATAAAATAATTATCGTTACATTTCTATGTTAAACACGTTCCAAAAGGTTTATATTTAGATTAATTCATCTGTCCTAATGGTTATTGTACCAGATACAATTATTGGCAGACCTCAACCTCAAAAAGACCCCTCAGTTGGTGGAGTTGGTTGGTGATAGTAAGGTAATGATGGCCTTTGAATTATATGATATACTTTTTACAGAAAGTTTTACTTTTACAAACTCTTAGCAGCAAATAATTTGGAAAACTTTATGTAATTCTCTAACTGCCAGGATGTGGAGGAGTTGATGAGCCTACCTCCAGAAAAGATCTTACTGAGGTGGATGAATTTTCAACTCAAGAAAGGAGGATACAATAAGACAGTAACAAACTTCTCTTCTGACATAAAGGTATAAATGATGATGAAGTTTTTTATTTGGAAATATTTCATTTCAGCGCCTGTTCGTATGTTTTCCTTTCCTATAATACCGGTCTAACTTAGTTAGATCTACACTTGAAATTTCTGAGTTGACATTGCTAATTTGTATATCTTGTGCATAACTCGTACAGTTATCTTTCCAATCTCAATAGGAAGGTTTTGGCAAAAGATCCATATCAACTTGTAGGACATTTTAAATCAGTAGCTATGTTTGATAACTTGTACTTGATGCTGATAAAGAAGTTCGCATTGTATATTTCTATACTCTGTTAGGATATTCAAAGATCCATACGACAACATGAAACTGTGAATTCATTCTATATCTGCTAGTGTTTGACAAATGCAATCGATTATGTTCACATTTAAGAACTGAAGTGTATGCAAGAATTCATTCCACATCTGCTATTATTTCTTATTCGTGCTGAACCTCCTACTTTTTCCTGACCGAAGGTGAAGAAGTTGACGTGGAAATTTATTGTTTGATAGTGTACTGCATACAAGTTTTGTTCTCGATAGTGTATATTTTTATTTTCCTTCTATGGATTTCTTTTCATTTTTGAACATTTGAGATATCTGTTCAACAGGATGCAGAAGCATATGCTTACCTTTTAAAAGTCCTTGCGCCTGAGCACAGTAATCCATCAATATTGACAGTGAAAGATGCTTTAGAACGAGCAAAGTTGGTTCTTGAACATGCAGATAAGATGGGTTGTAAAAGATATCTCACAGCTAGAGATATTGTGGAAGGTTCACCAAATTTGAATCTTGCTTTCGTCGCTCATATCTTTCAGCATAGGTGAGAAAATAATCTTCTCCTTGAGCAGAGCTGCATTTGGTTATTATTTTGTTGAATTCAGTTCTATGGATTTTTTTCTTTAGTGAAAGCTCATAATATTTGTATTCTATTTTGTATGATACTAAAGCTATGCAAGCCTAAGCAAGTTTGTGCTGTGCTTGTTCTTCAACATAGACATATTAACATGACATGAATATAAAATTACGTTCTGACATGCATATATACCAATAAAAGGCACATGTAATGTATTGTTATTGTTTATCATGGATTTACAATTAAATGTGCACGCAGTTTGTTGGTACATACAAGTTTGTGGTTTGAAAGCCTTTGGGACAAGTGGAGGATGAGTAACCAAATTGTATAAAATGACCTGTGACTTGGATTTCAGAGGATCTTTAATTATTTGGTTGCGTTAACTGTCCTGTGAACTGTTGACTTCTATGTTTGTTTGTCTTTTTGTTCTTTGGTCATTTTTTTTTTCTTTCTGTCATATACCTTTTTGTTCCTGCCTATTATCAAGTTGTTTATGACATTTACCATACTTTGTAGGAATGGGCTGTCTACTCAGACAAAGCAGATATCTTTTCTAGAGACAATGCCAGACGACGCCCAAATTTCTAGGGAAGAGAGAGCGTTCCGTTTATGGATAAATAGCATGGGGCTTTCAACTTATATCAATAATGTCTTTGAAGATCTTAGAAATGGGTAAAAATTATTTTCATCTCTTCCTACATTATTTTGTGGACCTAAAATAGGCTAATTGGATACAATTTATTTATTCGATCGTTCTTTCAAGTAATTGTACCAGATCAGAGTAAATCACTAGAAACCATTGATTCTTTTTAACTATGAAGAAATTTCACTCTAATAAATTTTGCAACTTTTTCTAGTGAAATGTAGGTTATCAAATGGGATCGTTATAATGTCTATGTTTGCAAACTAATAGATTATATTAACAATGAAAGAAATATAATTTTCCCTTCACTTTTCAGGTGGATTCTTCTTGAGACGCTAGACAAGGTGTCCCCAGGAATTGTTAATTGGAAGATTGCAAATAAGCCTCCGATTAAAATGCCATTTAGAAAAGTAGAAAACTGCAACCAAGTTGTCAAAGTAGGGAAGCAATTGAAGTTCTCTTTGGTCAATATTGCTGGAAATGATATTGTGCAAGGGAATAAAAAATTGATACTGGGTAAGCCAGCCAAGTTTGTCATCCGTTAAGCAAGCTTAATTATTATACATGATTCTCAGCATATCACGAAAATAGTTCCAGCATTTTAGTTGCATAGTAAATGTTATATTTGGAAGTATTCCCCTTGGTATATTGCTCAGATGAAGTTTTATGGATTTCTTGTCAGCTTACTTGTGGCAACTGATGAGATACAACATCCTTCAACTTCTAAAGAACTTAAGATTCCACTCATTTGGAAAGGAAATCACTGATGCTGATATTTTGCAATGGGCAAATGGTAAAGTCAGAAGTTCTGGGAGCCAGTGTCGTATGGATAGTTTCAAGGTATTGAATTTTTATACTTTGTTTTTTCCAAAACTGGCGTAAGATTGGGATATTTGAATTATCTCAGGTAGTCAGGCTGGTGTTAGAACTTTGAAAGTTCTAACTGTTTCTTTATAAGTTTACACGATCATTGAGTTTTGAAATATGAACGAAAAGAAATTTTGGTTGGCCTTTCTGCTTCCCTTATTCACACACTCCCACATATACTTTTCAGAACATTTCCTTATTACTATATTACAATTCCTTAAACTTTCAACCATTTGTTTGTGTGTTTTCAGCCGCCCTTTTTATAATTATTTTTTTATTACACCAAATGGGTAAGGAGATTTGAACCTCCAACAAGTATATGTCAATAACCACTCAACTATGCTCATTTTGACATTTATTTGATGAATGATTGAATAGAAAATTAACATAAAAATATTCTTTTAACTTGAGCATAACTTAACTAGTTAAGACATATATCTTTAGAGGTTTGAATCTCCTTGACAACATATCTTAATTGTGTTCGACCGAACAACATCTAACTATATTGAAATAAGTAATATATAACAAAAAGACAAGGACTTACGTGTTGATTAATATTTTCATTTAATGTTGTTATTGATAGGACTTACTAATAACTTAATATTATCATAATATCCAATCTACAGGACAAGAGTTTGTCGAATGGAACATTTTTCCTGGAGCTTCTCAGTTCAGTGCAGCCTAGAGTTGTCAATTGGAGTCTTGTTACCAAAGGAATCACCGGTATGTTTTTCTTTTTTACTAGGCATTTTTGCATAGCAAATCATTTCGCCTTTGATATTAAACGTGCTCAGATGTCAGTTCGTAAACTATAATCTATCTATTTTTTTTTTCTCTAAGTAATCTTTTTATTTGTTTCTATTTCTTAGATCTTCAAAATTTTTGGTGTTCGAAACTGTATGTCAAGTTTTTAAGTTACGAGTAGGATTGTATATGTTTGGAAAATCGTTGATAAAACTGCTGAAAATATACAATATAACAAAATACGATATTACAGCCTATCAACAATAAGCTGTGGTAGTCTATTGTCATAGAGATAGTAATTTATTATAATAAAGTAAAATTTTGCTACATTTAAAAATATTTTGGTTCATATTTTTTTTACTTTTTGCAAATTTCAAAACAACTAATCTGTTAAAAAGAAATTGGTTCAAAGGAAAAAAATATAAAAAGAAGTTGGTTCAAAGGAAAAAAATATACATTAAATGATGATAAACAAAACAGGTCATATAAACTTTTTTTATCAAGAAAAGATTCGATCATACACTTTTCAAATTTATAGAAGAAAACTTGTAAAAGTTTTGTAAATGTCTTTTAAAGTCGAAACATTGTTTAATACATTAAGAGACCAAGAAAAAGACATCCCCACGTGTCTACAAATTTTCTAATTGTATTGTCTTTTGCTTTAATGATGACAAACATAGAGGAGGAGAAAAAGATGAATGCAACCTACATCATTAGCATTGCAAGGAAGCTTGGTTGTTCCATATTTTTGCTTCCTGAAGACATCACTGAGGTAATTTCCTGAACTTTTAACTCCATCTTCTTTCTTTAACCCTTTATCTGATTAACGGCATTTGCATTTATAAATTGTTAAAGAATGAATTGATAGGATTAAATTCAATAACAACAAATCAAAAGTATTAAGAATATGTTGATTAAAATTAGGATAAATATTAGGTTAAACTAATAACAAATCCTTTTTTGGACTAAATTATAAAGATACATTTAACTATCATTTATTTTAAAAATACTCACATACAAACAAAAGTTGTATTTTAAAAATACTCATATACTCTCCAAAGTTGTAGTATTACCTCTCAACTTTTGTAAGTGTTTGAAAAATATTTTAGAATAGGAATCTTTTAGAATTTCAAATAGAATTCTAGACTATTAATTATGTGACAAAAATTTAAAATGATCTGGTAATTAAAATTTACATTCTAGTTCATTGTCAGACATTTCACATCTAACTTCAAAATTACAAACGATAAAATTAAAATTGAGTTGAAAATAGTAAGGAATTAAAAGAATATTAAGATGGCTTATATTAACATGAACATATTTGGTCGTATCATAAAAGATATTAACATGTTTTGTTGTTGTTTGTGTTCAATTAGGTGAACCAAAAGATGATCCTCACCTTAACTGCAAGCATAATGTATTGGTTCTTGAAACAAGGTGGGGATGACAAAACTTCGGTTAGTTCAGACAGCGAAAACAGCAGCCAATCAGAGGCGATTTCGAACTCAACGACCGATGACTCAGCCTCCGAGTCATCAGCAGATGAAAATGGTAACGTGTAAATCCAAAATTAAAACATCATACAGAAATTCCAATGATGATTACATTTTTTAGTTGTTTAATTTTCAATTGGAATTTGTGAATTTCAAAAGAATGTGTATTGGATAAATGGTGCATTATTATAGGAAGAAGAAGAGGAAGAACAAACTCAAAAGTGCTTTTTTAAAAAAAGGATTTTTTTTTTTTTTTTTTTTTTTTGCTTTCTGCAGAAGCAGCTGCGATCTGTGAATAGTTCAGTTCTTTTCAACAAATATTTGTATTAAGAATTTGATTCTTTTTTTTTCCTCCTAATTTTTGGGATTTTCCGTCATATAGTATATATCTATTAGTTTGCATTTTATTGTACTTATATCTTTACTCTTTTCTATTCTTGCTTATTTGTATATTAGATTGCAATGGGATGGTGAGGATTTTAATATCACTCTTATAATGAGAGGATTTTAAGTTAGGGTCAAATTAGTTGGGGAATACATTTCATGCCAACATGGAATGGAATTTAAGCGGTAAAATATTATGTTTGATTTGATTTATCTTAAGGTTTGAGAGAAACCATTTTTAGTCTTAACAATATGGTAGCAGTTAGTTTGTTGATATAATGACATATTATGTTTATCTAAATGGTGAATTACGAGTAGATATCAAAACGAACTTATCTTGTGCATCACACCATAATTGCTCACAACAAAGAAACTTTTAAAATATTTTTAAATGATATAAGGAGAATATTATAGATAATCGGCTGGATGCGTATAAATAAAAAAAAATTATTTTAAAAGACAACTTCTAAATATTTTAATTTATTTTTTATATTTAAAAATAGTTCTAAAAATAATTGTAGTTTAAAATACAATTAAATATTTTTCCACCAAAATGAAGTACTTACTTGACATAACTTTTCTAAGTTTAAGGGTCATTTTGAATTTAATTAAGAAAAAAAATGTTTAAATTCATTTTTTAAAAATGGTTTAATATACATTTAAAAATTGAGTATGTTTTCCACTTTAAACTTTTTTAAAATTATTTATTTTCTAAATTAAATTCTTGAAAATGTAATCTAAAACGGATTATAATTCTTTCCTCTACATATTGTAAAAAGCAAATAAAAAAATAATTTTCTTTTTAGCTTTTGACATGTGGAGTGGCCAAACCCTCTTTTTCTTTCCTTTTCTTTTCTTTCCTTTTCTTTCCTTTTCTTTCCTCTCCTCTAACTTCAAACAAATAGAAATACTTTTAAAACATCAATGTATCACATCAACATTTTCTTTAAAAATTTGACATCAATACCAAAATGCTACTAAAATATATGAAAAGATGGAATTAAGATGTCGATTTTGAAAAACCGAAGATTAATATGCTAATAAAAACCTAAACGACCAAACTTAACAATGTATCCTTATGCTTACGATTTAAAATAGGGCCACAATCTCAAACGTGACATTTATCACCAATCATTTAATCAAGATTTTGTCCATTTAAAGCGGGTTACATGTAGTCCCTACACATAATCAAAGATGGAACGACATAAATGTTGTTTGAAATCACGATATTAATTCTTTTTTTTTTTTTTTTTTAGATATCTCCATCTTAATATGGATACTTTCACATTTCTACAAGTTCAATGTTGACACAAAGATTAAATTGACGTTTTTATTTTGTCATAAAAAAAATAATTAAAAAAACACTAAAATATCATTAATAAAGAATACAATATAAACAATAAACATTAGACCTCATTTAAAAAAAACTATAAATAGTTTATTTATTAATTCAAATAATTTACTTGAATGTGTATGTTTATAATTTTTAAAAATATTTATCAACATTAACATCTTATCAATATTTTCATCGACATTGATGTTTTCGTCAACATCTATATATTAAATCTTGGTTTAGATATTAGTAGGAGGTAGGAAAAAAGTAGATCGTTAAATAAAATAAAGTTGCACATGTGTGTGACATATTTATATGAAGCATGCAACATATCAACATTTATATATTCACTTCTTATAGCAATGGGAATCAATTTGGTAATTTTAGTAAAATTTTTAAATACTTTAATTTGTGTGTGATGAAAGAATGTATGTTGAGGTGCTTCTTTGTCCAAGTTTTGTTCCTATATTACCTTTAGATATATATCCCACAACTTCCTTCACTTTTATATCTTCCCCTATCTACAAATATCATGTCACAATAAGGCCTATAACTTTCTAAGTTATTGGGTATTTTGGTCATGAAATTCCCTTTTTCCTTCTCATGGTAAAACGCTTTTGTTTCTAGTTAAAATAGAAAACAACGATAACTAATTTAGATCATAGTTCTCTAAGTATCTATAGAAGGCTTAAATTGAATTTTTTTTTAGAATTATGTTGAAAGTAATTTGTAAATGAATATCATAAATATAAGGATCTAGAAGTGATAAAATATCTAGAATATTGGTGGAAACCAAAAAAAATTTAGAGAGAACGTTTCACTTGGACTACAAAAATCTCAGGTCTATTTTGCAAAAGGTGTGGTCGTACATATTTGAACCAAGCAAAACAAGAAAGTTAGACAAATTTAGAGTGAAAAGTGAGGAAGTAGTTTGAAAGAGTACAAAATATTCACTCAAAGTGTTTATATTTGTATATTCTTAATCAAAAGTATTTTTTTTTTTTTAAGTGATTGTCTTTCTTCTTTTTCTGCAATTTTTCTTCTAACATTTTTATCTTAATCAAAAGTATTTATTTTTTGAGGTATTTTAGGAATGACAAGTTGAATTATTCCTTTGCAATTTTTATGGTAGACTTCATTTATGCTTTTGCCTTTTCTGAAATTTTCATTCAACACCATGAACCAATCAAATTGTTTCAAAATAATCATTCTATTATTTTAGTAATACGAAGATTAGTCGTAAAATGGATGTTAGATAAGAAATACTTAACGATTAGTTCTTAGGGAGGCTCTCACTAAAGAGCATGACTCTACATTGGTCTACGCTTTAGATAACTTTGTTTTTTTAATTTTACCCAAAAGATCTTATACCATTGAGGTAATTGACCTTACTTATAATCTCATTATTTAACTGATGTAGAACTTTAATCACATTCCCAACAAACTCATGTACACACATAATTGTTCTCATGTATTTAATGACTCTGATTGTTGATATGAAAAAATAAATAGGGTGTAAAAAGTGCTAAGCAAACAAATACACAATTTACCATCTTCGAATCTATCGAGACAAATCTTCAAAATTCATAAACTAAAACTCCATATAGGAAGTACTTGGTTTTCTATTTTTTTTTTTTGGGTTCAATTAAGCCTATAGGTTTAGGTTCTTTTAAACCTAAAGGATCCTTTCCACCTTTAGGTTTGGTTCTTTTATCATCTTCTTTCTATCAATGTTTTAAAAAACAAAAACTTTTGCTAAGAATGTAAAGACTTTTGATATGAACTGCCTAAAGCATCTAACTATTATCGATATACTATTTATTAATTTAAGTTTAGTTGTCTTATTTTCAATTTTATGACATTTTGTCTTTCGACTTAATTGCATTAGGGTTTTATTGGAAGGCTTTTAAGGATTTTCTTTTGTATTTATGAAATTGGAATGAAAATTTCTTTGTGTGGACGGAGATTCATCACCAACCTTTGAAATTCTTGATTTGTATTGATACAAACGATATAAAAACCCAAGGATTTGAAATAGAAACCCATTTGTTGAATAATAATATTGGTCAACACTTATTTTTTAAGGCTCAAGACTTACTTTTAATGCTCATCAGTCATCAACGTTTAGGAAATTTTCATTCCAATTTGACAAATTCAAAAAAGAAAAAGAAATCCTTTGTACAACCTAATGGCTAAGATTCATTCTCCCAGTAAAACCCTAATGCAATTAAACCAAAAGACAAAACTAGGCCTACCTAGATATCATCATAAAAGGATAAAATTGGAAAACTGTAAAATTAGATTTAAATTAGGGGCTCTTGCAAATATAGCAAAATTAGTTTAATAAATTAGGACCATAGCAAACTACTTTTAGATTTACAAAAATGACAAAATTCAATCTCAATCCACATTTGAAAAATACAAAAATTACAAATCTACCCTATAGAATTATAAACATTTTCACACACCACTTTAGTGCTGTACATAAGCTGACTTGGGTTGGGTTGGAGGAAAATTATGGACCAACCAAAAGTATCTAGCTTGACAAAAATTGAACCCTATTGGTTCAATATGCAAGAGTCAACCCAACCCATATATATTATTATTTTTCAATATGCAAGGTCAACAAATTGTCATTCAAGATGCAATGTGACACATATATATTATACATTCAAATTTCAAATTTACAATATCCATTCAAAAGGAGATTTACTTTTAGGTTTTAGGTTTTAAGTCTACATTATCGTAGACATCCTCGAGAAATCTTGGGCGAAATTGAAGAAAGAAATGAAATCCTAGGTCTAATCTCGGTGTTTTCGATCGAGATGAAGAATAATAGAAAGCTTTAGAGATTGAGTTCTCGGACTAATCCCAATGCTTGTTCAGCCAGGAATGGAAGACAAAAAAGTTAAGAAGCCTAGACCTCAGGGCCGAGTTCGGTTGAGATTGGAAACAAAGAAGAGAATTATATATATATTATATACATAATCGGGTTGGTCCAGGTCAACCTGACCTCTTATTTAATTGCATGATTTGACTACTTGACTCGACTTTTTTTCTCTCTCCAATTTTCTAACCCAACCCAACCCAACCGTTAGGGTTTGGATTGAATAATTCGAGTTGGTTGAGTTATCAATTTTTTTGAACACCCTTACACGGCTTGATACATGGTTGATACATTTGTTAAGCTTTGTTGATACATTCGAATTAAATAACACTTGATACAGATCATTGGTTTGATACACTTGATCATATGTTGTTGATACATTTCTTAAACTTTGCAAATACACTCAATTAATTAAATACACTTGATGCCCTAAGCATGATACATTTGTTGTATTGTCGATACATTTTGTTATGGTTTGTTCATACACTTGATGAGTTTATTATACTTAATAAGTCTGATACATTTACTACACTACTGATAAAAATTTTATACTTCACTAATGCACTCGACAAATTTAATATACTTATTGGTAGTTCATATGTTTGATATCCTTGATGTATTGTTGGTTTACTTTTATGTTTATTGATATGCTCGATTGATTAAAATACATTTAATATGCTTGAGGTTCTGCTGATACACTTAATATACTTCACTAATACACTTTGATACATATTATATGTTTGATACACTAAGTTATATCATTTGTATACTCAATAATACTACAATGAATTGGATAAAGTTTGAAAAAAAAAAGAAAATCATGTAGTAAGTATATCAACCAACTAATACATATAATATAAGTACATCACAACACTAATATACAAAATTGATACAAAGTGAGAAAAAAAAAGAATTAGGACCTTAAAAAGTGGGAAGAAGAAATATGGGATGATTAAGGCATTAAAAAGGGGAGAAGAAATAAGTTACTGAATAGTAGTTTGAGAATAATAAAAAATATAAGATAAAAAGTATTTTAAAATGTGAGAATTTTGTCATATTTAAAAGCAAAAAAAAAAAAAGTTGAAGAAAGAATTGAGATTTAACAAAAAAAAATGATGATTGAAAATCTGAATAAAAAATGGTGAAATATAAGAAAAAGGAGATGAAGATGTCGAAAACAGTGATTATGAAACAAACATTTTTCATTGATAGATTAATAATTCATTATGAATATAAATATGATACGGAAGTTTACAAAGAAGAAGAGGAAGTGGAAGAGGAAGCATTAAAGGAAGGTGATCAACGTAGAGAAAAGAATGTGTGGGGGCAGTTTGGAAATAATAAAAGTTTTAAAATAGAAAACGTCTTCAACATATTTTAGAGAATAAAAACGGCTATATTTGCAAAATTTGAAAAATATGTACCATAATTGCTACAAAATATAATTTTTCTTTAAATTAATAATAATAGCTTAAAATTAAATTTAAATTAATAAATAATATATTAATAATCCCTCGGAGCCCTAGGCAGTTCATTACCCACTTTACTTTAAAAAGATGAAAAACATTAAAACACCAACAATTCTCAAAATCTAAAAACTAAAATTCAAATAATTGCCCAATTGGAGGACTCAAAAAATTATGATTTCAATTATAAATACATTACCACAACTTCTTACCTCCAAATTGAGAGATTTGAGATACCAATTTCTTGGGACAAAACCTCCAAAAACTCCCAACCAATGTGGAGTTCTACGTGAGAAAAACTTCAAACATTTTCCCACTCTCCAACTACAAATTATAAAAGGAATTTAATTAGGGCTCGCACACTAAACTAAACTGTTTTTAATTAAAATATTTGTAAACTAAGGAGGTGAGTTTCTTTTATAAACATAGTCACCCGATTAGATTTAATTTAAATATAATGTTATTATTAAAGTGGTCCATGTGCATTATATGCTATTTTATCTGTTTGAAGCCTATTATCTTATTAGGCCAAGATAATGGCCCTAATTAAATAGGGTGATGTCTAGAAATAGAACTTTAGGTATTGTATGTCATTCACCCTTTCCCATCAAGAAACTTAATTAAGTTTAGGGAGGTCAAGTGAGAGAAACACAATTCATAACAAGACCATTCATGGATAAGGTGTGAAAAATCATGTAGTTCAAAAATCTTGACATTTATTATTTTATAGAATGTTATAGTTTTATTGTATAATCATACATTCACCTTCCAACGAAATAGCCAACAATGGGACTCTCACATCCCGCCAAACCCTAACACAATTTTGGTTGGAAAAAATAAGATCTGGAGAAAATGAAGCAAAAAATGATTTTTTTTTTCCCCTTCAATATTGATTAAGAAGTGTGTATTTTTACTAAATTTTCTGTACAGATAAATAATACATTTTAATATACAGAAATAATGAGAAACATCATTTCTTTTATTGCTTTTATTTGAAAAACTATAATGATATTTCATATATTATTCTGCCTCATTCTCATGATAGGACCCATGAAAGATTTCCTGTATCATATGAACTTACACAAACTATATCTATTTTTTCTTGCCATCTTCTCCATGTGGTTCCTCAGAATCACATATGTTGTTGAAACACTCTTTTCTTTTTTTGTTTTCAAATGGACTTTTTGTTGTTGTAATTTGAGACTTTTCAACTACTTTTAAGAGATGGGAGAGTTGCTTTGCTAATTCAACCAGATTCAAGAAGCACTGGCAATTGAACTTGTTTTTTGTACCAAAAGAGATGGCAAGTCTCTGATTTTAGAGCCACTTCCCCAGAAAGATGCTAGACAAAGACCCATGATGGCCATGGCAACGACGGAACATGCGGGTGGAACGGCGTGAGTGCTCCCGAGGAACTGAGTAGCAAGAAGCCCTGCTAGAGTGGAGCTTTGCATCCCTGTGCATAGTGAAATTGTTCGGCTAGCTTCTTCTTCTTGCCTGTCACATCCACAACATTGTATCAAGCAATGCTCATCATATTTTGAAACCGAATTGTATTTGTTTGAATTTAAATGTTCGATGTAATCTAGTTTCCATTAACCTTAGTTTTGAGCCAACCTCATTCATTTACAAGGATAACTGCACATTTAATGTCGAACCACATCAATGTTTTTCATTTATTAAGCTTTCTACTCGAAATCAGGAGCTAGGAGTTCCGACTTCCTACCACCTCAAGTGGGAAATCAATGCAAATTCATCCTAAGCTAGGAATTAAAAAACGTTATCAAAACATTCTCTCTATAGTAACCGAAAACTTTGTTTAGGCAAATGCGATAGAAGTTTTTTTTATGTAATTCTTAAGCCACCAACAGATACTTCTACGACTTTTATGTAATTTTGTTGCTTTGAAAAATAGTTCTAAGAATTTTGGTAATATGGTTTTAGATGACCTGTAAAGGTTATACCGCACTTAATAATAAAAGACTTGTAGCTAGTTTTGGGATTAAAAATGCCTTCAGTTGTTCTATAAAACATATCAATGGAAATAAACAAGAATAAAATACAAGAACAAACGATTTCCAAAGGTTCTAGCAAACAGATTTTCACTAAATTTTATTCTAAACTACAGAGTTATTCTTCAAAGTTTTCTCAAATAAACGCTTCTACTTTTGATATTTATGCTTTAAAATAATTTGTATAAACAGCTCCCAAACAAGACTATTCATGTACTATAGAAAGAAGTATTATCTATGACCCACTTGAACAGAAAGGGAAGCAATATTATGGCAGCAGATAGTTTCCATGTGAATGAAGAGTTGAAAAGCCTTGTATAGTCACATGCCTTGACAGTTTTCTAGAAAGATTGAGGGCAATTGATCAAAGCTAAAGAGCCAATGGTTTCTAACTGCCCTGCTAGACTTTTGAAACCATTCTATCAATAGCGAAATACTGATATTTTCAGGGAGAGAACGTGAATGCGAGTAGAATGGTTAAAGTGTTGAAATAATTCAATTTACCATTATTCACCAACTTAAACTTTTAGGTTAGATTAGTGATTTAGGGTGTGAATTCTAACACAAGATCAATTTTTAGAAACTGAGCCACTAAGCTGATCAAAATAGATGGGATATTAAGTAAAGAGACGTAACTTTTACCTTAAGGTTGGGATTTTCGATGCCCAGTATCCCAAAGTGAATGCCATTGTATGAAATACCAAAACTGGAAAAACCAACCGGGCTCCATCGATCGACAAAATTTGGCTTTTGTTTATAGCAAGGGGGCTGCCAATACACAATGAAGTACAGATCATTGCAACAAATGGCATCACAGGCTGAAGAATGGCTACGATTGGCTTTGCATAAGAATTAAGAACGAGTCCAAGAGCGACTGGAAGAAGAACTACCTATAACAACGCCAGAACATTAATAAGCAAACATTTATGATTCTGTCAGTAAAATTCAGGATGCCCTTGAAATCTTAAAATACACCATTTCTTGATCGTAGCAAGAGGAGATAAAATTTAGTTACAGCTCAGCAAGAGGAAAATATGCGATATAACAGTACAAAACTTAACTGAAGAATTAGAAAAGGAAAAGAACACACACAAGAAACCTCCATAAAAGAAGTTTCTGTTTAACTAACTCATTTGCCAAGAAATGTTTCTTTCTATGACGACTAAAACAGCTCCCTCATACAACCAGATGCCTAAATAATGAGACCCAATATAAAATCTTTCTCCACTAATTTTTTGCGTTCATCATTTCAGACATCAACTAAAGTTTTTATCTATGAAAGCTTGATTCCTTACTAAACAAAATTAACGAAAGAAGAAGTATGTACTACAATCGTGCTTAACTTTCTTGTTTGATATCCATGGATCACATCTATTATACAATCATTCACTGAAGTACCATTACCTGCAGTATTGACTTTGACATGGCAACGGCATCAACTGGAACAACCGAACCGATCAGAATGCCAGTCAATAGAGGTGTTAGAAGCACGGAAGAGATGGTGGTGAAGCTGGTAAGGAGAATACTTAAGGCAATATCTCCTTTACTCAAGAAACTGGCATAACTTGACAGCTGAGCCCCTCCAACACAAGCTGTAAGAAGAAATCCTGCATAGAACATTGGAGATATCCCAAATGCCCTTGCTATCAATACACCAAGAGCTGGTTTCAAAACATACTGAGCAACAAACCCAACAGAAAGCGGTACAGGCCTGCAAATAACAAACAAAATAAAACAATTCTCAAGAACAGACTCAGGTTTTCAAATGTAGTTGATATGATTGACAATTTAGATGCTTAACCTCTTCATTGCTAGAGCAAAATCATTAATAGAAAGCTTAATTCCAATAGATAACATTATCCCACCAAGAGCTGGGGCATAGAGATCCTTAGGAACCCTGCAAAATCCAATATCAAAAACTTCATAAAATACACCTGATAAATTCAAATTTGGTTTTATGTAATTGTATGAACTACATGCAGTACCTCAAACAGCAACATATCAATGTAACAGTTAGTTTTATCGAAAGGATTTAATAATCTAAATAAGATAGCAACATAGAAAATAAAAGGTGTAACTGAAAAGCTATGAGTCTTCATATTGGTCCTTTGTGAACTCTGCAAATTGAAAGTTCCAAAACTGAACTCATGAAGTAAAGAATTATTAGACCAAAAATGACGTTCAAAATTTAAAGTGAAGTTAGGAAAGAAAAAAAGTTATATCCAGAAAGTTGAAAAATGAAAAAAAAAACCTTTTTTTTTTATTAAATACTTGACTGACACTGGCAGAGTATACACACAACACCATACATGCATGCATATATATATATATATGTATATATATAGATTATGAGTAATTTTTGTATGAATAAAATTAAAATAATAAAAAAGATAAATTATAGATTTGAAAATTACCCTTATACTTGTGATAATTACAATTATAGGTTTAAAAATTACTAGCATTCTTCCCAAATTTTAGAAAAAAATAAAACTTAAAAGAATGTAGTGATGAATAGTTTAAATTTGCATCCTAGATCAACGCCATACTATTTTATGTCCCATTTTTCTTTGTAATGTTTATAGAAGTCTAGGGTCAATGTTGTAGTTTTGAAAGTACAAGGGGTATATTTGAAAGGAAAAGTAAAGGTAAATTTGAGAGTATTTTCTATGAATTTAAAGCAATAAATAAATTAATAAAAAAAACCATTTTTGAAGAGACAGGAATGGAAGGCTGACTTTCAATCAAGACAATGGAGAGAGAAAGAATATATTAAAAATGAATTAAAAACATTAAATCACAATAGGATGAGTTAAGTATCTATCTAACATTGAAAATCAATAACATCCATTTTACCAATTAAAAGTAGAAGGCCAAGACAAAGCTGAAATTCCAGTAGCCGCGACCACAAAAGGAAGCAAGGCTGATAAAAGCTGAGACGAATCGCCACCGGCACCCTCCGCTGCCGCTGCTGCATTGGAGTTCAATCCAAAGGACAACAGCGAGAGATTCCCCAGCCGAATCCGCGACCCGACTCTCCCAATGAAGGGCGAAGTGGAGCAAGCAAAAGTGGACAAACCTCCATTACATACCGGCTTCCAATTCCTGGACGTCGAACAGTGAGAAGAAGGCCACAATCTGGTGACACTACAAGAAACGGAAAGACAGTGGCAATCTGATGAGTATAATTTTGGCTTTCTACTAGGTTTGATGGGCGATTGCGAAAGAAAGGGAAGCGGAGAAGAGCAAAGAGATATGGTGGACATGGGAAGGGAGAAGGGAGTGCAGAGGATGAAGTGGCCGGAGTATCTTGACCGGAAAGTGAATGATTGAGCGTGGGTGCGTGAGATGATAACGAGGAGGGGAAGAAAAAGGGAATAGTTGAAGAGAGAGAGAGAAAAATCCGCCAAGTGTTGGGATGAAAGTGTTTCCCACACTGCTCTCAGTATTTTTCAATTTTCTTTTGTCCTTCTCTTTTCTTTTCCTTTAACTTTAACAAATTGCAAATTACTCCCTCTCTTTATTTTCAATTCACTCCCCTATATTTCAAAAATACCAATTTAGTCCTCCAATGTATTAAAACCTATTAGTATTTAGAATTTAGAATTTAGGAGCATTTCGTGATTAGATTCAAACGTTTGATTCTTCATGCTAACGTATATGATGTAACCAACCACAAATACAAGTAGGATTGTGTGATATAAGAAGTTTTCAATTAAGGATTGGAGTAATTAATTAGAGATGTCCAAGGGAGCATCCCCACTCCTTTATCCCATTACTCATCCCCACCGATTTCTCATAAAAAAAACGGAGTTGGGATTTCGTGATCAGGTTTTGTAAATATTCTCCTTTTTTTTTAAAGTTTATTCTCAATTTCCAATCCACAATTACTTGAAATGTATATACATTTTCAATGTCATTTTATTTTCGATAGAATATTATCAATTTTCTTATTTAAAATAATCAAAATATCAAATTATGATTGTTTATAAAAATAAAAATTAACTCTTGGAAGATATATTTAGAAATTCATCCATAAAATTAAAAAATTCATATAAAAAAAAATAATTAAAGATCAATCCATAAGTATTCTAACGAAACCTTCAATTACATCTTATTTTGTAAGACACAACCATGTATTTTTTAAAGAAAAGTTTACAAATCACAAGTCAAGTCCAACATATTACTTATTTTAAAAAAATTCACAACATAGAAATGGAATAAAAAAATAAAGAAAGGGAGAATATCAAAATAGGTTTTTTTTTTTACTCTTTTGAAATATTTTGTTATATTGTACTACCATTGTAAATGTAAAAGCAAATAATGATTTTGAGAGTATAATGTTATTGTTAAAAAAACGTTTTGAATGCAATTAGATATTTTTGTTTATTGACAAAGATAGGAGAGATGTATCCAAGTGTATTTATATTTACATGTTAAAATATGTATATGCATATAGTTTTCCTTAAAAGAAGACAAATATTTTCTTCTAAAATTAAAATAAAAAAATATATGTTTACTTAGTGAATGACGTGGAAATGGTAGGATGATCCATCAAGGAAATGGACGGCTGTGATGAATTGAATTCTTAAGGTGTCCACTTGAGATGACACCCAAATCTCTCTCTGCCACGCTTCCCAATAATTCTAGAAATTAATTTTGGATTTTTTTTTTGTTTTTTTATTATATTAAAAGAATATCAGATTAGACCAAATCTTCTAGATTTTACTCAACTTTTTAATACCATTATTAAAAATTTAAGGTTTATGGTGACGAATGTATGAAAGTTTAACCATTATAGTTTAAAGTTTAATTTGATATGAACTTAGAGTTTAATGGTTAATGAATGTAATTATGAAGTTCAAAGTCTAAATCAATATAATTATTAAAGTTTGAAATTTAAGTTATCACGAGAATTTAAATTGATTTAATTTAAAAAATTGATATGTATAAATTGAGATTTATCCTTTAAAAAAAAAGAAAAAAAAAACTTGGCTAAGTTATAGTCTTTTGAAGTTTTTTTCTTTCTAATAGAAAATTACTTAAGTTGGTTATTTCTCAAAATTATCAAAAAAAAAAAAAAAAATCTTTTATGAATAGAACTTTTAAAATATAATCAAATTTCAGTTACTTATATAAAGTTATATATATAATGAGAATTAAAATATATATATATATATAGTAATGTAAAGGCCAACCCATAATTTTCTAAGTTGGATGATTACATGTTTAGAACCTAAAAGCTTTTAGTTACACGTAATATATTTTTCATACCTCAAATCAAATTGTTGTGGTAATTTGGAGATGACTTTTGTAAGATACATTCAATTTTCATTTTTCAACTGCTTCTATAAATCTAACTTTCATGTTTTAATTACCTTTACACACTTTTATATATATACACACACACATACGACAGTAGTAGTATGACATTTGTGATGAGTGCATGTTTGACATGTGTTAATGTGAGAATGTATGAATGTATCAAGAAGAAAATTAGGTATGTAGAAATGATGAAATTTGAAAAAAAGATTTTAAATTATGTTTTGAAAAATATAAAAGTTCTTGTAATATAAAATGGTTGTTTGAAATGCAAAATTTAAAAGCTTACTTGGAATTTGAAAGTCGTAAGTTTGAGATTAAAAATTTCGCACAATCTCTTTTCTTTCTCAAAGAAAACACTTCAATTCACAACCAAAAAAAAAAAAAGAAAAAAAAAAAGAAAAGAGTCTGTGAGCTATAAACAAGGTGTTCTTTGTATACTGATAGGAAGTTTTTCATGAATTAAATTTTTAGAGGATACGTTAACACACGACGAATTTAGTACAAGCCTGGGAGACCTCCTTTCAACTTTATGCACTTTATATAAACAAAACTGAAATAATACTAATATTAATATGTAGTCCGGTGGTAAAGTTGTCTTCCAACATCCTCTTCTTACCTTTTTTTTTTTCATATTATTTTTACTGGCTTTTAAAAGGGAAGAAATTAGGGTAGAGCTATTTTGGATAATAATTTCTCTTGCTTTTCTATATTGATGCAATGACCAGTGGTCAAAATATATACACATTAAATCCGTGATTTTGGGATGAAAAGAATAAATGAATAAAAGAATTTATCATATAATAAATGTCTAAAGGACATATGGCATCTTCTTATAGGTAAGGAAGAAACAAACTTGTAACCAATGGTTATTTCTCCCTATGATATTGGATTTCTCAATTTTGCTGATGAGGAAGGTCCAACTGTGCAACCCTTGCTGACTGAGCTGCCTTGTCAGCTTTCTCATATTTTCTAACATCTCCCCCTCAAAGGAGAGGGTAGATTAATGACCCTGAGTTTGGTTCGTAGATGTTGAAACTAAGAATTTGTGTTAGATACTTGATTAAGCAATCAACTAGTTGATCGATGGATAGAACACAACGAACTTTCAAGGTATCTTTAAGAACTTGATCCTGAATAAAATAATTAACATCTATCTCAATGTGCTTTGTGTGAGCATGAAACACAGGATTCATTGCTAAGGCCCTTGCACTAATGCTATCACACCAAATAACTAGCTTTTTATTAGATAAACAACAAGCAAACTCCAAAAGTAGTTGTTTCAACCAAACAACTTCATATGCAACAAGAGCACACTACAAGAAAAATGATATATTATGACAATTCATTACATCCCAAATTGAAAGGAGGGAAGGAACAAGTGTCATAAAATGTCAAAATTTGCGTTTTTGGCATAAAAAACGTTGTTTTCTATTGCACTTATCCATGACAGTTATTTGTTGTAATAAAATTTAAAAGCATTAAATAATTTATTAAAATAAAATTTAATAAACTAGCTCCTCAAACCCTCACGCAAACAGAAGATTCCAAATGATGTCGTCCGTCCTCCCACCATCAGAGGATCGAACTCCACCCTCAACCTCGTCTGAAAACGTCGCCAACCATCTCCAAACGTCGTCTGTCACCAACAATCGTCGCCTACCATTCATTCTCAAAATTCCTCGCCCGCCGTCGACAACGTTTCATAGGTTAGATTTTTCTTCATTTTATAGAAAGAATAAAAGGGAAGAACAAGAACAAAAACCAGGACTTGGGAGATGGAGATGAGAGGGGGAGTTTTGTGTTTGTGTGTTTCTTTCTTCTTCTCCTTCTAATTTTTCAAATCGTTTCTAGTGTAAAATTTATAGGATTGAATTGATTTTGAATTGTTGTTGTTGAAAATTGAAAATCCATGTCGTTCTTTCACATATTTGAAGATGAAAATTACAAGCATTCAAGTTTAAACCAACAAATATTAGACACAAACACCATAAGCAATAAGTTCCTATACAGCTCCTTAGGATGGATATGACATTTGCACCAAACATATTTCAGTCCAAAATTGTCACAGAGTTGCAAAATAAAACATAATACAAAAGAGATAGAAGTTGGAGAAAAACAATTTATATGTTTTTTAAATAAGGGAAGAGGAGTTTCAGAGAATTATGGTGAAGTTCAGACAGAGGGAAATAGAGGAGAGATGGAAAGAGTACTTATTGGTTAATAATGGTAAATAATTGTATACTTATTATGTTAAAAATAGTAATAACTACATCCTATATTTTTAATGTTTCCTATATGAAATCTGTGTACCATAGGATGTAGTTACTAATTGATTTCCTTCAATTGCCATCCATCTCTTTGAAATACCATGTACGTGAGTTTGAGAGGATATACTTGGTAAAGTTTCCTGCCTGTTCAATAGCCTCTAAGAGGCAAATTGATCAAAGTACAACAATATTGGATGTTCAAGGAGTGGTATGTATTTCTCTATATTATTACTTTTAGAGATTAATTAATAACTGCCAAATACTTTATGCAATTATTATATACGTCTATCATCAAGGTATATGTCATTGATGAGGATTCCCTTTGAACAAGCTGATCTTAAAAATTTTGAGATGTTTACATTTTTTCCCTTTTCCAATTCCTCAATGCAGTTTTTAAACTAAAATCGATTTGACAGAGACTTTAAAACTTCGATAAGACCGCTCGAAAGCTAATTTCCTACCTTCAGAAAGTTAATGGCGAGAACTATATCCAGAGGTATTGTGGAATGTTTACTGTTTAGTTGTATGTTATATTAATTTTTTTCTTAACTACGTCCTATACAAAACCAAAAAAGTGAGTAAACATGAATGCAGACCTTGAATCATATGTTCATCATTAATGTTGGTTCCAGATTTAGAATGTTGTGGAACACTGTAAAATCTTTTCTAGATCCTTAAACCATTGCAAGGATCCATGTAAACGTTCTTCTCTGATTTCAATCTTCTCAATATTAAATTTTGCAAATGTAACTAACCTAGTGAAACTTGCTCAGGTTCTTAGAAATAAATACCAAAGCAAGTTGCTGGAAATTATTGATTGAAGGTAGACCACTGAAGAGAGAGTAAACTGTCAAATATAATTTAAAATTCACTTATCCTATTCGCTTAAGATCTTCTAGGTACCCCTTGTAGATTTGAAAATTTTTAAGTAACGTTTTATAAATGTCTACTTTCATGTTGCAACAGTGAGTTGCCAGAGTTTCTCGGAGGTACCTGTACCTACACCAATCAAGGAGGATGCATGTGTTCTGATAAAGGTCCATGGAAGGACCTAAATATATTAAAAGTGCCAATTGATATCTCCATCTTTGTTTAAAGTTCATCTGATTTTTACTGTTGATTTCTAAAATAATTAATGGACTTGCAGATGGTCAACAATGGAAACCATAAATGTCTAAATGAATGTGAGGACAACGAGGTTATTTTCTTGGGTTTTTGACCTTTTTTTTATTTGACTTGTTTTGAGGTTTTTGTTTTGCATTTCTTTTTATATGGTCTCTTTAATATCATGATCTGCTTCTGACTTCTTTATTAATTGATAAATTATTTTGTTATGTGCTCTATGTAGGGCCATCATTTACCTGATCTTAAGGATGTATGCACCATCTCCCCCAAACATTCTTTTAATCACGTTGAGCATTGATCACTCTCTCCTATCCCTGAGGTAAGTGAGAAATTAAATTTGCTTCACACCATAATGTTCAATATTAATTAATGATTTTTAGTCAGGTAGTAAGAATCCAATGTCCCCTAGAATAACTACAAGAAACTATATATCAAATCTTTTTAGTTTATATTCTTTAGTGTTGAGATTGATCATTACATATGACAAAATTTTCAAGTTGAATAAGTAAAGCTTTGATAACCATTTGGTTTTTGAAAAATCAAGTTCATATAAATTTTATTTCACTTGTGAGTTTCTTTAATGTGTTATCTACTTCCTACCATTGGTTGGTTTTAGTGAATACATATATGATATATCCATAACTATCTTCTTTGTTTTCTTCTTTGAAAAGTCTTGGATCACATTGTTTGTCCCTAATGAAAATTTAGATCTAATTACTAATTACCAAGAATATTCAAGTACCTTACAATGAGGATTATGTCCCGGTGGATTAAATCGCCTAAACCATTTATTGTTGAATTATTTTCTAAAAGATTAAATCTTGTCTAAGAAGTGAATTCTAGTCTATTCTAAAAGTGCAAGTATATAGAGATCCTACATTTTGTTTCTCTTTCTTTCTCAAGATATCTTTTGTAGGTATATTTGGGTTTCATGTTGAAATTTCAAATGCACGATTAGATTTGAATTGAATAGTGTGTTTGCATAGGTGTCTCATTCTTCACTTCATTTGTTAAATTTTTCAGGAAGGAGCTTTTGAAAGCTATCAGTGTACACCTTCTTGCTATTAGGTTTTGCAAGAATCTATTGGAGTAATGAAGCCATGGTAGCACTCTCAATGCAACCTTTTGGATTTTCTTTGACATTTGTACCTTGTGTTGCCATTACAAAGGGTAAAACCTTATTATATTCTTATATTGATGTGTAGAGTCATACTCTAAAATGAGCTTTTGTTTTCTTAACAAGGTTTTGCAAGAATCCATTGGATGGGTGAAGCCATATTGGAGCAACCGGTTGATCTATAAGACTTTTTTTAGGGTTGGCAACAAAATTTTGGTTGAAATATACTTATTTTAAGCTTGTTCATAGCAAAAGACATCTCTATTTATTCTTTCATTGTAAACCCTTTTTTTAAAAAAAGGTTATTAGTCCATCTTTTTATACAAATATTACAAAGTGTATGATAACGTATATATATTAAAGCATTGACTATTTGCTTCCATATGGGTGTGTTTTATTAGAAGTACTTTGTAATTGATTTGGTCTGTGTAATGGCAGGGCGACAAGAAAAATAGGGACTATCATTTAATGTATTTTCTTGTTAAAAATGTAGTAATAGAGGAGTATATGACATTTGATTTTTTTTAAAAAAAACTGTCAAGATTGACATGTTCTTAATAGAAAAAAATATCAAATTATATGAATTCTTGACATTTTATAACTGTCGTCAATATGCAAAAAATAACAGATAATTACTCTAGTATGTGTAAGCTGATGACAGTTAGTTATTGTCATAAAATATAAAATAATGACTTTCATTATTTGTCAATAATAATGGATATGTAACATTTATTTTCTGTCATGAAAACACTTATCGTGACAGTTTTTCAATCGGTCATAAATATTCATTCCTTTACAGGCCATACGATGACGAAAAATAACTGTAATTTTTTTTTAATATGACAGATTTTAACTGTCGTCATAGGCCATTTTTTTGCAGTGGCAAGAGTCCGATATTTAGATTTCATGCTCGAACGAACAACGACAGTTTAAACATAATAGGCTGCAATAGATTTACAGTCATTAATGTTTGATGTCTAGTCAATATCAGAATATGCAGAAATGGCCAAATCATCACTTTGTTAAAACAACAAACCAAAATATTTTGTACCACTGAAATACCTAAGAACACGTTTAACTACACGCCAATTAATATTAGTAGGCTTCTAAAAAAATTGACTTAGCTTATTAACAATGTAGGCAATGTCTGGTCTCGTATTCGTAAGATCAAGGCACTAATAACCTCTTTTGCATACCTTGCACGATCAACAAATCCTTCCACCCTGATACTCAACAAATCACAACAACAACCCAGGACACTGAAATTTTTCAGAAAACTACTGTCAACATTAAATGTTCATAACTTTTAAATTAGAACTCAAAATGAAAATTTTCAAACTTTCTTAAAAATGAGTTAAATATCTTACCTCAAAATCTCATCTTCAAAATTGAAGAATTGTGTTTTATAGCCTTCAGAAACTTAACCTTGTTCAAAATCCTTCAAAATTTGACCTTCAAGTGTTCATCAACGTCAAACTCAACCTTTCCTTCAACATTTTTGTTCGGAAACCTCACATGCGAAAATAGACTCACAAATGAAGCTTCTCCAACTTAAATCACTCAATTTGCACGAGAAAATTGATAGAACTTTTGTTCTGAAGTGAACCTATTTATAGAGTTGTTTGAAAAATGGAATTTGCCACCTCCTACTTGCATGGAATCCAACCTTGCATGCTTAAGACACCTGGAAACCACTTCACCGTCTACCCAAAACGCCTAGAAGCACTTTTAATCGCCTAATATTCACTTCTCCTCGTCAAAAACATGCCTTCTTGCCAAACAAAACCTCGAAACCGTTGTTCGTAAACCTCTTCTCGCCTAAAGCCTCCGCACGTGCAAGTATCATCTCGTGTGTTCAGGGCTTCCACACATCCAAGCCCATTCTCACGTAGCCAAAGTCTCCTCACCAAGCTCACATTCACGGCCATAGACAACAAAAGATTACCGCCTACTAGCCTTCAACGCCTAGATAACCTCTTTGGAGGTTATCTCGCCTAGCCTTATCGCCCAAAGCCAAGCAACTTCCACGCCCAACCTTGTCTCTTAGAGATTCTTTATGCCACAACTTCTTCTCACCTAGGCCTTCACCAACCGCCTAAGCCTTGCAGAATAACCTCTCACACTTAGACAAATTTTCAACCATCAAGTTTTCTTCCTCCTCTTTTGGCCGCCAAGTATAAGCTTAACACTTAATCAACTTTCCTTTCTTCTTCCCACCTAACAAAGATTAACAAACACTCAACACTTCTCATAATACTTAACACTTAAAATTTTTAGAGAGTTTCAAGAATTAGGGTTAATAGTCTGTATACGTATCTGGTGTTTGATTTCTAGGGTATTTCTACAATTTGCATTTTTAGGGATTCATTTGCTCTTTTTCTGGTTTTGGGTTGTGGGTTGATTTTTTTTTTTTTAAATTTCGTTTTGGTTTAAGAAGGTTAGAGGAGAAGATAGAAATGGAAAGAGGGAGAGGAATGTCACCTCGTAAATAAATTATTATAATATTTTTTGTCAAATCATCTAGGTGACTAATCATATTTAACTGCCACATCATTTTTATGTTAGTTAACTAACTATTGAGTAACTTTAGGAACCATTTAGAACTACTAGTGATAGCACGTCAAATGTCAAAGTTTTATTAAAATTTTAAAATATACTTTTTCCAAAAGAATAATTTAAGAGAGAACATTTATTTCTTTTCATATTTACAACATACCTTTATTTTTATAAAGTTGTTTAGAGTTTTAAAAAAATATCATAGAAATTGTGCTAATAAATTATTTGTTTAATAGATATATTAGATATTGTAATATACCCACTGAATCAAACATTTTTAATGATCTTTTCAGATATGTGTATTATATTTTTATTATTTTCTTATTAAAATATATTTTTTTCATATAATATTTTCTACATAGTACAAATAAGTAAAGTAAAATTATTAGAAAATAAATTTTCAAATGAAAAAAAAGTTTGTTGGAAGTGTGTCTTTTTTACATCTAATAATCTTTTTTATACTTATAACCATAATTATTAACTATCTATTTTTTTCTAAAAGACAACCCATATTATGAAATACAAAAATAAAAAATAAAAAAAATCCTAGAATCACCCTTTCATCTTCACATGATAAAATGACAAAAATAATCTCTAAATCAAACCGCTATAAGTAATAAAATGCAATTGATTGACATTGCCATGACAAAAATCTTTTGCTCACTATTTGTCGAACAAAAAAATTTATATTAGCTATTTTTGATATTACTCTAATGACTACCGTAATCAACAAAACTCCAATACAAAAAGTTGTTAATTTTGCTAGTGATTTTTGGTGCATCAGTCCTTTATTTTGGTTTTTGTCTCAGTGGATTGGTTTGTACGTGACTTGATGCTCCAATGGGGTGGCCTCAAACGTTCTCACATTTCTATATTGTTGCCCATCACCTTAGACTTGAGTGAATACTATTTTCAATTAACATAATGGTTAGTGAATGGTGGCGAGTGGGTGGAGGAAGAAAATGTTTATTAAAATTCTAATAGCAACATACATAAATGTTTAATACCCAAATATTTATTAAAATCTGTAGATGATTACAAATACAAAAGAATGAGACAATAATTACAATAATTAATTTTAGATTGTTGTAAACCCTAAACCCTATATAAAAAAATAGACAACAAAATAAAAAATGAAAAAATTAGAAGAATAGAAAAACATGATTTGATATCTTCTTCACTTTTAACATTTTGTTGTGACTTGTAAACATGAATAAAAATAATAAGATATTTATACATAAAGATTTGAACAGGAAGAATTGAAAAGTTGAAAGAGATACAAAAGAGTTAATATGAGAAGAGAATGTAAATAGTTGAAAAAAATGAGACAATAATTATAATAATTAATTTCAAATTAAAAAATAAAGTTAAAAGGTAAAAGGAAGAATTTGAAAGGTTGAAGAGATACAGAAAAGTTAATATGATAAGAAATTGTGAATAGTTGGAATAAATGAGATAATAATTACAATAATTAATTTCAAATTGAGAAATAAAGTTAAAAGGCAAATTACAATAAAACCAAAGTAGGAAACAAATAAATTAACTAAACAAATAGCAAAACTGGAAACAAAGAGTTTCTCCACTTCCATCCTTTTATATATGGGTAATTGTAATTGATGGCCAATTGTGGAATAATAATTAAGAATATAACAATATTTAAAAAAAATTACAAATATAGAAAAACTATCGTTGATAGACTTGTATGATTTATCAGTGATAGATCAATGTTTACAATATAGTCTATCGGTGATAGACTTGTATCATTGATAGAATTTGACAAATTTTGCTATATTTAAAAAAATTTTAAAATGTTGCTATATACTTAATTATTTTGAATCTAATTGCTAAATTTGCAACTATCTCTTTATATATACTATATAGATTTTTCAAACGGTCTATTTTAAAACTTTAAGAACCAAATAGACATCATTTTTAATGCTCAAGAATCAAAAGTGCATTTTCCCCTCCATTTTACTTTTCCCTTTAAATTTTATTGTACAATTCACATATGCCCTTCAACATAGGATAAACTTCAATTATACCAAAATCATTTTACAATTTTTATTGAAACTTTCAGTACTTGAAATCATAAATTTACTCTAATATATTAAACTATATTTATTCTAAAATTATCCAAGGTTACTAGACACAAAATCGTACACTAAGCATTTAAACCCTTTTCATATCTAAATTTTAAATTCATATTTAATTTGCTAGATCTATAAACTTTTAAATTTTAACATAAATCTTAAAGTTGATGAATTAAAATTGTAATTTACTTTTTTTAATGATTACTAATAGTTAAGAAGTAAAATGGTGGTTGAACATTAAAGTAAAAACAACAAACCAAAATAGAAAAAGAATAAATGTAGTGGTATTAGACTAGGAAGATGAGAGGGAACATAATACATTGTTAGGAAAAATTTAACCTAGTTTTCAAGCTTCCAAAATTTTTATTTTTGTTTTAAAGGCTTTTAAGATTGCTTAGGTCTAAAATTTAATAAAAAAAAAATATTATTTTGGTTAAATATAACAAAATTTCATGCATCTATCAATGGTATTTTCCTATATCAATACTCCTATATATATACACATACATAAATCAATAAATGTTATAACCAATGTGAGTTTAATATCAATATCTCAATCAAATATTTATATGTATTGATCCATTAAATATAATATTGATTATTATTGAGTTATAGCAGCTATATATTTTATATCAGCAATAAATTTGCATAATGGTCTTCTACCTGTTGTTGTACTTTGTACTACATTGGCCATGTAACGAACAAATTCAATTATGATATTCGAATTTAATGTAGCATTAATAACATTGGATTAAAATTATAAATGATTTAGTAGTTAAACTAGTCCATCAATCATATTCACAATATTTAATTACTTTTTGTTATCAAATATTATTCCATCTCAATTGACTCAAATCATTGCTTTGTGTAGACTTTTAGGTTATTATCATCTTTGTATAGCATTTCTTACCTTTTACAATAATTTTATTGTTTTTTGTACACACCCAAAAAAAACTAATAAATATAATGTGTTCCAAAGTTTAATGGAAGAGATAATCTTTCTAAGCCTTTTATAAATCTTTTTTACAACCCTTACGAAAGTTATTGAAAAGTTTTTAAATATTTTTTAAATAATTATTTTTCAAAATTAAATAAAAAAACCCCCCAAAAGGGGAGATATGTAAAATCATTCCTCTATTGGGCTTGAATGTGTAATGTTGGTCTCTAAGCCCTAAAAGCACATATCCCGAAGTTCAATGGTAACGATGTTAGGACAAATCTAACACTTTTTTTTAAGAAATAAATTACTATATTTAAACTACGCTCAATTGGTCACATCTAACTCAACAAATTTGTGTATATTATGTGTGTGTGTGTCAATTTGACATTTTTGCAGTTTCTCAGTTTGATTACATTTCTTCAAATTTCATAATTCTTTATGCAAACAAATTTAAATACTGTAAAGATTGACTTTTGGTAGGATTATGGGTTAATCTAGTTGGAACGAACTAATTAATATATTCAAACATAAATTCCACCATAAATTATTCCTATTTAATTTAAATAATTAACTTACTCCAAAAAAGAAGAAAAAGAAAAGAAAAAGAAGAATTAATGAAGTTAGTTCATCAAACTTTTGACTTTCTCAAATCTTAGGACTATGGTCTACTTAATTATAATTCATAATTAATTAAAAAAAATGAAGGAAAAAAAAAAAAAGAAGATGAAATTGCAATATCATTATTTGTCCGACCCATGACAGCAAAGTTCCAATTAATCACAACCATTATTAATTCAACCAAATCAATGCTAATAAATTTATAAGCCCTCAAAATAAATAAATAAATAAATAAAAAGTAGGGTTTGGTTTTTCCCATCAGATACACCAACTGGATATATCCATATTTACATCCCCACTTTATGCATTATTTGCATCAAACATCATCATTTTGTCTAATATTTGTCTCTTCCATAAAACTCATACATATTACTGTTTTCACTTAATAATATGACTCAATTATCCACTTCCCCTATTTCCTGACCTACATCTTTAACATATATTACAACTCTAACATCATTACATCAAAATAAAAAACCAAAAATTATTCTATATACCATTAAACTTCAAGTTGGATCAACTTAAACTCTAAACTTTTACAAGTGTATCAATTTATATCCTCCTTCAGATTTCGTTCAACCAACATTATGTTAATCTAGGGATGAACATAGTAGATTGAGAAACCGAATCGACAAACAAAAGTTGATTGATAGAAGAAGAGTTCGGTTGACGTCGGTTTGGACAATTTAAAAAGAAAAGTTTGCAAAAAGTAAAACTGACCAAACCAACCAACTAGTACTCCTTAAAAGTGCAAGGTCAATTTGAACCTTTGCTAAACCAACCATAGTAAGTTCAATAACGATTTGTTTGAAAATTCGACTTTGACCTACTGCCACACACCCTATGTAAAACTTATAGTTCTCAACAAGTTGAGATAAGACAATCAATTAAACCTTACATTATGAAACCTTAGTACTCCTAAAATAAAAAAGGATATAAACCAATACACTTTCAAAAGCTAAGGGTACTCCTAAAATTCCAGGTATAAATTGATATTTAAAAAAAAAAAAAAATAGTAATAATAAATAGAGATTACATCACTGCAAATTTGGTGGAGTTGTTGAACAGTCAAGGTTTCTGTCCATCTAGAGATGAACAACACACAAATCTTGATAAAGACTTCACAATCCAAAATAGAAACATAATAATAATAAAAGAAAATATCTTCTATGGTTTTGGGCATGAATATAATACACTTTTATTTAGCTATTATCCTTCAAAAGTCTCCTTCTATAGATGCCACATGTTAAAAGCTTTCTGTTGGTCAGTAAGATTTAGTTGTAGATTAAAAGTTTTCATACATCAGCTTTCAAACTCCCCCCTTAATCTCTTTGCTTTAAATAAAGCTTTTGAACTAATCTGAATCAACTCATGAATGTATTAAATAATACAATCAACAACGGATTACATCATTGTTCAACTCATAAACTTAACCACATATCTATTGGATATATTTTTCAAACATATTGATACTTAGCAACTGTGGTGGTGATCAATCTAACAAATTTCAAAACTAAACTTCTAGTTTATTACTCTAAAACAGTCTAAAAGTTGATCGATTACTTACATGGTAATTACTTATTAAACACGTAACATCAAATCAATTAAAATAAAAAAACCTTACCTTTTTCCTTCTTCATTCACAAACTAACAAAAAAAAAAAAAAAAAAAAAAACTTTTTTCACTTCCCCTTTTTTTAAGTTTTAGAGGTTAAAAAGGTATTCATACCTTTCAAACTATATTAGGGGGAAAAAGTAATGTCATGAAGACCAAAAGATTATTTGGACCAAGAATTCTGGAAAAAAAAGTGCTTGTAAATTTCACATCTTCAGATTCTTTACTGTAAAGGTAAAGTAAGACTTCCACATATTAGAGCATTTAACTGTATCCTAAGAAACATGTATGAACAAAGAAGAGACCCTGAGCTGACTAGAAACACACCTTTAATTGACAACCTAATCCAAATCAAACAGCATTCAATTTAAAAGAAGCACCAGTTAAAAGTTATATCACTATAAACATTTTTTGGAAGTGTTTGAAAAGTCTATATGAAGTACTCTAAGTCGGCTAAAATCACTTGCTACTTCAAAAGTGATACTAAAGTCTAAATAACACCTCCAATTTGATGAACAAATTGTTGGTCAATTGGCTAGCATTAAAGCCTCTATCTTAAAACTTCCTCTTGTGTCCTATCAGATGGTAAAATCTCCTAATCAGCACACAAAACAACTTTTCAAAAAGCAATGGTAAATGCTCCTAGTATATCTCATCTTCCCAACAAGATTGTATAACAAGTTTCAACAACTCTAATTGATTCAGTGTGTAAATCAATATCACCAAAGAAAAAGGCTCAACAGAATTCTATAGCATTCAAAGAAACATTAAGGTAAAACCCCATTTTCATGGTCAAGCCATCGAATATCACTTTTCATGCAAAAATGAATAAAGTAAAAGTTCAAAGAACAAGCAGAAAAACTACTGTTGTAATCAAGTCTCAGACTTCTTATATACATCACAGAAAATTGCTAATGCTGACAAGATTGACAATTTCCACTGTTCTGTCCCCATTGCAACTCTAGTATGAACTTATAGAACTGAGAAGTAAAATAAGACATAGATATAAAACAAAGAGAACACTATTGTTGACATGTTTATTGCAGAGAATTTGGGTTCAAGACAAAAAAGAACAAAATAATTATGGCTACTGTAATAATAATAACAACAATAATAATTATAGTAATAATGATAATGATGATATTCACAATACACCAAAAATTTCTGAAGATTATTGAATAGAAATGTGTAGATTTTTCACCTGAAAACTCCACCTACCTTTCTGCAAATCTTCTCCACCACTAACAAAAAAAAATCTCTGAATGAAACCAAACTCTTCTTCTTCTTCTACTTCTTCCCCTTCATATTTCTTTTCCTCACACAAACCCAGAAGTTGCTCAACAAATTCCCAGATTCGGACTCAGCTCCCATTGATGATGATAAGAAATTTCAAGCACACATAGAGTAAAGAACCATATAGCAGATGCTAAATAATATATGCTTTGATGACATATACAATGAAGATTCATTACCACCCAATAGAGATTCCTCCCCCTTTGAGCCTTTTTTTCTTTTTTCATTTTTTCCCCACTATTGTTTCAATGGCTATTTCAAGCCATTTTCACAAATTGATTCCCATTACCAATCTTCCTGTGTCGACTCTGCAGATATAAAAAAGAAGAAGAAGAAGAAAAAAAAAGACAGAATCACATATATAATTCATATATTCCTCCCAATCAAATGAAACGAAGAGAGAGAAAAAAAATGGAAATTCAGATCAAAACCTTGGAATTAGGAACACAAACAGGTGGGGTTTCGAAGAGAGATTGAGAGAATTGCTTGAAAACAACACCAACATCGAAATAAATAACGCCAGAGCTAGGAACGTCAACACGAATCCCTTTAACAGGAAACCACAAGAAGAGATCCTGCGCTGAAATCCCAGATAAGGCACCGATCTTACCATAACTCAAAGTCCCAGAAACATTAGTCTCGTAATGCAGTTGATTCTCGAACATGGCATTACATTCCCGATCCAAAAAGACGACAAATCTTCCAGTATCGACATCGAATTGGTAATCGGTGACACCCTTGGGGAGTAAGCCCTTAGGGAGAGCATGAGCCAAAAGAACATCATAAATGGAGTTGGAAGCTGAGTAGTAGGAGTTAAGAGAATGAGGATCCGCCATTGAAGAAGTGAAATATAGGAAAGAGAACCAGAGGAAGAGGATGGAGAAAGGGGGAAACATAGCTGTGATGAGTGGAAAAGAAAGGGAAATGGAGAAATGGAAGAATTAGGGTTTTAGAATTAGCAATGGAGAGTAGAGAGAGTAGAGAGAGTAGAGAGTGTAGAGAGAAGAAGAAGAAGGAGATGAAGAAGGTGAAGAAATGAAGAAGGAGGAGAAGGAGGAGAAGGAGGAGATGGAAATCAATTATTGGAGATGAGGAGAGAGAAAGGTAGGGCCCATAGAAATACAAGAATTCTTCAATTATGAATTATATATTCTATACAACTCCAAAATGTAAACCATTTTTTTGTGATCTAACTAACATGATATGTCTACCTTTTAATATTCTTTCTCTTTCTTTTTCTTTTTCTCTCTTTTTTTTTTTTCTTTTATAAAATTTTATAAAATTATTTTTTTTAATTATTTGTTTTAATATACTCGACTCTCAATTTTATGAAATTCTCCATTTACGCCTATGTGGATATTAAAATGTTAATTCATTCTTTACATCCTTTGTTGTCAACAAAAATATATTGCTTTGGCTATAACCAATATTGAAAATGTTTAAATAAATTATTTTTTTAAAAAAAAAAACTTAAAACTAGTGTAGCTCAATTGTAATTGGTATGATTTTTTTTTTCTCTATTGGTTGAAAGTTTTAATTATTGATCTCCCAAATTGTTTAAATAAAGTAAAAAAAAAAAGAAAAAAGAAAAATTGTTTAGTGAGATCGACACAATTATAGTATAAGTATAGACTTTTTTTTATTATAACTTAATTAGTAGAATTTCATTTTTTTGAATGTAATTATATTTAGTATACATCTTTAATATTTTAGAGTAGGCTGAATTACTTTTATGAAAGTAAAAAGTTAGTCATTAAAGGTAAACTAAAAACAATTTGATACTTTACATTGCATTATAAAAAATAAAATAAAAAAATCTTTAAGGTCTTTTGACAATAGAAATTAAATTGTTATAAATTTTAAATTATAAGAACCAAATTGATGTTAATAAACTACTCTATTAAATTGTTAACAAACTAAAGTTTATTAATTAATTTTTTTGCTATAATGCAACCAAATTTTTTTAAAAATAGTAATTAAAAAAATATTTCTATTTTAACAAGTTGGCCAACTCTTTTGTACTGTATCATGGCAATTATCATTATTTATTTTAATCAACAAGATTCCTCCAAAAAAAAATTAAAAAAATTTAAAATATTATTGCTTTAAAAAATAAAAAGAAAATATCAATTTTAACCCTGAAGCAACGTTAGAATTCTAACTCTCAAATTAAATTTTAGCTAATACAACTATCAATTTTAACAAAAAAAAAATATTAGTAGAATATAAGATTTTGTAAACTCATTAATTTTCATTAAAAAAAAAATTGAATTGGATATGTTTTATCCTATAGTTTACTAAAGGCATAGGATAGACCTTTTTAACTATAGAGTAAAAACTTATTAAACGGTTAAAACTGAAGTTAATATTGTTGAAATTAAAGTTAAAAAGGGGGAAAGGAATTTGCATCACATTTTAATATATTACTTGACATGAAAAAAATGTTTTTTTGTTTTCCTTTCAATATTAGAAAATTAAAATTTTCTTATATCTTCAAATACTTTTAAAATAAAGATATTGAAAATAGAAACAACCCATACTTTTCATATTTAAGAAATCACCGAATATACTTATTTATATGAAATTATACATGTGCCAACATAATTATAAGAAATATATTAATTATGCTGTTTAATAAATTCCTTAACATATATAGACATACTATATGTATGTATGTATATTCTATAAAAAAAAATTATTGCATTTAGACTAAGCACACCCACTCTCAAAATTATAAATAATGAAACTAAAATAAAAGTCATAATATCTCACATGCACCATGCTATTTTTTTTATTTTGATTTTCTCCTTATAAGAAAATACTAGGTATTCTAAAATATTTTTTTATTGGAGGAACAATTTTAAAGTTGGTTGTTCTAGGTGTAATTTTTTTTATATACTTATTTAAAAATTAAAATAATATTTATTCTATGAAATTGGAATATTAAAACTTCATATTAAAAAATAAAAGATTATTTTTAATTATAACAAAATAAATTAAAATACTTACAAAATATCGCAAATTGAACTGCCAAATACTAAAATAGACTATTGTCTCTATCTATCAATATTGTAAATAGTAATCAAGATAGATTAATCTTGATCTATCAAAATATATAGATAATGATTTTTTTAATATTTGTAAATATATATTTTTTATAAATATAAACGGTTGGTTAACTTATTGATTTTTCTAATATTTCTTGTACAATTGGGAAATAAAATTTTACATATGGATAATATAGTTTTATAAAATGAAATGAGCAAATTCATGTGTTCTTCTCCCATGGAAAAAGCCAAGAATTATTAATGGAAGACGCAATCTTTTGCTTGAAATAATCATATTACTTTCTTTTTACACTTTGGTGTGTGTGTGTGTTTTTAAATATATATACATGAAAATAATAATAATAATAATAATAATAAAAGAACTAAAAGAATACTTATATAATAATTATAAGATATTCTTGAGTTGAAATAAGTTTAGAAATAATAATAATAACAATAACAATAAGCCCACTAAGATAAGAAAAGTTGAAATTTCTGCCCATTTCATAAATTTGAAGGTTGATTTTCAACGACTCTATTTTCACATCTAAATTTTTGTTATGCTTATAAAAGGATACATAAAAGAATTTCAAAATATAAATAAATAAAGCATAGATATAAAACTTGAAAACACGCTCAAAAAAAAAAATTTAATGGTTTTTTAAAATTAAACTTATAGATATTACTTTTTCATTCCTAACTTTCAAATTTAAAAAAAAAATAAAAAAAAAAAAACTTTTAAAAATTCAACAATTACAATTAATTTTTTTTAAAATGTTTAAATATTAATTTTACATTGGTAAATAAAAAAATAAAAAAAAAGTATCAATTTATACTATTGAATTGTGATACAAATTGTGAGTTGTATTAATTTAAACCATAAGCTAATAAATCTCAAACATTCATGTTTATATCAATTTAAGTTTTAATATTAAATTTTTATATGTATATCAGTTTATTAAAATCTTGCAATTTAGTATATCCAAATAAACTATAATAAATAGAAACTAATATAGTTATAAAAGTTTGAGATTTAATTTATTAATAGCGTTAAATTTATAGGAAAATTGATATTTTTGGTGAGAAAATAATTTAGAACAAAATGAAAGAAAAGAAAAGGAGTTTGGGGGCGTGGAAGAGGGACAATGAGCTGGAATCCACCTGTGATAGCAACTGGCACGTGTCATTAAAGGGAGAGAAACATTAATGCGACACGCGTCATTTAAGCGCGTGGAAAATGTGAAGAAAATGCCAGATAAGCATCTTTGAAAATGCTCTGTGGCCATCACCCCATTGCTTATCTTCTTAGGATAATCATACAACTTATGGTACCAAACAAAGCTAATTAACATCACAATTATTATTATTTTTTTTTTCTTTCTTATTAGTTCAACAATAAAATGACATTTCTTTTAACTCTACATAACCATTTAATATTTTGTCAATTAGATCAAAATGTAGATCAAATGCAGTCTTAAATCTATACAAAAAAATTTAAGATATATCATATAAATATTACACTACAAAAGTTATTTACATTACTAATTAGTATAATACTTTTGAATGCTAACATGAACCTACTTTGATAGTAGGTAGTAGATATACCCATTCATGAGATGTAGTGCTTAAAGAAATCCACAAACAATGTTAGTGATGTTTTTTTGAGATTTTTTCTTATACTTTGATGATATTTTATGGTATATAATGACAATATTGATTAATGTTGATGGATGACATATAAAATTGATAAAATTTTAATATAGTGCAAAATTTTCAAATCTAACCTTCACATTTATAAGACCTGGTTTAAAAGGTGAAATGCTTAATCATATTTTATTAGCTTGATGTTAAGATGACAAAATTATACCTTTAGTTTTTAAAAGTTGAGCTTAATATTTATTTAGTTTTAGAAATTTGTAATAAGAGTTGTAATTATGTAAACTTGAAGTTATATATACAGCTTCAATTTGTTTTCTATTATTAGAATTATGCATGGGATATGATGTATTGTGACTTAAATAACATTCACCATATAAACATGTTTTCAACATTCCATTATTATTAGTATTAAGTGTGTTGAGACTAATTAATACTAATTAAATTATTTCATGTTCCAAGATAGGCTAAGTAGGCACAATGTCCAATGTTCAAAGTGCAAATACTTTGCTTTTAGATTTAGGTAATATTTAAATATTAGGGCAGAGAATTCAAGGAGATAACTGGTGGTTTTTTCTAATTATGATAGAGTATATATCTTTTCATTTAATATGATTGTAATACTCCGAATTTAGAAGGGGATATGAATTAATTGAGATCACATCTAAATGAGAAAAAGTCTTAAGGACATAAAAGTGTGATTAAAAAAACTTTAAAAGATCAATTGAAAGTCACTAATTATACCAATAAGATGTGTATGTTCATTTTCGGTGACTCGATCATAGAAACTTCAAATTTAAGCGTGCTTAACTTGGATCAATTCTATATTGAGTGACCTCCTAGAAACTTTCCTAGAATGTATGTGAGTGAAGACAAAGCATGTTGAAATGACTCGTACATGTTGGTTAGTGGAGACGACTTTCACTCTAATAAGCTTTTAAGACAAGCAAGGATGATGTTGTCCCATCACAGGGCACGTAGGGGAATGTCAGGACTGTTACTTGTTGAGTCCAGATTCCAAAACCTGGGCCTAGGCATTACGATGATCAAGATAAGTATCTTCAATAGATGTTATTTGAAGTTTTACTCACAAAAAAAAAAAAAAATGATAGATGTCATAGAATAATGATTATTGAAAATAAGAATAGAGTTGGCTGATATATGATAACTGTGTTACCTACAAAGGTACAACATTCCAAATGAAAAGAAAGTGAACACACAAGATTGGTAACTTCATTCAGTTTAAGTCATCTACATATGGGAGTAGTGTGTCCTAGGAAATATAACTTCTCTAATATCAATGATAAGTAATTATAACGTAGTATTTATCTATAATGTTAACACATTTACCATGACTCCTAAATAACTCTATCACTCAATCAATCACCCTAGGAGTGATACTCCCTCTCATAGAAACTTAGACTCCTCTTAAGTTGTCAAACTAGTGAAGATTGTCTTAGGCTCCCTCTAAGACAGAGACTTTGTGTCTCTAGAAACCTTGAGCCCTTAAGGTGTGAGACTCTTTCTCACTTGAATTATATCTTTCCCTTTGAATGCAAAGTCTCCTTTGCTTGAACAACTTAGGCTCCCCTCTAAGCCTAGAGAATCTCTTCTTAGAAGAATCACGATGGGTGAATAGTAAGTAGATAGGAGTATATATCTCCACAAGATGTAAGGCTCTCTTAGTTTAAACACACGAATGGAACAACTACAATGATGTAATACAAAGTTATTCTAAAAGCAAATTCAATAGCGAACCATAGCCAAGGGACTAAATGACTTTTAAATATGCACATCGCAACAACAAAAAACATCAACCCTAACTTGCAAAAACAACCCCACGCTGAAAAGGAATGATATAGTAAAATAACGACAACCAATGAAATCACTGATAGAGAAAGTATTTTGCCGGATAACATTTTCATAGAACAAACCTTTATTCAGAAGCCACCAATGTAATTATGGCATGTTTGATAACATTTAAAACAAATATTGTTAATCTCGTAAATATTAGATGAAATAAATTTTCCTTTTGACGAGACTAAATTATATAAACTATAACTTTGGGACCTTTTTTATCTTTGAAATAAAATACTACGAGCTCAATCATATTTTTTTCATTGTCATCAAAAACTCTTATTTAATCGTAAAATTCAACACCAAATATTAGATTGAGTCATTGAAGAATTTTAATTTTATAATCTATCTTGCTTTTCTTAAAAAAATGTATAAGTAGTTTTCAACCTATTTTCTAATAATTGACCAGGATTTTTCTTTTAAAAAAAGAAATTTGACGAGAATTTAAAAATATTTACAGAAAAAAAAGGAATATTTTTTTCAAAGCTTTGATAATGTATTTTTTTGTTATCTTTTATATTTTAAAATAGATCATACTTTATTTATTTAATGATAAACATATTTAAGTTGACTCGATTGGCTTTCTGCATCCGGTCTCGTCCACGCACATATATATAGTACACTCTCAAATATAGCAAAATATTTATAAAAAAAAACAGTAAATTGTTTACTTACAAAATAACTAACACTTTTTTTTAAAAAAAAAAGAAAAAAAAAAAGACTAAAAAAAATGTAAATGACTTAACATTTTTATTGAAACTTTTTAAAAATACAATCTCCACCGTTGTTACTATTTTCCTTTACTTCCTTGTGAACTAAATTATATGTATTTAGTTCAAATAATTCATGAAAAAAACCATTGAATTATTAACTTTATATATATATATATATTGAAAGAACACATTTCATACCTTGCAAATTAATCAAATCCAAAGAATTAATCTCTAAAATAAGAAGAAAAATAAGAGAAAAATAAAGGAGAAAATAGACAAGAGAGATTGCAAAAGGATTATTGAAAGTCATGCATGTTGTTGGATGCTTTTTAATTTGGTGTGACATTAATTATTTCTCATCAATAATTAGTATAGTTTTGTCTTTTCATAAAATATAATAATAATAACAATAATAATAATTGTAGTACTACTACTAATAATAATGAATTTTAACCCTAAAAGAAATAATAACAACAACAATAATAATAATGCCTTTTAACTAATCTAAAGAGTTAAGCTCACATTGGTCTTTTGAATAACACATATATTTTCTTTATTCATGAAAGTTTTGAAAACATATATCTTATTATCCACATTATAATAATTTATCTTCTAATTATGATGTTCATAGTCCATAATGCAAATTAGCTAGAGCTCTTCACTAATAAGCTTATATCTATAGTATATCTACTTGTCATTTCAAATCAAGATTTTACATAATAATTATTGAAGCTATAACACATCAAGCTTTTGTCCCAACAATTTACTTTATTTCTAGTTTCATGTCTAAAATTTACAAAATTTATTTCATACTAATCGTCCTTTCGGTTTTAATAAGTTTATGATTGTGCTACTTGTTGAAACTTTTAATCATTAATGAAAACTATAACACTCAAGTTTAGATGAAGTACATATGAACATATACAGCTAGTTAGATCACATCAGAGAGACCATGGAAATAAAAAAGTATGATTAAGAAAGACGTAAAAAAATTGAAAGTTAATTACTACCTATACCAAACAAGATGTACATTTTTCTTTTAAGTGGATCAATTCATGAACTCTAAAGTTAAACATGCTTAATTTGAAAAAAGATACGCATCAAAAAAAAATTATGTAGCTCAATTAACATAAAATTTGTACGACTAATTTTAAAGGTAGAAGCAGAAGTTTGGTTGAAATTTATTATCAATCTAACTTTAAATATGGTAGTATATATACAATTTATTAATGTTTTTGTAGTCATTAATTGAAACAATCATTGATCTAATATTGATTTTCGTTTTCTGATTTTTATTTCATATAAAATTTCTTTTCCTAAGTTGGTAGTCTTTAATACCTTACCTAAATCATATAAATAATTTTAGACTATTTTTTTTTTCACACTTTTATTCATCCCTAGTTTGGACCTAGCCATGAAAATATATCGTTGGAGAAAGATAACACTGAGTTTTAGATTACAAATTTAACCCATCATTCTTGTTTATGCAATAGTGATCGTTTTCAACAAAAAAAAAATGATAAATTTAATCAATAAAAGAAAAGGAAAATTGAGACTAAGACGTAATTATGACATGTCAAGGGAGGGGGAGTTGCTCGACTCTCAGAGAGGATCTCGATTTTCTCCTAGAGTGTGTCCAACCTAGTCACTGAACCAATGAATCTTATATAAAAGATCGTGATTAGGTTATAATAATCAAATTTCCAAAGGGGAATAATATGAAAAAACCTAGACTAACCTACTTTATAAACATATATCATTATAGTTTCGTATTCGATAAGTTGAATTCTATCTTCAAACTCTCTAGCTTTCATATATTTAACGAACGTAAGCATTAAAATGCATGTGATCGATAAGCATATCGCACCAACAATATGACAAAAAAAAAAAAAATTGACCAAACACATATATGATCATATACATTTAAAAAAAAAATTGAAATATTTGAAGGGGTTAATGTAAAATCTTCCCAACAACATGACAACATATATAAACATAAATTATTAGGATATATAACTTTAAGTAGTACACAAATTAACTTCTTTTAACTTTAATAAAATAGTTTAGACGTAATGTAAAAATATATATTTCATTTAGGTACTAAAACATTCTTACCAAAGTTACATAATCCTGAAGCTTTAGTGCTTTAATTGTCATTATTTAAAAAACAATTATGTAAGCAAACTTGATTATTGAGTCTTAAATTATTAAGTGTCAAATCATTTGGTTTTAAAACTTTTAATAAAAAGAAGGAAAAAAAAGGCAAATTGGCCTAACTTAACTTCTAAAATCAAATGATTCAAATGAAAAAGAGTGATGAAGACCAAAAGTTTTTTAGATTTTGGACAAAAAGGAAACTGTAGTCTTTGAATCTCTCTTTAGATTGGTCCTTTGCCTAAAGGATTATTACTTTTTCTTCAATTTGTTACAATTAAAGTAAAATAATAATAAAAGATCAAATCTTTTTCCCAAAAAGAAAAAAGAAAAATCAATAATTTCACATACATGTATGTATATTAACTTGAATGTTATTGACAAAATCAGATCTAAAGTTATTCTAACTAAAAAAATCAGATATCATACAAAAATCTACTCAACTTTATCAAATCTAACTAATAATAATCACACTACAAGAAAAATGGTCTACCACGACACTTAAAAATTCTTGACACCTTTTTTATACATTGTATCGCATGTAAAGGTATTAACTATCTATAACAGATTGAAAAAACTATCACAATAAATATTTTCATGACAAAAAATAAATGTCACATATCAAATATTATTGACAAATAATGAATGTCATTATTTTATATTCTATGACAATAACTAATTGTCATCAGTTCACACATATTAGAGTAATTATTTGGCATTCTTTGCATATTGGTGACTCCCGTCGAATGTCAAGAATAGGCATTGACTATAGTTGCATGTCAAGAATATTTTTACCTCAACATTTTTTTAAAAAAAATTAAATGCATATACTTCTCTATTACTACATTTTTTTTTTACAAGAAAATACATTAAATGATAGTTCCTATTTTTCTTGTCACCCTGCAGACTAGTTCAATTATAAAGTACTTCTAATACAACACACTCATATGGACACAAATAGTCAACACTTTAATATATATATGTGTGTGTGTGTTATCATACACTTTATAATATTTGTACAAAAAGATTAACTAATAACCAATTTTTGGTAAAGAGTTTACAATGAAAAAATAAACGGAGACGTCTTTTGCTACGAACAACCTTAAAATAAGTACATTGCAACCAAAATTTTGCTACCAACCCTACAAAAAGTTTTATAAATCAATCAGTTGCTCCAAAATGGCTTCACCAAAATGGATTCTTGCAAAACCTAGTAAGAAAACCAAACCTCATTTTAGAGTACGGCTCTGCACATCAATATAAGAATATAATAAGGTTTTACCCTTTGTAATGCCAATACAAGGTACCAATTCCAGCCCTAGTTAAAAGGAGAGATAATTCGAATCTACTTCACCCAATTATTAGTTCATAATATATCTTAATATATTCACTCCCACCCCAAAGTATAACTTTGAAGTCATTTAAACTAATATCAATAAATACTCATAAGAGTAACATTAAACACAACAATAACTTGTTGTAAAAAGACCCTCATAATTGTCGTGTAAATGTAAATCACTTAGTTGGTAGCTTCACCACTATAGTAAATCATATTCGTGCAAGACCTAATAGAAACGCAAAAGTTACACTTTAAATCAACATTATCTCAATCTGATGTAAACTATAATAGCATACAACAAATGTCAAAGAAAATACACAACTTTGCATTGAAAGTTTTGAACTACAGTAGAAACCAATATTAACTCTATGAGAAAAAGAATTCAACTACAAATTTGAACATGATTCCTTCACTGAAAGTTGAAGATATAAAATCACAACACATTGCATTTAACAGAAAAAGAATAATGACACTTCGAAAAAATACCTAAACCAAAAAGTTATACAATCACATCACATTGCATTTAACAAATATACAACCACTCAAAGTGTTTCTTTAACAAAGTAGGAAAAATAAAGCAAATAAATCTAACAAGAAAAACAAAGAGAGGATAAACGGAGAGGGAGAGTTCTATTGTTTCTTTCTTATAATTTTACATCTATTTTCGAATTGATACTTCATCAATTCTATATTGTAATACTATCAACTGAATAAGAATATACCATCTATCAAAATCTTAGGTCCATCTGTTTGGGATATTAATCGTTCTTTCAATATAAACATTACATCAATGAAATACTTCCCACTGTAATAATATATAAACAAAATGGCTTTAAACAAAATCACACTTGAACTAATTTGTCAAGAAAAATAGAAAGCAATCCTATAAATGTATAATTGTATTTAATAATAGTAAAAGTACTTTTACTATAGTAGGCACACAAAATGCATGCTTTACAGACAACCGAATGATAGAACTATACAAGCATGGTGGTACTAATAACTTTACTGTAGAGAAGATTGAAACCATAAAAACTAAAAGTTCGTTTGCCAATCCCGAGACAACTGACTAAATTCTTTGCTAATCTTACAGAAGGATGTGACTAAGATGATTGTCACACCCTACCCCAAGCACTTGCTTGTTGGAATTTATGTCCTAAAACTCGTAGTTTGTAATCATATTTTATTCAATAAAGTCGTTATTGATACTATAATCTTAAAGCCAATAAACTAATGACTCGAGATTATTATTGAGTAAACTTGAACTTTATGTAGAGACATAAAAGTGGATCAAGTTCGAGTATATAACCTAAATAGTTTATAGCATACAAATACGGTTGGACACCTTATTATGAGAATATTATGGATGTGACCCGCTTTGTAGTTAGTACAAATGATGTGATCCTGAATCGTTCATGTAGAGACATAAAAGTGGAGGCATCCTATGTAAAGAGTTTACATAAGACTGGAACCATAAAATAGTCACTTTTAAGTTATAACACCGTTAACTTTATAAAATTGACTATTTCGTCTATAAATACCATTGGTAACTTAATCTTAATCTTGAGTTAACTATGTACTCATGTTCACACGAAATTGTCCTTAGATTTGCATAGGTGAGGACAACTCATTAGCGCTGGCCTAATAAGTCTCCCATTTCAGGGGTAAGATTGGGTGGATAGCTAGGGACATAAGGTACAAGACGAAATTCACTTCTACCAGTTTTAAGGTTAGTAGATAGGTTGTTCCCTTAATGACTGAATCCAAGTCATGAACAACGGACCCCACCCACTCATTGGCCTAAGAGGGATTCAATTTAGAGGTTGTATCTTAAACCAATTGTTTAATAGTTGATCAATAGGACTTAGAGAGCAAGATATAGTCTCGAGGGTCAAACGATACTTTGACCCAGCCAAGATTATGAATAACCTGTGAAGGATTAACTTTCTTATCATGGTATACCACACGGACACAAATATATTTATAGTAAGAGGAGTGCACCTCCGAGACTTTAGTAGAATGACCTGTTAGTTAACAATGATTTATTAACTCGATCTAAAAATTTTAGCCAGTTAATCTTGAATCGTTGGAGCCCATGATCTATAGGTCCATTAGGTTTTTCCGTTAGCTCAAAAGGAATCAACTTAGAACATTATGATGGAATAATTTGAATTATTTGAATTAGGTAAAGAGAGAAATTGACGAATATATGTAGACGTCAGTTATAAGTTAAAGATAGAGTTTTATATTTGAATGTGATTTAAATATTAAAAATATGAATACAAATTCATATTCAAAAGCTTGAAATTGATGGAAGTAGTCAAAATGTTGATTTTTAACTTTGAGAAGTCAAACTTTGACCAGCTTTATATTCAAATATAATTTGAATTTTAGAAAAAATGAATGCAGATTCATGCTTGGTAGGTGAAAATTAGTCAAGACAGACAAAATGGTAAAAGGTCAAAATGTTGACTTTTGATTTTAAAAAAATTAAACTTTGAATTTGATTTAAATATCAAATTACCATATTGCCCTTAGACTAATTTGTTGAGATTTGGCAAGCTCATCACATGCAAGTGTTGCATGTGATTTGCAAGTGGCTTCATGCATATGAGACATCTACCCCACTAATAGTTAGTGGAATGTCAAGTGGTAAGATAGGGAAGCTCTTGCATATAGTTTGCTTGTAAAAAGGTTTTTTTGCAAATGTGAAAGGTCTTTTGTTTTTTAAAATGGTGAGATTTTATTTTTTGTAATTAAGAATTAAAAAATAAACCAATAACTCACTTTACTCTCAACAAAAACCAAATAAGCTAGGTTCCTCCTAAAAGTTCCATATCTATTTATTTCATGCACCATTTCGAGTCCCACAACCTGGTTCTAAGTTCAGAAAATAGAGAGTCAACACTAGTGGTAGTCTCGACTTCAAGTTTGTGAGGAGATTACGAAGAGTTTGTGAGGAGAATACAAGAGTAGAACAGCTTCAAAGGTAAGTTTTTTTCTTTCTATTAACCCCATCTTTGTTTGTATTAGGGTTATTATGCATGTTAATTACTAAATTGTTTAGTTGCAATTAGAGAAAAATTCGATTCATATTCCGATGTGATGTTCCCATTTTCCATCACTACTTGCTTGGCCCGAGATGCAGCGTAAAGTCAACAGACATTATTCCCCTTCTAAATAACACAAGTTGACCATGATTTCTAAACTTTTACAATGCTTAACAACTTGAATAAAATCAATATTATGCAGCAGAATAACATGTGAAACGTACATTAACAGACTTTATTACATAACCTAAAAAGAAGTCGAGGCTAAATGTCGTTGATTTTACATCTATTCTTTTTAGACCAAACGGAAAGTGCAACTGCACTTAACACTTTAACAACCTATGTACATAATAACATGAGTAAACCTAAGTACTAACCAACAAGAGTAAAACTATGATCTACAACTTTGCACAACAGACTTGAAGACAACAGTTAGGATTGTGGATCACGACCTCTACCTAGAAAGTGGGAAAACATTTGGAAAGTGTGAGCTAAAAAGGCCAGTGAGTGACAATTTTATAAAACATGCTTTCAAAACGATTTAACTTTAAACCTTGGTTTTTACAAAAATAAATCTTAAAACATAACATTAAAACCTTTTTCTATTTTTCATTACTATACCATACAAATCACAAGGATGGAATCATATACACTCTGATGGGCCCTCATCCTCTGATATGGTATTTACAAGATGGAATCTAAGCATCAGTAGTGTCCTCGCTCGTTATAGCTAGAATGAGATGGAAACTAGATGTCCGTACCTTCATCTCTTGAGAAAGAACTAAGCATCTGTAGAACCTCCATCTCATTAATATGTGTCCCAATGATAGGATACTAGATATCTACTGAATACCACTATCAAAGGAACCTCTATGCACATGCCATAACCCTCGAAGGGTTGCTATATATATCGAACGGTATAGTTTAAAACATACTTAAATACTTTGAAAACTCATCATAAACATACTTGCTTAATCTTGTTAACAAATACATCAAAATACATTTGATAATAAATCACATGTAGACATACACTTTAAACTCATTTTGTCACTCACAGATAGTAGCTTAGACCCTTGGTCTGTAAACTTGCTCGATTTTCTCTTAACCTCAAATAATGGAAAATAATTCCATTTAATTCTCTTTAATCATAAAAACATCAAAATTTTGCTTAAAATTTTCCAAAATATAAAACAGCCCAAAAACATCCATTTGGCTGATAGAACTAAAACACGCACAACGGAAAACAGATCGAGATTCTACCATAATTGCACTTAATTAACATCGAACCATAAACAGAAAAAAAAAATAGGGTTTTTGAAAAAATACTTACATTCGAAGGTCCAAATTTTGTTCGAACTGCCACTAAGGTTGACTTGCTATCTTCTAGACTCTGAACCTGGTTGTGGGACCCATTGGAAGAAAGAACCAAGAGAGAGAGAGAAATGGAAATAGTATTAAGGAATAGGTTCAACTTTAATTTTGTTTTCTTAAAAAAAAACAACAGCCCAATTTTTGTTCTTAAAATACACCAACCCTTTCCAAAAGGTCTCAAGAGCGCAATTTATAGAGAAATCACATGCAAAGTTACATGTGCATGCAAGCTCATGGGCCAACAACAAATAATCCACTAACCATTAGTGGACTTAATGTCTTCATAGTGTGTTAACTTTGGTCATATAGCAAAATTGTCATTTGGTCAAAGTTAAACCTTGACTATTCAAACCAAAAAGTCAACATTTTGATTTTTTACAATTTTATCCATCTTGACTAATTTTTACCACCTGAGCATGAATCTAAATTCATTTTCTGAAGATTCAATTCACATTTGAATATATTATTGATCAAAGTTTAACTTTTCAAAGTTAAAAGTCAACCTTTTGACTTTTTACAACTTTCACTATTTCCATCAATTTCGAGCTTTTGAGCATGAATCTGCATTCACATCTTTAATATTTAAATTTCATTTAAACATAAAGCTCTATCTGTAATCTGAAATTCGACGGCTATATCACATATATTTGTCAATTTCTCTCTCCTAGCCTAATTCAAACAATTTGAATCATTCTATCATACTTTTCTAAGTTTATTTCATATGAGCTAGCAGGGAACCTAATGGACCTATAGATCATAGGCTCCAACGATCCGAGATTAACTAACTCTTTTAGATCAAACTAATCAACATTCGTTAGCTAATGAATCATTCCACTAAAATCCTGTAATTGCACTCCCCTCACTATAGATATATTTGTGTCCATTTGATATAATCATGATCAGTAAGTTAATCCTTCATAGGTTGTTCAACATCGACTCGATCAAATTATCCTTTTACCATAGACTTACCAAATTTCCCATTTTTCCATAACTCGTCTTTAACTTTAAAACCATTTCTACTTAACTTTCTTTTTCTCCACCTACCATGACACACATACATGACACTTCTCAAGCCTAATTTTTCATCTTAACTTCATCGAAAACCATCCTTTCAAACTCTTTGGAAAAACCAAGTCCCTTAGAGTTTGGGGTTTACACAGATAGTATTATTGACTATATAATCTTTCGTTTTTGTTTTTGCTATTTTACTTTGAGTTTTTGTTCACTTTAGTCTATCAATAACTATCATAATAATTACCGTGAACATCTACGCATGTGTACGAGTGTCCAAGTGCTTGAGTACACCAATCTGAAAAATGAGAGATTAATACAACCCTCATTTACAAATCCAAAAATGACAATTTTCAAGTGTCTTCCAATTTTGAATTCCGTCAAATGTCAAATGAGCTTTGCATTTGGTCTTCTCCTTGAGATCGACCTTTTGTGGGATTTTCCTTGAATTTGATAGAACTTCTCTTATCATTTATTTGATAAAATTTCTCCCATTTTCATTGATAGAAGTTATATTTTGTAATTATTCTAAATAATTTTGTCATTTACCATAATCTCCCTTGATTTAGAAAATTGATTCTTTTAAATCTTCAATACCTCCAAATCAATTTTACAAAGAAAAAAATAGTTAAAATAAAAATGATATCCATTAAGGGATAATCATGTATATAACACTAATTAAAGTATAATTTTGATAAATAACAAAATGTGCAACTACTCAGAATTATAGCAAAATGAATAGATATGAGGTGTACCAAATTTTGTGAAACACTAAGATGCCCTCATTGTTCATGCATTCTAATTTAATCCAACGTTTTCATGAATATGTATTCTACAAGGATTTCAACCTCTAATAAGATGTTCTCTCATAATTTCATACTTATTTTGAATATTTAAATCAATTTATGTAGTAGTTTTGAATTTTCCAATCTTAGACACTAGCTATAATTTTTAAAAGTTGTTTTTAAGTTTAAAATAAGAGAATTGGTATGGATAGCAAAAAAAAAAATAATAAACTATTTACAAAATATATAAGCAAAAAAAAGCATAAAAATATAGAGAGTTGGATAGATTTTGATTTTGTAAATAGTTTCATCTTTAAAATACCACAATATATTAATTATTATAGAGAGATTTGTTTTTTATATCATACATTTAGTTATATTAACAAGTTTGAATTGTTTTTTGTTTCTTGTCTTCTTTCCAATCACCCATGAAGCTCTCAATCGATGACTGCTTCTTGTATTCATCATCGTATTCATCGTCTTTCATCTCTTTTAATTATACGAAGAATAAAGTGTTTTTAAATGGATTTAGGTATTCTGTTTTTTATCTCAACAAAATCGCCCCAAATCTCTATATATATTATTAAATAAATAATCAAATATTATCTAATATAAATTAAATATGTTTCCTTAATGAAAATGGTGAAAGTAATAAAATCTTATGTATTTTTAGATAAAAAATGTTGAGAATGAATTTTGTACCTCTATAGTATTTTCGATGCTATATGATCGAACGATTTGAAGATTTATAAATAGCTTGAAGATGACATTTTGGTAATTTTGGTTTGAAGATGCAAGATCACAGTTGCAGATGAATTTTTTTGTTTGAAAATAGGATGTTAGAGTTTAGTTTGCAGATTGTAAACTCGAAGATGAAGGAACTAAATTTCATGTTATTTGGAAAGGTCTTTGATTAACGTTTTTATTAAAGTGTGATTATTATTCTAACATGCTATATATATATTTAGAGGTATTAAAGTTAAAGTACGACTAAGGAAACAAGGGCCCAAATGGTACAAATAAGCCCAACACATCATAACGTCCCCTTCATCCACCGTTTTGTTTCTAAAAAATTATTTTATTATTAAAAATATTTATAATTTTTATCATTATTATTTTCATTTCTTTAGTCTTCAATCATCAGTAAAATATATATATACCTAAGAAAAAATATATATATTTGTTACTTGTAACTTAATAAGTGTAACAGCTTTTCCTTTTTGTTTTTCTCTATCCATTTACAATTTAAGAGGAAAGATTTGAACCAAATAATACCTTAATTAAGTGAAGAAAAATATTTTATTATTCTTTTTATGAAATGGTTTTAATTATTTATTGAAGCGATGAGAGAAGGAATGCATTAAAAAAAAATAGGTTTAAACTTACACAAATATATTCTAAAAAGTTGAATTGAAAAGAAAAATAATAATTGTATTTGACAAAATAAAATTAGAATAGTGAAGCATTAAGTGGATAGAGCACCGATTACTATTACATTTCAGCCCTGTAACGGTGGAAATTAAATTAAAATTAGAAAATTACATTTTTTTTTCTTTTCAGTAGAAAAAAGAAATACAATTAAACATTAACATAAGTGAGGCCCCATACATCATGGTCTTCTCCCATTGTACTTTCACTTACACACTGCACAAACAAGAACACACAAATTAAAACAAATACTAACATATATATATATACACACATATATAAACCTAAATTTAAAAAATAAAAAACAACCAAATATTTAACAAAACAGGACAAAAATAATCCTATAATTTCAACTTTTTACGGAATAAATAAGAAGATTTTCAAAAAGATAAAAATCCGAACCTCATAAATATTTATTTTCCTTAAGGTTTAAGTAGAGCAAGTGGGAGTGTTAGGAATGTTGCACTTGACTGGCAAGGCAAGAGCAAGGTCTGAATCAATCCCAAATGAGGATAGCAACATTGAGTTCTTATATTTGCAAAAGCAATCAAAGTCAGCATTGGAGAGCTTATTGCAACAAGCGGCCGGTGGCATCTCGGCAGGGCACGGTTTCGTTACCCACGGCTTGCATGCCGTGAGACCATCCTCGTCGACGCCGCAAATTTCCATTGCTATCGATATTCCTGCTAAGCCAACCAATATCACCACCACCATCACGGTCACCTTTTGAGCCATCTCCATTGTGTGAGTGTAGCTAGAAAACTTTGGTTTGTTATTGTTTGTGTTTGTATGTGAATACGAGAGGTTGGAGATTTTGATATACATATATGTGTGTGTGTTGTGTGTTTATTTATATATGAGTTATTGACAGAGAAAGGAGGAGAAAGAAGAGCCACAAGTTAAGTTCTCGTGAATTGGATTTGGAAGAATGTGGTTTGTTGAGGGCATCCCATTATTCAATTTCATTTCTTTTTTCCTTTCCTATATAGCAATTGGTTGTTGTTGGTGGGGTACTTTATAAAATAATCCTTTCTTGTTTTGATCTTTTAACCACATATTGACATTTTATATCGGTTCATAAGTTTGATATTGATAGAAAAAGTAGATCGTTTTCTTTTTCGTTTTATTATAAAAGATAGACGTATTAATGGAGATTAAGAACACTCATTTTCACCTTTTCCACTCTGTGTTAGCATATAGAAGCGGGGGAAATGATGGTGTATGAGGTCTAAGTTATCCATTAATATAAAGATATTTTTTAAGCAAATTCAACAACAACTAAAATTCATGTGATTTAATCCAAGTGGAGACAATAATGAATTTAGGATTTTTTAAAAAAATCGTTAAATATAATGTTCCTTGAAGTAGGATAATTTGAACCTTAGTTGAAGATATATGTAAAATGGTTGTTTGGATTTAATTTTTAAATTATTGACAGAGTTACAAATTATCAAATTCATGACTAATTAAAAGTTAACATTGTGTCTCAAGTTGAAATTGAACATGAGAATTGATAGGTTTCCTGATGATGTCACATGTTTTTGTCATGACCGTTGGATCAAATAAATATATTTGATCCAATATTATATGAACTCAAGTTCAATTGGCCTAGAAAAAATAAGCTTTACTTAAAACAAAAGTCAACTAAGATTCAAATTCAATTAGTGGGTCTTAAGGATCGGGGCTCATTGACCAATCAAGCTCAAACTTCATTAAGTCCACATAGTAACTTTACAAATACAGAGATCTTCATCGTTTAAAGGGTTTATAGATTTTAGACTCCAAGAAGCTAAGAATAAAAACAATTCTCCCAACAATTATAAGACTCATTAACTCCCGAGGAAATAAACATTTTTCAAAGACCTCAACTTAAAAAACATTCATTTGCTCCGCTTTCCTCAAGTTAGGTAACATCAAACAAAAAGAATTAGGTGATCCGTGTACTAGAGATCAAACCACAAGTATATAAATCAACATAGATATAAATTCAACTCTACAAAGAAATTTCGTGCAAACAATAATACTCAAATTAACATTTTAATTTTAAATTAAGATGGTTATTTATTTTAAAATTTGTATTAAATAATGGAAAAGAGGAATGAAATTTAAAAAAAAAAAAAAGTGAAAAATAGTGAGATAAGCAAAGGCCCCGTGAAGAGGAATTGGATGGACATGGGAAGGCTTCACGAGACTTCCAAACCAAAATTATATCCATTTTTCTCTTTTCATTTAAAAATTAAACCCTTTAATTAATTTTGGCTTTCTTTTTGTTTTCTTCCCCAAATTCAATTAGTATATTATTACTATCTAATTTTATTAACTTTACAATACAAATTATGATACCCTACTTGAATCCCTACTACAAACTCAAACGAATGCATTTACACCTCTTTGGAAGATCATAAATTTTTGTTATTTTATGTTCCTCATCCTGCGTGATTTGAATTAGTTATAGTGATGATCCTTTGTAGTTGTTTGTGTTTGCCTTCTTAGTTATATGCTTCAAAAACATTTTGATCCAATACAAAGCATCACACTTTTATAAACATGGTTGGTTTAATTTGGATAACCATTACATTATTTTTATTTTAGTTTGACAAACATGTATGGATGGAACGAATCTGTAACCTCGACATTATTCATAAATATATTTTTATATCAGTTAATTTATTTATGTTGGTTGATGTTTGACTAACTACAAATCACAATTAAATCTTGCCAAATCATGAATTATTCTTTTGGGGTTAAAAACATAAGGCATTTTAATTAAAGTGAGAATGAAATAGGTAGGTATTTAGTTGTGCCTCCAAACACATAAGTGCTTAATCATACTAAATTTGATTTTTGATTAAGTTATAATGTTATGATTGAGAATATATATATTTCACATCCCCGAAATAGAGGAAGGTGTTGGAAGTTTTTAAAAATGTAAAAAATATATTATAACTCACTTTCAAAATTCAAAAGGAAGGCCCCATGGGGCATGGGCCTGAGCCCACTCTGGCCCAAATCATGCAAACCAACCTATTTAGTAATTAATTATAAGAGATATGGGACCAAATTATATATGATTGTGTTTAGGTTTTTGTAAGGTTATATATGCTTTTGTTTCCCATTTAGTAGAAGAGTGTTAGTTATGTTGTATGTAGTTAGATAGGTTATTTGTAAGCAAATTTGAATATATTTGTAAGAGGTAGATGGTAAACATATGGATGCTGACCTAACATACCATTAAAAATTTTGTTATCACAATAACTTCACTCAATACACAACATCATCACCAAACTTACTTTCCTTTTTATTTTCAAAAATATTATGATTTCACAAATTTTATAAAGTTATGTAACAATAAAAGTAATTCTTTTTAATATTAATGTTTTCATCACTCATATTCAACAAATAATTTTATGATAAAATCTCATATGTAAATGAGTTTTCATCCTCCATTAATCATTTATTAACTTTTTTTTTTAATTTCATTTTATTTAAAATAACCCAAAATCACAAAATTAAAATTCATCTCAACAATGTAAGTAAAGAAAATCTAATTAACGAAAGGATTTAAACTAGTTCACTCATCAAATTTTATGATTTCAATTTAATAGCTAAAGTAAGCTTGGCTCAGTTGGATTCAACCTCTCATTTTTGCCGTTTGTTGAATTAATTTGATTTTTAACTATTTCTTTCCTTCTTTTTATTCTTATTTTTAGTTTTCTTACATTTATGTGCTCACCCCCACATTTTTTTTTTTTTTTTTTGTTTGAAGGTTTGAAATATTTCTAAACTTTTATCTGATGGCAACCAATAAAAGTAATTTGTATGTCTAAAAAAAGCTTCCATAAAAGCTCAAATTTAACCCTTTGATGAAAACAAATGATTGTCCAATGTGACATTATGACCTATGAACAGTAACAATAATCATGGTTTCAACAGCCTTTCTAATTTATCATATGAAATACCTTTTTTTTTAAAAAAAAAAAAAAAAAAAGGAGCTGCATTTCTCTTTTAATTTAATTTTCATTTAAAATTTTAATTTTCAAAATTTTGATCACAATATTAAAAAAAATCAATAACAAATCCATCAAATGAATATTTGTTGGATGAATTTCCTAACACAAAATTGAGATTAAATTATAAAATTGTAAATTATATTTGGAAGAAAACTAGACTTTAGTTCCTATAATTTTAAAAGTTAAAATTTTTCTTAATAATAATCCATACTAAAGGATAGTTTTTATCAAACCATGTGTAACACTTTTAGTTTAGGATGAGTATATTATAAATGGGAGGGTTCTTGATAATATAAATGTATGTTAAAGAAATATTTAAAAAATTTGAAAGTTACAACTTATAATAACAAGATACAACTTTCTTTTTTGTGACTCATTCCTAAGAACTTCAAAGTTAAGTATGTTAACTTGGATTTATGTTAGTTTGTAGACAGTCTTCACTCTTAAAAGCAATTCAAGACAATGAAAGATAACGTTGTTGAGACCATTAGGAGCCTAATTCAGATTCCAAATCTTGGTTTGAATCGTAAATCGGGAATGTTTCACAATAAGTACTAGATTTTAACTATTTTACAAGCACCAATGAATTAGCATAGACCCAAACTCCCCTCAACTTTCTACTCTTTATATTACACATACATACAACTAAAAGAATACTAATTACAAAAGTTAGATAAGTGGTAAAACTATCTCCTAGCTCTCTCGATACTCAAATTGAAGTCCCGTTCTTTACATTTATTTTCCATATTACTTCGGTCAATAAAATTTGTAGATCTATCACTGTTTACAAGTAGATGAAATTGTAAGTTTTTGTGGATAAGACCAAATACACCATATTAAACTTAAAACAGAAGAAGAAGAAGGAAAAGAGAAGTGAATAAAATGAACAAGGACAAGAGTTGAAACAAAACCAAAGATTGAATAAAAATCCCAAAGGAAAAGGACAAGCACACAATTTTAAGGGAAAAAACAAAGAGTAATAGATGATATAGGGGATAGGCATGCTTTGCTTATTAAGCTTTTAAAGGGAAGAGGTTAAAGGGGAGGGGAGGGGACCCTACAATTTAAGGCTTAATCAATGGTTTTGTAACAAAAGAAAGAATTGCAGCTTTTGTTTTCCCCCAAAAGTGTCCTTAAAAACTGTTGACTTGTAGAACAACCAATAAATACTATATATGTATATATAAGAATTAATGTCAGAGTTGTTATAGAGCCCATTAAACCTATGCTTTTATTACTTTATATTATATAAATTTCAGTAATTAATTTAATCAAAGGATGCCTTCTCCCTAAACAACAGCACAAAACACTATGTTCTCTACTCTTAGCCCACTCATCTCTTCTTCTTCTTCTTTTTAATCTTTTGTTAGGCCCTAATAAAAACACCTTTTCTTTGACTATAATTCATGCCTTTATCTTTTTCTTATTATTAATTTGTTATATACTCATTCACATCTACATTTTCTCTTCACTTACAAATAACCCCAACCTCAAAATCTTAACTATTAATATGTTTTTTCACAATGCTCCATTGTTACCTTCCAATTTTAAATTTTCAAAAATCTAAATGTTATTAATCAATTTCAAAGAATTATAATTAATTGAATTTCATTCTTTTTTTTTTTTCAAATCTACTCATGTGAGATATTGAAGCGAGTATTTATTAAAATTTGAGATTATGGGTGAAGTGTAGTATTTAAAATATAAAAAATAAAATGAATCAAACTCAACTTAGAGATTAAAAAGATAATATATATTTTTAAAACCGATAGATCAAATGAAAACTAGTCCTTGTACCATAGAAAAAAATCGTACTATAAATAAAATACAAACAATAAACATATCTATTTGTTAATTTTTCACTATTACTACAAACTTTTAAAAATATCAATTGAAATCGACATTTTATCAATATTTTCATTGACATTTCTATGAAATTAAGATTTCAACATTTCAAACTTAAATAATTGTATAACAAGAAAGACAAAATCGAAAGAGTCGTCATTAAAAAAAAAAAAAAAAAGATACATTTGAAACTTATCAAAATTTACTAATTAAATTTACAATATATATCATTAATTAGAGGAGTGAGCCCAAAATCTTATAGAAGTGTGGAGTTACACTATTTTGTTTCATTTTCTTGTAGAGTGAACTATACTTTTTTATGATAACTTATCATTAAAAATAAGATATCATAATTTCTAAGTTAGCATTCATTTCTATTATATAGTTTGATGTTTCACTACTTATTTCAACTATTTTTCATCATTGAATAAAAATCAATAATGTTGATGAAGCTTATTGAAGAAATTACCTTGGAGATACTTAAAAAGACTGAGTGAATAAAAGTAATGATAATAAAAATATTTTTTAAAAAAGTTAAATGATTGTTTATCTTATAGGTATAAATCAAAAAAGAAGGATATTATTTATATTACATTATGGAACTTTTGATTGTTTATTTTACATGTTTTAATGCTTGTTATATACTTTTTCATGTTATACCTAGCTAAAATCTATTTAAATTATTAATAGTAACAAAAAAAAAATTATCATAATTTTTTTTAAGAGAAAAAAATTAGTTATAAAACAAATTATATTTCTAGTTCTTTAAGAAACAAGTAATTATAGGAAACAAGAAACTGAAAAGTTTATTTGCACATTTTTGTTATCAACCATTGTTGGATTGGTCAGTGAGTCGTCAAAGAAAAATATCTGAATTTCATAGTTAAATGTGCTTAGTTTAATTTGAAACAATTTTACATTGGACGACCTCTGAAAAATTATCCTAAAAAACTTGTAAGCGAGAACAAAGTATGCTAAAATGACTCGTGTTGGTTTATGAAAATAATCTTCATTCTTAGAAGTAGTTCAAGACAAGCAAAAGATGACATATAGTCAAGTTGTGCATGTGAAAAGATATGATAATCCTTAATCTAAACCTTGAACCTAAAGCGTTCACACATGTATCTTCAATTAAGAGATGGATGTATCAAAATAATTGTTTGAATAAATTGCAATTAGAGAGAATAGAATGATAACTTTTTCTTCAATATTATATTTTCTTCTATTAAATATAATACCACAATTACTTTAAAGAAGTGATGAAGAATGAAGTTAGAGTAGATAAAAAAGAAAAGTAAAAACAAAGATATGATAATCAGTCATATCATGAAGGGAATTTTGAAATAATCAATAATCATAGTTAAGAACAAAATGGAAGAGATGATAGAAGAATTAAAGCAAAAAAAAGAGACTTCCTTAGTCCACCCAATAATGGTGACACACACTTCTTTTTTCCTTTTACATATACTATCATGGGAAGCAAACAATCATTTGATTGTAGATCAAACATAATTTAAATTATACTTTATACTTTCATTTTAGAAAGAAAAAAAAAGATATTACACATTCTACTCAAAAAATAGTTATATAAACGTTGAAAAGAAAGCTATAATTACAAGTGAATTAATATCCAAATCAGCAATTTGGTGTTTATTTACAAAATATTCACTTTCGATCGATCTTAACTCTAAGTGTTTTAAATAAGCACTCGTTCATATTTTGAAAGAAATTTAAAAATCTATATAAACACAACAATGACATATATCAATATTCTTTTTTTTTTTTTGTATCGTTATTGATAATCCTATATCTCAAATTTTCATCTAATATTTTAACCTACGTATTTATACTTTAATATTAGTTTTAATTCTGGAAACATTTTAAAATATTTGTATATTATTTCAAAGGAACAAATTTAAATAATGTATAATTCCACTTTCAACTATTTGTGGATGAACTTTCATATGAGATATTATTAAAGTTGGTTGAAACAATGGAAAAGGGTTTAAAAATTGTATTGATTGAATTTAAAGAGATGTCTTTAACAATTCTTCCACCACAAGTTTAATTAATTATAATTGAATATTGTTTTATAATTAAAGGTGATTGAGTATAGAATTTTTTTTAAAATTAATTTCCAATAAATAATATTCAAAAGTATTACTTTTGTATTGTCAAAGACTATACTATGTTGACATTTGATAACTGTTGGTACTTTTTTGTTTTTTAAAAAATAAAGAAAAAAGGTATCTTTGATCCATTCAGATTCCAATGCTATCAATATCTTTAAATACAATTTTAGAACCCAACCATTATTCTTTTGTTCACAATATTATTTTCTTTTAAAATGTAGATTTATACTAATGTCAACAATATATAATACATATCAAATAATGTTTTGGACACGAAAGTGAATAGTTTCACCCTTCTTTCTATGGTGAGTCACAAGGAGTATCTTAAAAAGCATTATCGAGTTGCAGGTAGGAAAATTTGCACGCTTGTAGTTTTGGTCTTCATACTTAACTTGTTTCAGTAACTTACGTTTTAAAAATTAATGGTCCATTTGATAGGCAGTTTGAATTCAGTGATCTAAAAATTGTAAATTTTGAAAACGACAATTTTCGTGTTCTCATTGCTTTTAGATTTTATTTTTGAAAAATTTTAAATGCAAAATATATTTTAAAAAAAAGAAGGATAAAAATGTTAATTCCTCCCAGCTTCAAAATTTGAATATATTTAAAACCAACTAATTCCACCACTTCTTCTTTTTTTTTTTAGGAAAAAAATGATTAGATTGCATAATAAGAATTATGTCATCTTTAGATTGTATTAACTATTGAGTTCCTCCCTATTTTACCTATTTTCGTTCTCATTCACATGTTAATAATCCATGGTCGTATTTGTCAATTGGTTGTGCGATAGATCTAAAAATAGAGAAAAAAAAATTGTTGTCTTGTCCTACTTTATTGTCTCAAAATTTTATTTCTTCCAAAAAGTTTTCACAAAAAAATTTAAAAAATATTGTAAAATATCAAAAGTTAAAAAATATATCAAAATTTAAAATTTTATTAGTGATAGACACTGATAAACATTCATAGAATCAATTTATTTTGCTGTATTTAAAAACGTTCAAAAAGAATTTAAGATCCATCATCTAGTAATGGAGGAGACCCACTTTTTCATCTACTATGAAAAGAGGGGGAAAAAAAACCATTGATGAGAGATGGAACATAATAAAAAGAAAATAGTATACTAATAATTAGCAAAAAGAAAAAGAAAAAAAAGGAAGATACTATAATTGATGAGTAGTACATTTAGAAGACAATTGAGATCTAAATGAATTGATTATAAAAAAAGAATCTAAGATCCTAATCTAAATCAAATTTTTGTTGGATAATATTAATGATTGAAACAATTATTGTACATACATTCAACAACAACAAATATTACTATCATTATATAATTTGTAATTCCCTTTCTATACAACCTTATATTTATACCCCTTTTTTTTCTTTTTAGAATAACATTACATTTATACTTTTTTTTTTAATAATTACATAATTTTGTTAAAAGGAAAGTTGCTTACTTTATCTAAGCTATTATGATTATTTATTTATTTATTTATCTTGGAGTCGCTATTTATGGAAGTTTATTGAAATTATGGAAAAGGATTTAGTGATTGTATTGATTGAAATTTAGATATATATTTAATTACTCTTCCACCACCATTTCAAGTCTTCTTTTTATGTATCAAATATAGTAAAATTTATAAAATTCTTCCTAACCCATTTAAATTTAAATTTTGTTTTACTATAATTTTTTATCTATTTTATAAATGTCTTTTCTAAAATGTTATGATTAGCTCTTAAGGTTAAAAATTCAAATAAAAACACACACACAGAATTGTTATCAAGTTATTATTATTCTTGAGTACAACAATAACTATGGGAACTCAAAAACAAAATAAATGGTAAAATTTGCCCTTCAAAGAAGATGATCTTCAAGTGAGATGGTCGTAAAATCATTTCTTTGAAAGCAACAAAATTACTTAGAATAGATCTGACTATAAATGTAGTCAATTGGATTTCTCAATTCTAAGCTTGGAAAGAATAAGGAAATCAATTTCCATGTAAAACAAGCATCTACATTCTACAAGCCTCACGAACTCTAGTTGTTGCTAAGTTTATTAAAATCTTTAATCTCTTAAGTAATCTAATTATAACATCACCAATTAAACGGATACATCTAAAAAGTGTGGTAGGACAACTTAATGGGTACTTTGAAAAACACGAATGGTTTGAAAGAAAAAAAACTGGATAGAAATTGTGGTTTTAAAACCATTTAGGCAAAGAGGTGATTTTTTTGTCCTTATAATGTTTTTCTATACAAGGGAAAAGAAAGTTTTGTTAAAATGTTTGAAAGTTAGAAGTTAGAAATGCAAAGTTAGAAGTTGGGAAGTGGAATAGAGTTGAATGTTAGGAGAAATGATTAAAAGAAAAAAAAAAGTGTTTTTCAGAAGTGAAGGTTTAGAGCAGAGGGAAGGGTATGGTTATGAGCTGCACACTGACATACCCTCTCAGAAATTGCAACACCAATTTTGACTTCTTCCCCAATTCTCGATTTTGTCAGAAACCCCCACCCCCCCCCTCTTTCTGTTTTTTTGTTTTCACTTCCCTCTCTTTAATCTTTTACTTTCATTACTTTAAGTAAACTTGTAATTTAAGTGATATTACTTTTTAATTTAAACTTAAATTGGAATCTTCCTAAAGTAATTTTAAAATTTACCAATGTTGTTTTAACCATTTTTTTTTAAAAAAAAAAAAAAAATTGGGTGTAAAAATAGAGGAAATGGTAAATTGGTGGTAAGAAGAGGAGAAAGCAGGAGGAAGAGAGGTGGGGTTTGTAAAACTACTTTTTCATCACATCCTTTGCTGTTTTCTCTGCCCTACCCTCTGCCACTCACACTGCTTCCAAATTAATACTCTCTCTCTCTCTGTATCAAATTATTTATTAAAAATAATACTTTCCTTTTAATATAAATTCTCAACTCTTAGTTTGAATTTTGTACCCATTGTTTCGATTTTAAGATGATGTTTTTTAAGAAAGTATATGAATCTAAACAAATATTTGTAATTATAAATTATGTAGAAAAAAAGTAGGAAGCGATCCGTTTTAGTTATTGTATTTGAAACGAAGACAACTCCTTCCATCCTGTTTGAATTTGAGATTTGCAAAACCCCAATTCCCATAAAGCAGGATTTAGCTTGACATTTTAGTAAAAGCCTCAAGGCCATGATATACACAAAAATTCAAAGAATAAAAATAAAAAGGTGAAAAATGAGAATCATAAACAACATAAATTTAAAGAATATTGTAGAATATACATTGTGTACATTGTGACTGTGTGTGTGTGTTTTTTAATTTCACTTTTTCCAAAAAAAAAAATTGTTGAAAAAAAGTTAAAGGAATGCCTTTTTTTTTTCTTTTTTTTTTTTTGATTTGGAAAAAGCAACCCAATTTATGTCCCTTTCTTTCTCTTCCCCTTACTCCTCTGTCATTGTGTCTTCTAATTTCTTCTCCCAAAACCCCAAACCCCCATTTCCTTCTTCTTTTCCATTTTTATATAAATAACCCTCCCCTCCTCTCTCTTTTCTTTCAACTTCAACCCCCCCCCCACCATTCCTCACTCACTCTCTCTTTCCAATTTACAAACCCAACCTGCTCCTGCTGCTTCCTCTTCTTCAATGGAGGTATCTCATCAATCTCTATTAAGGAACCCTCATTTCTCCTCCTCCTCTTCTTCTTTTTTGTACTTTATATTTATTGTGTTTTTTTTTCTTTTTTTTTTGTTGCATAGGATTACTACTACCGGAGAAACTACATTCCCAGCTTCGGTAACTGGGAATGGAACGACCATCTCCCTTTCTCCCACTGCTTTGAATCTTCTAGAATCGCGGGTTTCCCACACGACACCGATCTCTACGTAGCCGGCGATCTCTACGAGAACGACGTGGTTACCCCCGCCATGATCGTCGTCCCTCGCCCCAGGGTACGTTCCTCTTTTCAACTCTTATTCTATCATTATTTATTATACTCAACACCTTAATTTTAATTCCATTCTTTGAAATTACACTTCGTTGTTTATTTCTTTCAATGTTAAAATACATAGATATTGAATGATAGAAGCATAAAAATATCATTAAAGATTTAATTTTATGTTTTATTAGTATTATTTAATTTTGAAAAAGAAAAAAAAAAGGAAAGAAAGAAAAGAAAAGTGATGATAATGAGTGGATCCACATGCTTGCTCTTACATTAAGCATGCTCATAACCTTTTTTTGACATTTCAATGTACAAGAAAAGGAAGAAAAAAAAATAATAATAAGTGCGTGCGTGCGTGCGTGATAGGCACGTGACATTACATTTAATTAATGAATTAATTGTAAAGACTTAATAGAGGGAGGAGGGGAAGGAAAAGGCTAAAAAAGAAAAAGGAAAAAAAGAAAAGAGTTTTGTTGTAATGAATTAAAAGTGGGTGGCGGGTGATGCAGAGGAAGCGTGACAGACAGGGGAAGCAATCAAAGAAGGAGAAGTGGGGAAGCCCAAGTAATGGAATGAGTCATAATTATTCAACAAAGCCAATGCCAAAGCCGGTTGATGAAGATTTGTATAAAATTTCTCCTGACCTCCTTGCTGCTAAGTCCAAAAAGGTCTTTTCTCTTCTCCCCTTTTCTTTTTCTTTTTTTTAATTTTAGATTCCACTTTAATGCATTTTCCCCTTCATTAACTTCACTTTTTCTGGTAACAACTTGGTATGAGTATTTCCTTCTCTCTCTCTCTCTCTTTTTTTTTTTTTTTTCTTTTATAATCAAAGATAATACATTAAAGAGGTTTCACTTTGAGTTAAAGATGCTATTTCTTGGTTTCGATTCTGACATTACATTACCTTATTTATTTATTGCTTTCACAAATTTTAGTGTGTATATATACACCTTGCATTCTTTGTGTGGGTTTTTAATACTATACTTTTTCTTTAAAATAAATGTTCAATTGTTTTTGGCGAGTTATTATAATTGGAAATATTATTGAAAATATTTACCATAGATTTGATAGATCTCCAATTTTATGGAAATATTTTTCTCTCACATTTTTTTAAAACTCTACTAGAAAGATGATGGTAAGTTTTGGGTGTCATTAGAATAGTTTAAATTTATTTATTAAATATTTTTCTTAAAATTTTGTTTATGGCTTATGAACTTATGTATATATATTTATTTATTTATGCAGAAAAGAGGGCTGAGTTACATAACAAATTGCTTTGTGCCAACTTGTTTGATTTGATTTGATTTGAAGAAGAAGAAGAAGAAGAATGAAGGAGAAAAGAAGATGAAACTAATGGTACAATGAAATGAAATGAAATGAATGTATATTTTTCTTATGAAAAGAACAGAGAGAGAGAGAGGCCAAATAGTACATAATCTTTTGGGATGTTTGGTTATCAAATTCATAAATTATATATAATATATTTATCACCAAAAAAAAAAAAATCAAAGAGGTGCTGATTTTTAATTTTTATTTTTGGGAGTGTTTTTTTTTTTCTTCTTCTTCTTTTAAAATTAGAGGGGAGAATTAATTGTACAAGGTTCTCCCATTTGTTACTATGTTTACCTTTGGATGTGTAATGAATATTCTAAATTTCAAAGTAAAAGACCACCAACTTTATTGGGCCTTCCATTTCATTGTTATTTCTCATTTTTTGGACCTATCAACAATATGCTTCATTAATTCTCACTGTATCCTTTCAATTACTAATCCCACTTATTTTTATTTACTTTTAACCATCTTTATACACAATATGAGTTTAATGACATTGTATATAATTAAGGGTGAACTTTAGGAAATAAAAGTACTATTACAAGAGTACTTAAAATTGATAGCTTGCAATGATTGAACAATTTGAATAAGACTTGATTCCAACAAGTGATCATGTGATTTTTTTTAAATCTCAAAACTACCAACTTAAATATTATTTTTTCCTTTTATTTTAACCTTATAAAACCTTTAACAATTATTATTTATTTATTTTCATTTTATATAATTCTCTCATTTGCACAGTGCCATTTGTTTTCAACTAACCAATTAAAATTAAAACCAAAAGATATTTAAAATAAAAATGCTAGAAAACAATGTCTAGTGCGAAATTGAAAAAATCAAACCTAATAAATTACTTTTTTTTTTCTTTTTTTTTTTTTTACAGTTTTGGCCTTTTTTAAAAAAATGAAAAAATAATTAAACTTCAAAAAAATGTAAAAAATATCTGTAAACTGATTAATTTCAATAAAATAAAATTAAAAAGGAACAAGTTTTGAACAAAAACACAAATTAACAATAGAATAATATTCCCAAAGTTAAGCAGTTTCAACAATAAATTAACTCTAATACATCTTTAATGTGTCTTTTCTATATAAAAAAAACACACTTTATCAACTTCGTATAAGATATATGTTTTATAATTCATTAAATATGGTAGAAGAGCAAACTTTTGAATGATCCTTAGAGCCAACCTATTAGAGGATTAAACTTAAAACACTCATCAAAGTTGATCTATTCAAAAAAAAAAAAAAAAAATTGTAAGAATATATTAGATATAAAATTGAATTTTGTCTTAAATAATACTAATCTTTTAATTTTTCATTTAATACGTCCATAACTTTTTAAAATGTCTACCATGTCGATGAAGAGCCCATCAACATGCAAAATAAAAATTCATAAATTTATTTAACACTATAAAACTAATCTAATAGACATACAAATATTATTAGTAGTTATAAGTTTAATTAGAGACGCAATAAATTTGAAAGGACTATACTTATAGTTTAATTTGAAAACAAAATTAATTATATTTATAATCAAAACGAGCTTAACTTAACAGTAATTAACATGACCTTCTTCCTTAGAGGTCTGAAGCTCAATCTCCACATGTTGCAGTTTTTATAACAAAAAAATAATTATATTAATATATAATATAATCAAAAGACCGTTTTGGTTAATTAGTAGATCGATCAATTTAAGTTTTTGAAAATTTTAAAAAATGTGTTGTCGGTTTGGAGACCGACCAAACCTCTCATTTTCTCTGACCGACCACCTTTGGTTCTATCGATTTTGGTCGGTGGACTCGGTCCCCTAATTAATTGAATATTATTATAACCATTCTAAGAAAAACAAAACTTAGAATTATTTCGGTATTAAAAGAATATGAAAGAGAAGGAAAAACATGTTGAAATTAGAGTGAGAAAAAGTGGAGAAATGTATAGGTGATGAAGAAGAGAGGTTTGAAAAGGAGAAGTGAGAGAGAAAAAAGGGTCATTATTGTGAGTTTGTGAGATGTGGGGATTGGGAATATGAAACTCTCTTCTTCTTCAAATGGGGAATCTATCAAACCCTTTTTCTTTCTTCAATTTTTGGGACCAAACCTATATTTTGACTTTCTCTTCTTCTTCTTCATCCTCTTTTCTTCTTTATGCCTTTCTTCCTTTCCCATCATTACATTACACATTACACATTACACATTAATCAATTCAATCTTATAAAAACTTTCATACATATAACCATAATGCACTCGAACACTCTTTTGAATCTAATCAAATCCCTTTTTCTTTTTTCTTTTTTTAATTTCACAATCTATTTTTGTTTCTTCAAGAAAAAAAAAACAATACAATTTACTTTTAATTAAATGGTAAATTCAATCTACAAGTTTAATTTATATGATTTTAAAAATTGGAGTTTACTTCTTATGATTTGATGGATCTTTGTAAATAGTTTTTTTTTAGTTTGATAAACTATACTTATAAAAGAAATTCTTGTGAGTAAAGATTATATTTTTTGAAGCCTTTATCAATCCATAGAAACTATTTATGAAATTTTATTAAACCATAAGACTTATTTTTTTTACTTTTCTTCCGATCAAATGGAATAGCATCAAGCTTATACAAACTATTAATTTGAAATTAATTGGTTATATATATATATATATAATTTTTCACTCCCTTTAATGTTTTTTCTTTTTTGTCATCATTACATTACTCATTAATGAATTCAATATTCGTATACAATCATGATGTGTTTAATTGACTTTGTAATCTTCTTAAATCTTTCACATAACAATAATAATGCACCCACAACATAAAACATAAAACTTTTGAATCTTATAAAAACCTTTCTTGGGAATTGAAATTGATTCAAAAAATAATATTAATTGGAACCCAATGAATCACATGCCTCACTTATAAATTCCAAAATCAAACCTACCTACCTACTTTTATCCTCTATCTACAACTTACTTTTTCATATTATATGGATACACATGCCTTCTTTAATCTATTTCTAATATTACTTTCAAAATTCATATACTCATCCTTATTCGTTTTGAACTACTTCTAAGAGTGAAGATTATGCACATTTACGATATAGTTGATAGTTACCAATATTGTAAGTTTTTCAAAATCATTCTTTGATTAGGGTCCATCTCATATTAAGATGTTTGAATGTGAGTTTTATAATAAATTTGAACATGACTTAATTGATTAAGATATCATGAGATTGATTATATACATACATGATGTTGTTGAATGAATAAATAAAGAATAATGAAATAAAGGGTTAGTTTGAAAGTTTAAAATTGGGGAGGGAACCCTACAGATTGACTTTGTTGCTATTCTTCATCCTTTTCCATGTCTTTCTTCTTTAGCATCATTATGTTACACATTAATCATTCAATATTTTCACACAATCATAACTCTATTTTACTCACTTTTTAATCTTATATCAAAACTTTCACATAACAATAATGCACTACTTTTTTCTGGAAATTTATGCAACAATAACATTTTAAATAACCTCCAAAAAACTTCCTCTTTTCAACTTATTTTATAATTCACAAAAATCTCTAAACCAAATTTTTGAATGAGTAGCTTATTATTATTATTATTATTATTTTGAAATGTTTATATATATATATATATATATATATATATATATATATTACTTTTTTTTTTGTTGTTGTTCTATATATATATATATATTCTCTTTAATAAAGAATGTGGGATGGTATTAATTTTCAAAGTGGGACCAACATAAAAATGAACTTTTACAAGTCTTTCTTGGTTTGGTATCATTACATTTCACATTAAAATCAATTCAATATTTTCACATATAATGATGATGCACTTATAGGACTTTTTAATCTCTATAAAAACTTTCACATAACTATAATTGCACTCAAATCTCAATACACTTTCTTTTTTCTTTTTTCTTTTTTAAAATAATAATTCTTTTGGGATTTTAAATTCATACAAAATATTCTTTTTAGAACCTAGTGTCTCTTTGGATTTCTCTATTATAAGTTTCTTCTTGGAATTAATTAGCCTATTTTCTCATTCATATATATTTACACACACATAGAGGTAGTTTATTGTTTATATTAAAAAAAAGGTAATATATCATTTTAGTTTCTACATTTTCAAATTTATCTAATTTTAGTCTCTATATTTTTAATTGTCAAATTTTAGTTAAATTTAGTCATTAATATTAATTTATTGTTGATTTTTTAAAATAATTCGTAACTTATAGTTTTTTCACTCTAAATTTTAAACACTTGTTCATATCGCTTTCTATAAAAGCTATTGTTATTATTATATAATTAGTTTTGCTAAAAGTTAGCTAGGAGACTAAAATTAATAGACGATTAAAATATAACAAACTTCAAAGTTAAAATAGCATTTTAACCCTAATAATAATAAAAAAACTTTAGTTCATGATCTCTTAAAATGATTAAGCACCCATATTAAACACCAAAATTTCAAAGGTTTTTCTTTGACAACATATTTACATTTGAGTGTAATTATTTTTTAGAAATTGGTAAGACGACAAAGAAACAATAAGAATCAAGATCATAAATGGTCATCTCTTTCCTTTTCACCTTGGTTTCTTGAGATGCTTTTTTGGAATAAGAGAGAATCAATATCATCTGCAAAATCTACGACTCAGACATTGTAAAAATAAAAATTTGTTATTTATCTTGATGATTGGGAGAAAAGAATTTATTTGAAAGAGAAAGGATTGAAAGAACATAGAAAAAGAGAGAATTTAATTTAATTTCAAAAATGGTTTCTCAAGATTGAAAGTAAAGCAAAATTTGTTTGTAGTAATATTGTAGAATGTAATTGGGGCATTGGTTTTTGTCATTTTGGAATGGTTTTTCAAGAACATATTAATTATTATAATTTGTCTTTTGGTGAAAGAGTCAATGGTTTTTGCATATTTCAAAGTGATAATTCCAATCCTCTTTGTTTGTTTCCTTTTTCTCATTTGTCACTTTCTCTTATTCCTTTTGGGGTTTTCTCACAAAAAACAGTATATTCTTCCCTTTTGTCTACTCATCAACTCTTTTTTTTTTTTTTTTTTAGAAAAAAATAAAAAAATAAAAACTTTAAAAAAAAAAAAAAAAAAAAAAAACAAAGAAAAAATCCAAAGGAAAAAAGAAGTATGATTATGTTTTTTTTTTTTTTTTTTTTTTTTTAAATTGAATATGTTTGGCTTTCAGTTGCCTAATTTTGACATATTGATTCAATTTTAAAAATTCGAGTATAAATTTAATTTTTTTTATAAAAAGATAACCCGAGTTATTATCGTAGTAAAAGAATATTGAGGTCTTAATGGATATTTTTAGAAAATTTAATAAATATTTTATGATTTTTAAACAAGTTAACCATGCTCAATATTTATTAATATTTTCTATTATTGATATTTTATTGTTTATTATGTTTCGTGAAATTCATTATAAATGTTGATTCATCTCTCATGTCAATTATGTATAACCATTTAAGTATAAAGATATTAAGGTGTAGATTTAATGAAATTTTATTATTGTTAGAACTAAATTAAAAAGTAAATATAATTGCTTGTTTGGTCATTGTTTGGATATTCTTTTGGTTATTTGGTTGTCTTTATTTGAATAATATATTTGGCATTTGCAAAACCAATATATGTGTGTGTGTGTATATTTATGTAGAGAAGTAAAAGATTTATGATAGAGATTGCCCTTTTATCAGTCATTTTCAGCACCTATGTTATGTCACCATTCTATTCCAAGATTTTCAATTTCCTTCCTCTGTTTTTTATATTATATTATGTTAAATTTTAATTTATATGACATAAAATTACAAATTTGACCTTTCGATTTTGGTCGTATGTTCTTTGATGCTACTGCGTACTGTTACTCTAAGGACGGATGCAATATTGATTCAATTATAGACGATGATTTGACACAATATGACGTAAGAAAGTAAGTTAACGATATAAAATAGAATTACTATTAAAAAGAGGAATTTTATCATCTCACCATTTTTTTAAATTCGTTTTATTCTTATTTTATCTATTTAACTTATTGTCTAAAAACTAAATAGTAATGTATGCTTCTTATTTATCAACGTTAATGATGTGTCACATTAACGTATTGAATACTCTAAAACATTAGTTAAAATTGTTCGAAGTTTAGAGATTAAATCTACGTGACACAATTGTTTTTTTTTTTTTAAACTAAATTTACAATTTTCACCGATTTTATAAGAAAGATTTCCCAATAATTTCAACATATCTTTACATTAAAATGTGGGAGACTTTAGAATGTTCTTTTTACTTAGTTATCTTTCATGTAATTTTAAATTTTCAAATTTACCCCTTACTATCTATCTTAGGTTATATTCTATTTATACAATCACTTTGGATTTAAATGTATAAACTTATTACTACCTTAGGTTATATTCTATTTATACAATCACTTTGGATTTAAATGGATACACTTATTACTTTGAAGTTGTAATTGAAGAAAGTGATTCATATGTGATTGTTAAATTTTCATTTTAGTTTTTTTTATTACTTACAATTTTACTTGCCTCTTTATTTTTTTTGTTAAATATGAAAAAAAAAATGTAATATGTTCTTTACAAACAATTTTTTGAAAAACAGTTATAAATTACAAAACTGCTAGAATATTTATAAAATATAAAAAAAATTCAAGATTCTATCGATAATAGAAAATGATAGATTCAAATAGACTATCAATGATAGAATTTTAAATTTTTTTGCTATATTTTGCAATATTGATAGATTGTCTATATCTTGTTGAATTTTGCTATTATATCAGTGTCCATCTGTGTCTATCATTTATATATATATATATATATATATATATATATATATATTTTGAAGTATGTAATCAGTTAACCAAATTGAGTATTGTTTGAAGAGCTTAGGAGCAGAGGAGTGGCATTGAGCGAAGAGCCAAATTTGGTAAAATCTCAAGCACTAGTTAACAACTCTCAAGTGGAACTATTATATAGTTGAATACTGTGATTTTAACACTGCAAAAACAGATCGTTTGTGTCACAAAAAAACCTATAAGCTTCCTTTTGCAATTAAGCATCCCCCGAGGTAATGTATTGTAAAGAACAATTTACATACAAATAAAGCAATGGAAAAGAAACTCTATACACAAACGATGTTGACTACTAAGCTTGCATGGCTCTAACTCGAGCAGTCAGTTCACGAACTTGACTCCTGAGACGTTCAGGATTGCAAAAGAAGTCAACGAAAACTCTACGTTGTAGGCCTACTTCCTGAGAATGATGTTTGACAATCTGCATTGCAAAGTAGAACCAAAAGTCAGACCTGTTGAGACTGTAATGTGTATGGAAGTGCAAGGATTGGAATGTTTAATTCAACATTGTTTTCACATTTTTCATAAAAGTATGAATAGAAATCATTGCTGATATGTTTGGCTAGAAGTAGGACGACTAGGACAATTTCGAGTTTGAAAGCTGATTATATATTTTGAGTTCAACAGAAGTGGGACAAGTGGAAGGTGAGGTATGCCTTAACTAGATGAACTATTTTCATATTGGAAAAGCTTAATCTTAAATTTGGTAAGAAGATGTATTTCTCCTACATTATATGTTTGTTAATACTAGGACCATCTACACTAAGATACATTTTCTCAAACTTCCAAAAGTCACGACAAAAGCTAGACACTAAGACCTTGTTTGGTAACCATTTGATTTTTAACTTTTAGTTTTTTGAAAATTAAGTCTACAAACACTTCTTTCACCTCTAAAAGGCAAGCCAAGTTTCAAAAATTAAAAAAGAAAAGTAATTTTAAAAAGATATTATTTTAAATGACATAAAATTTCTAAAAATATTTACAAATATAGAAAAAAATCACAATCTATATGTGATGAACCACGGTAGACCAAGATAAACTATTGTAAATAAATTGTGATATTTTGCTATATTTTGATTCATTTGGCTATATTTGAAAATACTCCTTTTAAAAACTTGTTTTTGTCTTTAGAATTTGGCTAATAGTTAAACTCTTTTACTTAAGAAAGATGCAGATTATTGTAAAAAAATTGAGAGAAAATAGACTTGATTTTCAAAAGCTAAATGGACCTAACTTTTACAAATCATGAATTCACAAATCAAAATAAAACAGAATAAATAAACCAAATCCTTTAAAATGACCGAAGAGGGAAGGAATATCAGTTATTAGTTATCAAAACCGTCTGTAAAGCATAAAATATTCCACATATCTAATGACAAGTAGATATTATCATTATGCAATTTACATAGCTAACACATTTATTTGATTGACATAATAAAAAGTTTGTAGACTTGGAACAAACAGCATAGATAATTCTTTTGGTAAATAAAAGTGAAAAATCATGAAAGAGAGAAGCAAATTATTGTTTCATAGATTACCTCATTCTTTTTACAGTGCTCCAAGGTAACTTCTTCAACTGCAGAAGATAGTTTGGCATTTATCTTTTCCATCTCATCCAGTTCTTTCATTAAGGCCTAGAACAAATAAAATATCTATGAAGGACAATTGTGCAAAAATAAATATATATCACAGAAAGAAAGACAATCTAAACACAAAAGGTAACAAACTAATTAAGGAAGGCATAATTAACAATAATATGATAGATCAAGTTGACTTGGACGGCTGCAAAGACAAATAAAAAATCTGAGCATTACATTTTAATGTTTTGAAAAAGAGAAAACTATGTTGTCTTATCTGTGTATCCAATGACTCGAACCAGTTTCATACAAGAATAACTAAACTATGCATTTGATATGAGCAATCCTTGCAAGAAACTATTATGATGAAGACTAATACCCGTGGAGTCAGTAATGGTTGTGCAGTTGTAGAAGAGGCAAAGAGTAATTGCTGCAAACTTTGAATAAGAGAGCACCTACAATTAATAATAGAAAGAGCCATTTATTGATAAATAAAAGTAGCATTCATATATATCAAAAAACATGAAATGGAAAGTAATATGGAATGAATGAAACACATTAACCAAAATCTGAAGCAGACCGGTTGGTCATAAGATCTTTTAAGACTGGACAATTCTTACAATGAAAAGAGCACATGGTAACTCAGCATGTGGCCATCACCAATATACAACACACAATCCAAACTGGTAGGTCATAAGAAATTTTAGACGTTCACAAAATTTTTAAAGGTGGAAGTGCGAAGAATAGACCAGATTTTTTTATGTATCAAGTCCATAATCTCTCGTACTCACGATATACTACAGTAGCACAATGAAAATCCTTTTTTACCTCAACTAGCTCTGCGTTCTAAAAATTGTATACACGTCCAAAAAATAGTTTTCTGAAAAATTCTTGCTTACTTGAAAATTCAGCTAATAAAGACTAGCTCCACACCATATCTTGACCTTCATTTCAACAGCTTCTCCAATTGTGAAAGCCATCAGAGCATGAATTATATTGGAAAACAATCTTCAAACACCAACGCTAGATTTCAAGACTATAAAGATGGTCACCAACAGTCTTCAACCAGTGACCAACTGTCATTTGTTGAGCCTTCTTGTTGTATTCCTTGTCGAAGGATGGAGGAACAACTGGATAATCTACTTTGGAGTTGCGATTATGCGCATACTATTTGGAAGTTTTTCTTGAAGATGTTTGACTTTAAGTTATCCCCATGTGGTTGTTAGGTGAAATGATCAAGAAGGTCCTCCATCTGCCTTCTAAGGGGAAAGGGAAATTTTTATGGATGGCAGTGTGTGCGCAATTTTATGGTGTATCAGGAGAGAGAAACAATAGAACTTTTAGATGGATTGGGAGGGACCTTCTTGATGTGTGTGGTCCCTTGTGAATTTTAAGAAGCGTTTGGAGAGCTAAGTCGGTTATTATAGTTTGTGTTTAGTGCAGAGTTATTATAGTCTGTATTCAGTGGAGAGCTAAGTTGGTTATTAAAGTCTATGTTTAGGGTCCATATTATTTTAACTCGTGATTATAATAGTCTGCATTGAATGCAGTTTATTTCAATATGCGTAGGAAATAGTAAACACTATAATAAGGAAGGAGAGAAAGGAATACTTCAACAAAAAGAAATTTCAAATAGTATTGTTGTCGATAAATGAAAATTAAAAATAGTTCTAAACACCATTAATATAATTAGAGCCCCCGAATATGGAGTAGGCTATAATAGCCCACTCCACCAACTTGAAGTTGGGGGCAAATACCACATCATTGTTTCTCTCTACTCTCTATGCATCAATGACAGATTGCTTTTGTAATTATTCACTAGATCTTATTTGGCTTGATAGGAGACCCTTCCCTTAGGGCCCTCCCTTTTGTGGGTTTTTATTTTTATTTTTTAAAAAAAAGTATGGATGGCCAGGCGTCATTTATTTGGTCCAGCAGATTTCCATTGCTTCTTTTGAATATTATTTAAGTGCACAGAAAAACTTAAGGCGTGACAGATGTATGGATTTGTAAAGGAATAAGATACTGACAGATCATTGATGCATCTGTTTCTGTCGCCCGGGAGGGAGTTTTCAAGATCAGATTGAAGGGTTCTCAAATCTGAATGAAGATGAGATATCTGTTGAATAATGCCGGGAGCAGACACATATGTTGATACTCCAGCCTGGATATCTGTACAAGTCAATTAAATTGTTAGTGCAAAGTAATCCCAAATAAATTGTTAGAGCAAAGCAACCCCTCTTCAATGATTGACCTACGAGAAGAAAATTATTTTAGAAGGCACCAAAAAGGCAAGTTATTGGTTACAATGTCCAAGTAAATCTGTCCTAGTCCTGACAATCAGCCTAGAGATAAACAATGTAGCATGAACATTCCAGTTCCGATCATAGAATACTCTGAATCAGATAGTCAAATCTTATGTAATTTCTTTTCTTTAAGAACAGCTTTGATTAAGAAGAAAAGAAAGAATACATGGACATATAAAAAACCAAGCCCACAAAAGAAAGGGAATCGCCTACAAGGGACTCCAGCTGTTCATAATCAAGGTCAAAGGTTAATTACAATCTTCTGTAATTGTAAATGACATTAAATGCAATATTAATGTTACAGTACATATATGTATTATTATGGATAATTGTCTGTAATCGTAATTGTGCAGCTTATTGTCCCATTCTGTAATTGGGTGTGTGATTTGTATTTTTGGGCTTATTTTTGTACTACCCCTGTATGTCCTTTCATCTTTCTTAATGAAAGTTCGGTTTCTAATAAAAATAAATAAATAATTCAATCATCTCAAGAAAAAAAAGAGAACCAAAAAAATGCACCCATTTATTTAATTGATAACCCTGTTTCCTTTAGAAACCACGTTTTCCAGTTCAGATAAGATGCGAAATTTTATGCTAATAGACCAGCATTGAATTTAAACTGTGAATATTTAAATGGAAGATTATCCTTACTTGAATGTATGCTTAACAGATCTCTGACACCATGCAGAAAACTATCGCGATCATCAACTGCACCTTGTTCTTGTACATCTGAAGCAGCTTGAATCAGTGCCAGGCAACGACCCTGAAGTGGCATATACAATAATCATGGAACACTCAAACGGTGAAATACTAGCATCTGTTCCAGACTAGAGTTTGGTTAATTCATAAAGAAAGCTGTCTATCAAATTAATTAATTAGCAGTAGAGCTAACATCGAGGGAAAATAATTGTTAACTAACTCAGACTTCATATTTCTTCGTAATTCTATTATTTTCAATAAGAAATATGTAAACAGAACAATTTAGATGCATGATAAAATTAAAGCGAAAAAGATTATTTCATTATTGCAAAACAAATATTAAAAGATGAGGTCAATACCACTCGCCCCTTGGTGGCTGACAAATATGCTTGAAGTTCTGACTCTATAACTTTAAGCAATGAATATGCTCCAAGCATGTTCTTCTTTTCCACTTGACAAGCTATTTTCAGGAATTGATGCCTAGCAAGCTGATTGACCAGATGACTGATGAACTGTAAAATGAAATTAATACTGTCACCAATGCAACAAATGCTGAAAAGAAGTGCACTGTAACCACAGAAACACAACCGTTGGAGGTACAATGTGAAATCATATGATGAAACAAATTCTGCTTCAGGAATAATTAAGTTTCATCATTAGTTTTATAACCACAGAAGCATAATTGAATTAATTTTCCAGACGTCCATCCTTTAAGCAACACAGGTATCAATTTCTTTCACAAATCTCTCCAGACGTCCTAAAAATTTGACATTTTGTTCAGAAGACAATCATTGGAGGCCACTGAAATATAGCTCTTGTTTTGAAAAAAGAATGAGTTTTAACTCAGAAATCGATAGTTTTAAGTCTAGATTGATGCTGTTGAATAGGTAGGTACAAAAATCAGATTATTTAGATCTTAAATAAGCCTAGCTCCTTTTCTAGTCCACCCTTTGTCGACGTGTGGCTAGAGCTCTTCCATAGATTTGTGGATAGAAAGAAATCAGAATATGCAACAAAACATAGAAATATATAGATATAAATCTGAGTTTTCCAAATTATAGCCTCAAGTTGGAATCTCCACCACCTGTTGGACACTGTGGATTCTTTAGCGAGGGATCCCTCCTCTCCCAGACTCTAGATTGTATTTCTACCTTTTGCTCTATTTCAATACATTCAGGGACATACACAATAAACATTTAATGTTTTAAAATATATAAATAAATAACAACTCCGATCCAACCCTATTAACAAAATTTAAATCATCAACAGACAGTAAATTCGACTAACATAAATCTGACCATCATAGTAGACAGTAGTCTGATGGGAACCAGAGTTTGTATCTAACTTCAGTACATTATTGATAGTATTGAGTATAATACCTCGTTACAATATCAAGAACAATATTAGAATGAATTGAGAAGATCTCAATTCCCAAACTAGGGCTTCTACTGCTATCCTATCTCTCAAGGATGAAAACAGTAAGCAACTAGCACTCCAAAAATGATAACTAACTTTCGCTCTCAAAATAAAAGACTATCGATACGTGCCCTAACTAATTTTATTTATTACTTCCGTGCCTCCCTCTCTTCCGCACGTGTTAAGTCTTCTTTTCTCTTCTGCTATATTGATGAATGATAGGGGTCTATCATAGTCATTGAGGCTAGTAAAAGAGTTGTAAAGTAACTTAAATACAATGTGTCTCAACCCCAACGCAACGTGCTCACCCATATATGCGTGCTCACCCATAGTGACACTAGCCCAAACACTCCAAATATAGAAACAAAAAATACAAACAAAATAAAACGTAAATTTCAAACCCAACTAATAATCCATAAGCACATACTTCAAAATGTTTCAAGCCAACCATAAGTTCATGAAAAAAAAAGGCAACTAGATTTGTAAGGTTTAAAGTTTCATCAACACATAATTGTAGATATTGAGCATACCACTTTCTGTCTATCAATGTAGAACTCCTGACGCATGACCTTCAAATCATAATCTCCTAATTGAATTAATGTGAAGCTACATCAGAATCATTGATCATGATGATGATCATCATAATAATATTATAATAATAATAATCCAACATCTTTTAAAAAGAAAACCACTGTAGTTTTGTACCTTGTAAAATATATGTGTCTTGCAATTGAGCCAATTCCCAACACAGATCAGGAATTGTCTGAGGGATAAAAGAAATTAGATAAGAACTACACAATCAACATATATCATAAGAATTAAATTATCAACATATACCGTTCTGCACCATAATATAAGATTGGAGGAAAAAGCCATCAACTATACTGAGAAAAAGTATGTTTCTTGTTTATAATAATAATAGTAATTTTTTTTATTTAAAACACACACACACACTTATATCATATGCTCTACCATAACCTTTTTGAATAGTACAGTTACCACAGAAAGAAAAGAAATGTCCACTGATTAAACTTAAGAATCGAGATATGAGACATGAAGCTATTGAGTAAATAAATCTCAATTGCTAACAAATTCTAATAAATATTAGTACAAGGGATTCTCCGAGATGTACTCTGGGAGGTTGGTTGTAGTTCATACATCAAGGAAGAAATTAAGAAAATTATTTGCCAAATACTGATGGTGCTTTGGTACATAAGAATTAGCTCTGGTATTGAAAAAAAAAAGTCATGGTTTGACTTAAATAGTCTCAGATATTATTGAAATTGAATGAGTTAATTCCATCTCAAACTGAGCTGATTGAAGGTAAAGCTTCGTAAGGTAGACCCTAGAAACCCAAACACAATCACCAATCAAAAAGATCAACCATCTAAAAATAGATTAACATACAACAAAAAGAATGACTATGATCTAAATTGTAATAAAAACTGCATGAGAGCAATCCAACGAATAAGCATGAAAATAAGTCAGAGGGCAGCAACAGCAAAAGAATTAGAGGCTCAATTCATGTACAAAGACAAACCTCAGATAACAATTTCTCCTCTTTATCATAGAGATTTGAAAGCTCCCCAACCAGTTCAGAATGCTTTCTCCTGTGAAAATAAGTATCATTTAGATAATCCAGTAAATGTATCCAACTTCAATCTTCAAATTCAAATCTGTCATCTGTTCAAGACATAAAACGTTTGACAACAGAATTTTAGGATGCCAAAGTAATAAACTTTCTTCACCACAAAAAGACTAAAAATACAAACTCAATCTAAAATCTTCCCAATTCTAATTAGTCTTCAAAAATAAGTTTACATAGCAAAACCCCATTAAATTTGAAAAATATTTCAGTGTTCCTCATTCAAAATTTGAGTCATTCCCAACTATGGAGGATTAAAATCCATAAATCTTAATGATGTTATGGAATAAGATGCTTGGGCTAATAGAAGAACCGTTTAAAGGATTGGATCATTGGAAGGTGTAGCATCAAAGGCTCAAGATAACTGGATTTGGTGGAAGTGGTTATGGTCAAAGAACATTACAAGGGTATCTTACCAAAACCAAAAGAGATTAAAATTAAAAATGATGATGGTGTTTTAACAGTAGTCCAGCCAACAGTTTTTTTTTAGCAAAACAAATGTGGGGGTATGAGATTTGAACCCCCAACCCCAAGGAAGGAGTATATGTCAATTACCACTAAGTTATGTTTATGTTGATTGTGCTAAACCACCATTGCTAGCAGGTAGGTAAGCATGCCAGGGTTCATAGTTCCTTTACCAGCCAAGGTTGTCGAGAACTTTCTGGCAGATTGGAGGTTTCAGCAAGGCACAACAAAAACGTGATGGATGTAACACAGTTACAGAACAAATATGATGATGAGCAAGTTGTTTCAAATTGGGTTGTTTTTCATACTTTGTCAGGTAAACAAAATGTTCTTCAGATTCTGGGATTACCTTGTCTTCCATGAATACTAGATGAGTTTACTTTTATCCTATCTTGTAAATTTTACTTTCTTTTTATTCCCTTTTTTTAAATTGCACAGTTATCATCCTCGTTACTCATAAATATTTCATTTTCTTTCAAACATTCTTGTTTTCTATAAGGCAAGTAGTGCTCTTCAAACGTTCATAAACCTCTGAAGTCTCAAGACCTTGGAAATTTTTGAGTGGATGGCCTTATCACACAAGCTTCTCTCTGATAAACCTTGCCTCCACAAAGAACATATAGTTATGGTCTGTGGACACCTATAATAAGTTCTCAGTAAAATCTATGTTCAGTACCCTAAACCACAAACATGGCACACATCTTCATTTCTCTTTATGACAGAATTTGGGGGGACATCTGCTGAGGACTAAGCAATAACTTCATTGACCCACAGCATATGAATCTGAAGAAGCTCCCCTTTCAAGCTCTTTCTCCTTGTTGTTGTCACATGTGTACGAAAAGTTCTGAATCTCAAGGCTACTTGTCCTTTTCTTATGAATTTACTACATCCAATGTCACCATGTCAAGGGAAGACATGACTAAATATAGGCATAAAGCTTCAACATGCAACCTCAAAGTCACCACTCATTATGTTTTTACACTTAACATCTCCCCATGTCACCACGTCAAGGGAAGACATTACTAAATTAGAACAATATCATCCTTCTTGTATGGAGAGTTTATTGCAAATGGAGTAAAGAAATTAGAAAATCAACGGTTTCAGACTTCTGTGAAAGTTGAATAGTTGCTTTTGTCTATGAATTAAGAAAACATTCTTTGCTTGAGTTGGAAAAACTTCTGTATTTATTAATTTGTTTATAATCCTTTTTTTTCTTGTTTTGGGCCAAGGGTTTTGACTACTCTGTGTGGGTTTTTAATATATATTTTATATAGTAAAAACAAATAAATTAATGAAAACGTGTACTATAGCACAAGCAAAAACTAGCAAATTGGAAATGAACAGCAATATTTACAGAATATACAATATATTTTAAGAAATTTTATAAAAAAACAATATAAGAATCTTTATAAACAATCAGAAGTACAACCACAAGCTCTAAAGCTTTAATTTCTGAAGTGAAAACCGCCAAGCCAAAGAGATTATTTTATGAACAATGATGCTTCTTTAAAAATGTTAGCTATTTTTTTATGCTTTCATTGCCCTTATCTAAATTTCGTATCGAACAGTTAGAAACAAGCCTAAAAGATCTTAAAGCACAATCAGATGCCCTTTGAAACTATACCTGAGAGAATGAAGATCAAGATGAATATGGGCTTCATCTGACGTAACTTGTGACTTGAGAACCATTAGAATAGCTTGCTGCTTTGCATTTTCAACCTGAGCTTCGACCCATTGTCTTTCACTTGTCCCAAAACTAAAATGCAAAGACACATGTCCCAAATCAACATTAGAATACAATAAATCAACAAAAGAAGAAAAACAATTGATGCACTCAGAGCCAAATAACAAAAGAGAAACCACATGCAAAGAGAAAGTGTAAGAACTTGATGAGCATAAACGGGGGCCCTATGAAAGAGAAATTAGCACAAAAGAGAAACAACCAATAGCCCTCAGCCATGATGGATTTCTTAGAATCTAATGCACAATCATTTATCATAACAAATACTGAAACAGTAAAAGCATGGTCCAGATGATGGACGTGGAAACTGTGCCAACAGAGATTAACATGCCTAAGCATTAGTGACTTGTTACTTCTGAGTTCTGATGAAAGAGGAAGAAGAGGATGAGTTTAGGTATCAACAATAAAATTAGCAAATCTCATAGAACTGTAAGACTATCCTTTGTGGAAAACCATGCCCCAGATTATGTTTACATGCTTGATTTGAAGTCCATGTGTAAATCTTATGAATCATGCTTTAAAAAATTTCCACATTCCCAAGGCTAATGAACCAATAACTTCTTGACCCCAAATAACCACTTAGGAATAAAGCATTAAGAGCACGCAAGTAATGCACTTGGCCATAAGGATAAGAAATAAATACATTGAACGTAGCCTTTGCAATTCAGATACGCGTTGATGATGGGATGTCTCCAAATCTGCAAGGAGAAAAACCAAACGATCTGGAAATCAATCACAAGTGCATTGAAAGTCACTCAGATCACTCACCCTTCCCCTCCATCGAAAGAACAACTTTTTGCCAAAATGATGGAAAAACCACAATTTTAATTAATTGGTTTAAATTTATAAAACATCATACAGTGCTACAGAAACCTGAAGTACCAGGGACATATCGGGAAATATCAATAAGAATGAGAAAGGGAGAGCAAGATGATCAAATAATATAAATTACATTGATGTTTGCCCTCCACTTCGCTTTTTTTCCCTTTGTTGGTTAAATCACCAATAAACCCAGTAGCTTAAACTAATGGGCAATTATTTCAATGCATTTTGACATGCCCCAGTTATGGCCTCAAAATTTTGTAGAAGACCCTATAAGTAGAAATGAATGTTAATTGAGATTGTTAGATACTATATTAAATTTGCCTCCACCTATCAGCTTAAGCTTTTGGGTGAATTGGTGATTTAAAATGGTATCAGAGCAGGTGGTCCAAAGAAGTCCTGTGTTCAAGCCCTTGTGTTGCTGCTTCCTCCTTGATTAATGTTAATTTCCACTTGTTGGGACTTTCTTCATATTTCAAGCTCACAAGTGAGGGGGAGTGTTAGATATTATCTTAAATTTTCCCCACTTGTTAGTGATTTAAGAGAGATAAAATGACATCACATAAGTTTCAACACAAGACCAGATACTATATTAGACAATTGTGAACTCAAAAGTTTAAGCTAATGGGTTAGTGGTAAATTTAATACTTTCAATTCTTTTTAACCCTTTTTTTGGATAAGAAAAAACAGTGAAAAATGCAAAGGGTAAAATAAAGCTCACAAGAAATATACCTCTTACTAAGATATTTGACATGTCATCAAGACTCACCCATGAACATTTTGACTTGCCCTCCTCAGCAACTAGTCGATAAGGCCCCTAACCATTATCACATGACAGAAACAATGAAAGCAAATTATAAGGTAGAAATATGATTATACAAAAATCAAATTTCATCAATATTAACAAAATTAAATATTTAAAAATAATAAAAAATAAAAAGAAAAAAAGACTAGCATTAAAAGACAATAAGGAAACGAAGAGTAAAAAGAAAAAAGATGTGTTTGTCCTGTAGGACCTTGAGAAAAAAATAATAGCATTTTTAAAGATTTTAAGAGATTGTGGGAAGAACGGTTTGGTCTCTTGCTAGGTTTAATGCTTCCATTTAGGCATCTTTGTCCAAGGATTTGGCTAACCCCGTTCATCTTGAATTGGAGCCATTTTTGTATAGTTAATTGTTTGGTTCCTGTTGTTTGGTTGTTTTGTATGCCCTTTTGTGTTCCATTTTTTACAATGAAACTTGGTTTTCCATTTTAAAATATATATAACTTATTCTTTAACTTTCATCCTTAATAATTTTACCAACCTTCATGATAAAAGTAGTAGTATAGAATTACACATGCCATGGAATATTACACAAGTGAAAGTTTCTATTTTAAGACAAACAGATAGCAATTTGATATTAGTGCCTAGTTATTCCAGAACGTGAAGGCAGCTTCTGTGTGCTCTTGAAGGCATAAACCTCGTGTTCAAATCAGGCAAAACATTCAAGGCTAAAAATTTGAGTCTTGCTTCAAGCCTCAAAGCATCAGCCTCAAAAACCTTATTGAACATTTGTAACTAATACTCCACATAAAAATTAAGTAGAAACCTCGTGTCATTCCTTGGCTTGGGATTGAGAGAATCAAATCTCCCTTCCCTTAAGTGTTTCTCGTTTTTGCTCAATGAAAGCTCTATGTTTCATCTTAAAAAAAAGGTGTCATCACATTTTGTCATAAGTTAAATCTTGATGGCCAGAAGTTCCCATCATACAATTTTGAACTCAAAAGATCTAAAAATCAAATCTGCATACCGTGTCTAGTTGTTTAGAAAACCACTGATTTAGCTCCTTTATGCAGGATGAATCCCCAACCAAGTATGGATGAAAGTCAGAATAAGCCAAATAAATACCATCCTCTGCACAATCATTCATATTCATAACTTCAGAAGGAATCAAAGCGAAGAAAGAAACGAATAAAATTTGTTTTAAAAGAATTAAAACTTAGATTATTATCTAAGAGATTGGAACTGACAATGTTGCAAAGCAAGTGGGCATGCATGATGCTCAAGCTAAATAGTGATTAGAATCATTTGTTACAACACGTAAAAGGATTGGATACACTAGCAAGTCAGATGATATAACACAATCAAACGTACCTCTTCTGCAACAATACTACCGATATCTAGTTAAATAGAAAAGACGAATAATGACAACAATTAGATAAAGCACTCTAAGAGGAGCCTCAAGGACACATCAATACTGACAACACCCACATTAACACTTCTATTTTTCTTTCCTGCTTCTCTCCTCCCCCTCCCATGTCAAAAACAGCCAACAAAGATTGGTGATGACATTTTCCTGAGACACAATACGGTTTTAAGAAGGGAAATTGCAAAATTTAATGGTATCTCTCCTTACGCACACACATGACATATTTAATACAGAAAATCAGAAGAATCAAAATATAAGCTTCAAATGAAACTAATTTAAAATAACTGACTAAACCTTAAAGTAGTAGAATAAAAACTCTCATAAAAAGTGGTACTAGAACAACTAAAATAATACCATCGCCAGAATGATAATGAGCCAACTCTTGGGCTGTGGATGCAATCCTTCCAAGAACTGCATTCATCTAAATTACAAAACAAAAAAAGAAAGAAAAAGGCATTTTAAGATGTCTTAAAATGAAATAATTCACCAAGTACTTTCAAAGACAGAAGGTTTACAGTAAAAATCGGGGGAGGGGGGAGACAAAATTGCCATATAAGACGAGGACCTATTAAAAGCGGTAAAGAAAATAGACGCTGAGTTACGTGGAAACACAAGTACCGGGAGAAAAACCACAATCCGACTTTCTTATTAATTTCTCATATTAACAAAAGATACAAGGGAAAAATAAATAGACAACATGCTTATGATAAAAAAGGAAAGGAAATTAGGTTAAAGAAATCCTTGCTTGGTCCAAGCCCACTAATTCTAACAAGACCCATTAATTAAAAAATTATGGCACAATAATATATCATTAGCTGTCCTTCTGCTGCTGCTTGCTCAAAGGACTTGTTAAGAAATTTCAAAATTAATTGGCGTTTCTCCAACAGGGCCTCAAAAGCTTTGTTTCAGCTACTGAGCAGGACTCCTTCCCAAGGACAGGCTAGATCTCTCTCTTTTTTTTCTTCTTTTTTGGATAGAAACAACTTTCATTGAGGAAATGATGAAAGAATACAAGAGCATACCAAGTCCACCTAAACACCCCAACTACAAGAAGGGGGTCCAACTAATTAAAATGTTACCGATGGAATAATTACAAAAGGTCTTCGAAATCGAAGCCCATAAGGATGCGTGAAATCTAACCAAAATACCAAACCTCAAAAAGATCCCTTACCCTACTGCGAAACACCCAATTGTTCCTCTCTTCCTGAACATCTCAAACAACAGCATACCCCAACAAGCCCCAAAAAACACCCTTTCTCTTTAAAAGGCGGATTGAGGAGGAGCTCCTCGATCATCACTTGAACACCTATGTACAACATGGCTGACTGCAAATTCGTGCATAAGAGGATAGGCTAGAGCTCTTTGGTCCGATGGGTTGATAGCCCTTTAGTGGAGATTGTAGTTTGAAAGAACCAAATGAATATTTCAAGAAGACGTAAGTAGGGGCGCTCTTTGAAACCTAGTTAGAATCTTTGCATCTACTTGATCTTCTACTTCTAAAGCTTTTTATAATTGTGACAAGACACAAATCTTTTACAATTGGAAACCTTTTTGATAACCCGATGGCATTGGAGATCTTTGAGGTGAGCAAAATAATAGTATTTAGGTGGTTGGAAAGATGAGTGAAATAAACCACCTGTTGGCTTCTTTGGAAGGAAAAAGACCATAGAACTTTCTCGTATGAGTTTACAACTTTTGAAACTTCTTTTTTGAAAATCTACAGTTTACGTCCTCAACTCAGACTGCCCTACACAATTCTTTTTGTAAGGTCTTTTGTTTCAAACACTCCTTATTAGACTTATGAATCCGTCATTCTTATGGTCCCTTTAGGCGTTCTTTCCTCTTTATTTGATTATATTGACTAATTTTCTCGTAAAAAAATGTAAGAAAAAAGAAATTTTCAACAATAAATAAGAACATTAAATAGTGGTTATACAGAAGATTAAACACCACACTTTAAACAGAGAAATAAAGCAGAAGCAATAAATTGTTCACCCCATTGTTTATATACCTCTAAATTCCTGGCAGAAATGCTATCATCTATACTCGTTAATTGTCCATTTACATTAGAAGTTGCAGCAACTCGTGCCCGTCTCCCTTGAGTCAAAGTAGAAGCTTGGCTTGTAAGCATATCATATTGTGACTGAAGATGGCTAAGTTGTCTTTGTAACTGTAATGCTTCAGATTTATATGCGACAGTTGCTTCTCTACCAATGTTGAAAACAAGATTGTAAATGACATAAGCGGCAGCGATACAAACCAAACACAAGAACCTATTTTAAAGAATGTACACAGTATACCACCTTATCTCCTTCAACCCTTCTTCGCCTCCAAAAAGAGCGTCTTGGTTGTCTCGTCTAGACGAAAATGCCGAAATGCTATCATAAGCTGAATCCAAATCCTCCCCCTGTTCGACAAACCCAACAATTAAAACCCAACAATTCTTCTATCAAAACAAAACCATACTGAAAAATTCTAAAGAATTTCACCTCCAAAAGCTTTCCCTCTTCAAGGAATTGCCCGTACCTAGATAATACACGCCGAAGAGTAAAATCCAAACCCATCACAAGCATTCACAAATTTACCAAAAAAAAAAAAAAAAGAAAAAAAGAAACAAAGAAATAAAAGAAAAATACGGAAACGGAGAGGAGGAAGTTACTGGGAAAGCTCGGAATGGGAGAGGACATTGGAGGGGCGCAGGCTAGAACAGATCCAATCGAGAATGGAGCGAGCATCGTCGTACTGAAATGGCCATTCGAAACTGTCAGGGTCCAATGCTTGTGCGCCTTCATACCCCAATTCGCCCAACAAACCACACAGCCTCGCGCCACTCATCTGCAAGTATCTACAATTTCTTGTCCTGAGCCGATGTTTAGAACGAAGTTTTGAAGTGTGCCGCCCTTTTCCGATCACTGATTTGAATGTCTACCAAAGAAATGGTGAAATGAAATGTGAATTTTTCAAAAAGTGTAACCATTTATCTCTATGGGGATTTTCTTTCAAGTTTTTAAAAAATATAATGTAATTAAACTCTTTTTTAGAAACATGTTTCCCTTTTTTTTTACTTTTACTTTTTCATAAGTTTCCCTTCGATTTAAATTCTCACTTTTTCTATTCGTTGTTCTTCTTTTTAACAAGTACAATACTTAGTTGAATGCGGCATTAACATTTTATTTCATTTTCTATATATATTTATTATCCACGAACATTTTACTATTATATAATTTTACCAATATTAAGGATAGGACAAGTAATGAGCGATCATTTTCAGGTTTTTTACATAACTCAGTCGATCACTTTAAGCTTCTTTACATTTTTTCTCTTGGGTTTAGAGCAAACCAAAAACGTAAATTCGAGAAAGACATGACAATGAAATAGTGGTAAATTTAGCATAACTGAAACTTTGTGATGAATGGTATGTGATTGTTGACCACATGGTACTATCCACTTTGAGATACATATTTGATTCAACCACGCACAATAAAAATTTTAAATCTTTGTATTAAATTAAGATTTTTGTATTAAAAAAATTTGGAAGAATAAAAATTTGTTGACATTTTAATAACAAAACTTGTAGCGTCGCCAAATCTTTTTTCTCAAACAAATTTGTTTTTTGGTTTTTTTGTCTCTCTTTTATCGTTATTACCCACTTTCTAGTTTTTTTTTTTTTTTTGCCTTATACTCTTTCTTGATCACTTTCTCGCTTAAAAAATCTTTACACGTTGTCTAGGTTTGAGAAACAAAACTTTTTAACGTTTCGCTAGGTATAACTAAGTTTTTTTCTTACTCTAACTCACTTTTCTCGTTCTTACTAACTTTCTAGTTCACTTTTTTGCTCTCATTCTCATTCGTGCTCGCTCTCTTAGAACTTGGTGTGTATAATATTTTCTGTCAAATAAATTTCTAAAATTTAAAAAATATTAGGAAGATTTTTATACTCTCAAATTTAAATACAATGAATGTATGAACTTTTTCAATTTGTATTCTATAGGTCTTTAATGTATTATATCTTCTTTTTCAGTTTATTCAAGTATCTACTAAACATAAAATTGAAATTTTAGAATTCTATTAGACATAATTTTATTAATGGAAAGTTTGAGAACCTATTAAAACGATTAAAAATTAAGAGACTAGTAAAATATAAATATGAAAATTTGAGATAAAGCTGGTAATTTAACCTAATCTTTACAAAATATACTCTAAAGTCTTTAAAGAAAAAGCACATGTGTGAAAATTTGATCCTTCAATCTTCACAGAATGAGTAAATATAAATTATTACCAAACTAGGCACCTCCTTTTAATTTGAATGAAAAACCTATTAGAAAGTTCAAAACCTATTAGACTAAGACTTGAAGTTTATGAACTTGTTTGACACAAAATCGCATAAGAGTGTAAATGTTTATTAGAAACTTTTGAAAGTTCAAAAACACACATCTAAAATTTGTGCACAAAGCTAGAAATTTTACCAAAATCATACAAACTATATTCTAGAAGATTCATTTTTAATTTTGCATTTGTATGAAATTTTGAACCTTCGATCTCAAGTACAATGATGTAGAAGATGAACATCATTGTTATACCATTTTTTATTTTACAATAATTGCAGGGATAGAAGATAAATGGAAGATCAAACTTCTAACTTCAAGAGAGGAAGAAGTATTGTCAATTATCCCTAACGTAACTCCTCTTTGGTGTAAATTACCTTCAGTGGGTGTTGGAACAAATAGTCCCCAAGTGCAAGTATACATTGCTAACATTTAATATAAAATGGATAGAATAGTTAAACTCAGCTCAGTTGGTATCTGTATGTACTTGTGGATAAAAGGTTCTAGGTTAAATCTCCACCCTACATTTATTACAATACCTTTACAAAAAAAATGTATAGAGAAAAGAATAATTGAAAATGGTTGTGTGTACTAAAAAATAAAGAAAAATTTAGAAATCTAATATAACTTACAATTAAATAAATAGAATCACATACAATTAAAATATATATATATATGTATTAACTTACTGCTCCAAATTAAAATGAATAATAAACCACCAAAGTCAAATTTGAAATTAATTTTATAAATATTTTCAATTTTTTCCATATTTGCATCCTTACGAATCTCTTCCATTTAAAAAAAAAATATTAATCATATTGAGAGATAAAAAATATTAATCATATTGATAGATAGTATCATCATTTAGACCTTAGTTTTATGTCTTAGTTTTGTATAAATTTAAACCTCAATGTGCCTTTTATAGAGAAAAGAGAAAAATGATAATTTTAAGCTTCTTTCATAAATGAACGTTTATGAGTTAAAACCGAAAAGATAAAAGTAAAATCCTGAAAATGGATGAACACAATAAGGGAATGAATGATATATGTAAGAAGAAAGAAGAGGGATTCAAACCCTATGCGCTCGTTGTTGGAATAAATGGTTATGATTCTTCATAAATGGATGCATCATTTCATGAAAAATGTTATTAACTAAAGGACATGACTTTTCGAATGACCACGAAAAGTCTATAAATAAGTCCTTTTGGTTGAGAGAAAAAAACACTTAAAAATCATTTATCTTCTATAAACAAATTTCTCTCCATATCCACAATCTTGACGTTCGGTTGATTCACAAGGTTTCATTCGTAGATCTTCTATACGAGGTGCTACACTTAGAAGAAAGTTGATCTGTTCTATCCTGGGAGGCAATTACTCTAAATTCTCAAGCACTAGGGTGAGTAAATTTGTCTGAAGAAGACAACGTGAATTCGTTGGGCTTAGATCTATATTTGTGTATGATTTTCTGTTCACTGTGATAATAATATACATAACAATTTGATAATCAGTATAACAATCTTAAGACAAATTTACTTTACAAATGTTTATGATTGTTTGCTTTTACATGCTTATGTATTTCTTCAATTAGCCAGATTAATTTCTGCATTTGAAGTCTTATTTTTTTAAGATTATCAAGTACCTTTAAAATAATATCTGTATAAGTACTAAAAGAAACCAATAACTAAAGATTACTTATCCATTTATCTCACTTTTCTATATTGTTTTGATTTTTAATTTGTTTGGATTTTTTTTCTTTACTGTCTTAGTTTATTTCACACATATATATTAGTTTGTTTTATATATACATATTTTTTAGATTTTTTTTTCTCAAGTATCACAGTAAGCCTATTAACCTGAAAAATTTGGTGGTGTTGATTTCACACGTTGGCAACAAAAAATGTTGTTCTATCTCACCACTTTAAATTTGGCAAAGTTTCTCATAGAGGATGCTCCTATTTTACTTGAGGGAGAAACTGACAAAGAAAAGCAACTTGCAGTTGATGCATGGAAACATGTGGAATATCTTTGCAAGAATTACATTTTGAATGGGTTAGACAACACACTATACAATGTGTATAGTAGTGTTGATTCGGCCAAAAATCTATGGACTTCATTAGAGAAGAAGTACAAAACTGAAGTTGCTGGTGCAAAGAAATTTATCGTTGAAAAATTTCTGGATTACAAAATGGTGGACTCTAAAACTGTAATCAGTCAGGTTCAAGAAATCCAGGTAATTCTACATGATATACATGCTGAGAATATGACTTTGAGTGAGTCTTTTTAGGTAGCATCAATAATTGAAAAATTGTCACCCTCATGGAAGGACTTCAAAAATTATCTCAAGCATAAACGCAAAGAGATAAAACTTGTGGTCCGACTTGGGATTGAAGAGAATAATCGAAAGGCGGAAAAGTGTACTATGGATAGTACAATAGATCCCAAGGCCAACATTGTGGAAAATAGACCACAAAGTAACAAGAAAAGGAAGTTTTCTAGTGAAGGTTCAAATAAAAAACCGCGATTCACAAAAAAGTTCAATGGCAAGTGTTACAACTGCAACAAAATGGGACATCAATCAAAAGATTGTCGTAAGCCAAAAAACCTTAAAAAAAACATGCCCAAGCTCATAACACAGAAGTTGATGAGGTATCAGATGGTGTTGCAGATATTGACCTTTGTGCAGTCATTTCAGAATGCAACATGGTGAGCAATTCCAAGGAGTGGTGGGTAGACACTGGGGCTACTCGTCATATTTGTGCCAACAAGGATATGTTCACATCATATGTGTCAGTTTCTAGTAGAGAACAACTATTTATGGGCAACTCCTCTACTTCAAAGGTTGAGGGACAAGGCAAAGTGATTCTTAAGATGACCTCTGGCAAGGAACTCACTCTCAACAATGTGCTTCATGTTCCTGACATTCGCAAGAACTTAGTTTCTGGTTCATTGCTTAGTAAGAATGGCTTTAAGTTGGTCTTTGTATCTAATAAGTTTGTACTTTCCAAGAATGAGATGTACATTGGAAAGGGTTATTTGAGTGATGGTTTCTTTAAATTAAATGTACTCACAGTTGTACCTAAAAGTATTATTAATAAAGTATCTAATTCTTTGCAAAGGCTAATTAATATGAACTTGATTCCAAAATTCAGTTTTGACACAAATCATAGATGTGAGGTGTGTGTGGAATCAAAAATGACTAAAACACCTTTTCATTCAACTCAGAGAATTACCAAGCCTTTAGAGTTAATTCATAGTGATATTTATGACTTGAAATTTGTGCAAACTAGAGGTGGAAAAAAGTACTTTATTACATTTATTGATGATAGCACAATATATTGTTATGTTTATCTACTGAAAAGCAAAGATAAGGCAATTGAAGTGTTATAAAAAAAGAGGTTGAAAATCAACTTAGCACAAAAATTATGGCAATAAGAAGTGATCGAGGTGGTGAATATGGTCCTCCTTTTGAACAATTCTGTTCAGAACATGACATTATTCACCAAACTACTGCTCCTTACTCACCTCAATCCAATGGAATTGCTGAACGGAAAAATCGAACACTTATGAAAATGATGATCGCGATGCTTATAAGTTCAGGTTTACCTCAAAATTTGTGGGGAGAAGCTTTTGTTGACAGCAAATTATTTATTAAACAGAATTACTCATAAGAAGTCACAAAATATTCCTTATGAAAAGTGGAAAGGAAGAAAACCTTCATACAAATTCTTAAAAGTGTGGGGGGTGTCTAGCAAAGGTTGTCGTGCCTAAACCTAAAATGGTTAAAATCGGACTAAAAACTGTTGATTGCATATTCATTGGTTATGCTAGTACAGTTGTGCATATCGATTTATAGTTCATAAATCAGATATTTCAGATATACATGTTAATACAATCATGGAATCAAGGAATACAACATTTTTTAGAATGTTTTTTCCTCATAAAATGTCTTGTGAAGCAAGGTTACAAAAACGTTCATTTGATTCTATAACGAGTGATTCTCATAATAGATCAAATGTTGAGTTAATGAAGAATGAGGAACTCAGACGAAGTAAAAGGATGAGGATCTCAAAATCATTTGGATCTGATTTTTTAACTTATTTATTAGAAAACGAACCTCAAACATTTAAAGAGGCCATGTCCTCTCCTGAAGCTCCATATTGGAAAGAGGCTGTGAATAGTGAAATTGAGTCCATTATACATAACCATACTTGGGAACTAGTTGATCTTCCATTAGGAAGTAAACCACTTGGTTGCAAATGGATTTTCAAACGAAAATTGAAGACCGATGAGTCAATAGATAAATATAAGGCAAGACTTGTCGCCAAAGGTTACAAGCAACAAGAAGGACTTGACTGTTTTGATACATACTCACTAGTTACTCGAATTACTTCCATTCACATGCTCATAGCAATATCAGCTTTGCATGGATTTGAGATACATCAGATGGATGTCAAGACGGCATTCTTAAATGGTGAGTTAGATGAAGAGATCTACATGCAACAACCTGAAGGGTTTGTTTCTTCCGGTCAAGAAAAGAAAGTTTGCAAATTAATTAGGTCTCTTTATGGACTTTAACAAGCACCAAAACAATGGCATGAAAAATTTGACAGTGTAATGATGGCCAATGGGTTTAAAATCAATGAATGTGACAAATGTGTATATGTCAAAAGCAATGAGAATGACCATGTCATTGTGTGCTTATATGTTGATGATATGCTAATTATAGGTAGCAATATCAAGATTATTAAGGAAACCAAACAAATGTTGGCCAATAAATTTGAGATGAAAGACATAGGTGTCGCAGATGTTATTCTAGGTATCAAAATTTCTAGAACTCCACAAGGGTTAGTGTTATCTCAATCACATTATGTTGATAAAATATTGAATAAATATACAAAACATGACATTGTGATTGCAAAGACCCCAATTGATGGAAGTCTCCATTTAAGTAAAAATAATGGAGATAGTATAGCACAATTAGAATACTTTCGCATCATTGGTAGTTTGATGTACATCATGAGTTGTACACGTCCTGATATAGCGTATGCGGTAAGCAAGTTAAATCGCTATACAAGTAATCCAAGTCGTGATCATTGGAAAGCTATCTTGAGAATTTTGAGATACTTAAAGCATACTAAAAATTATGCATTACATTATACTCGATATCATGCTGTACTTGAAGGCTATAGTGATGCCAATTGGATATCGAGCGCTAAAGACTCCAAATCCACCCGTGGTTACATTTTTACCTTGGAGGCGGTGCTGTTTCTTGGAAATCTTCCAAACAAACATGTATAGCACGATCTACAATGGAATCTGAATTTATAGCTTTAGACAAGGCTGGAGAAGAAGCAGAATGGCTTCGAAATTTTTTGGAAGATATTTCCAATTGGTCTAAACCAGTGCCTGCAATATGTATACATAATGATAGCCAGGCAGCTATCGAAAGGGCACGGAATATTATGTATAATGGTAAGTCTCGACATATACGACGGAGACATAATACAATCAAACAACTACTCTCTAGTGGAATTATCACAATTGACTTTGTGAGGTCAAAAGATAATATAGCGGATCCACTTACTAAAGGCCTAACTAGGGAGTTGGTTGAAAATTCATCAAAAAGAATGGGATTAAAGCCTATAATATGAAGTTATCCAGAGAGGCAACCCAACCTAGTTGACTGGAGATCCCAAGATCTAAACGGGAAAACCGATCTCTAAATAACACAACGCGCACTACATTAAAAGATTTTACCCATTCTACGAATGATGAGATAGTGCCAGTATGGTTTTAGGGTAAGCTTTATGCTTTTAATGATTTCTGTTAGTGATATTTATTAACAAACGAACATATACGGTGTTCTGTACATAAATCACCTATGTGAGTGTGAAGGGGCCGCTTCTGTGAGAATTTTTAAGACAACATTCTCTAAAACACTCATGAGACCAGGCGGTGTTCAAGGCCAAAACGAACACAACCATGAGAACAAACTTTGTTATAATGAGAAGCTGCGTGATATCTATTGTTTTAGTTTACTCTAGAACGGTTGACAGTTCAAGGCATCATGTCCACTGATTAACCAAGTAAACTCGATTAATTTTCACTAGGGAAAGTTCAAAGTTTATACTACTTATCCTCATGCAGGTTCTCCATTGAAAAATACCGAACGCTTATTTTCTCACATTTGTCAAATTACCATTTATAGGGGGATTGTTGGAATAAATGGTTATGATTCTTTATGAATGGATTCTTCATGAATGGATGTATCATGAGTTGATGCATCATTTCATGAAAAATGTTATTAACTAAAGAACATGACTTTTCGAATGGCCACGAAAAGTCTATAAATAAGTCCTTTTGGTTGAGAGAAAAACACTTAAAAATCATTTGTCTTCTATAAACAAATTTCTCTCCATATCCACAATCTTGACGTTCGGTTGATTCACAAGGTTTCGTTCGTAGATCTTCTATACGGGGTGCTACACTTAGAAGAAAGTTGATCTGTTCTATCCTGGGAGGCAATTACTCTAAATTCTCAAACATTAGGGTGAGTAAATTTGTCTTAAGGAGACAACGTAAATTCGTTGGACTCAGATCTATATTTGTGTATAATTTTCTGTTCCCTGTGATAATAATATACATAACAATTTGATAATCAGTATAACACTCGCATCTTTCTTTTTTAAGCGAGATGGGTTGAATCATATATAATCACATCTTATGGCTATGTCTTTCTCCTATTTTTGACAACCATTTATTATCTAACCCTTTCCATATTAGCCTCAACACGGTAGACTAACCTAGCCCTTGGAACAAAAATTTGAATCACAACAAAAGGTTTTAAACAAACAATACAAGATAAAAAAGAATTAAACAACTCGTATTAATATGAACTTGAAGAAATACAAAAACTGTTCGAAGATAAATAAAGCTAAAACAGAATAAGAAAACAAAAAAGGTGAAGAAAAACAAGTAACAACTTTCCAAGTTGCTCTTAGTCTAATTAGGTTCAATCTCTTTCAAGATAAAAGAAGCATTTTCACTTACTTCGCATCCAAACAATAGAGAACATCAAAGCGGCAGCAGTTCATCAAGGGATCTCGAGTCAAGCAATCATTTAAGAACGTGAAATTAATTCTTCAATTGAAAAGCCAAACAATAACACTATGGATTGAATGAGCAATAACAGCGTTGGCTAAAAGCTGGAGGGTCGAAACAAATAAAAGACAAACAAGTGACTTTGCTTACCATTAAGCCTCAATTTGGAGGACATTATTTTTAAACTCTTCCAAACAAGCCTCGTGTGATTTCTTAAACGACTTAAAAGTTGGTGTGCCTCCACCAGACAACAGAGTATTCAACCTTTTGAAATGGACCCCCTTTGATTTCTTATGAGAAAATTTCTGTGAGGATAGGAAAATGTAATGTGATACAATTTCTTATCATGCTATTGACCGAATGTCCAGTTTCCGGATTTCAAGTTCAGCAGCTGGACGGTTTATTTGGTCTGGCTTCATTGACACATTCTGCTCTGATGATACTCCATAATCTTTTTGATTGCTCGTCCGAGAATCACCAATTGCGACCTTCTCCTTTGGAGCTGAACCATTTCCTTTGTTTATGAGAAGAACATCTAGATTAATAGGAGAGGAGTTTAATCAAAATGAATCAGAAATTTTTTTCTATGATAGATCAGTATAAACATCATTAACTCCGAATTGTAGTTTCTCCTCAACAAATAAGTGCTTGGGCCAATATAACCGGACCTGACGGTGAGATAAATACTGTTCGTGCATAACACAAGAACAGCAATCTTTTTCTGGCTAAAATTCTCAACACTCAGGAAACCCACCACGGACGTTCAGAAGATGAGAAATTATCAAGGAGGCTGCATCACAGTTTTACACCATCAGACATGATTGAGAAACTGCAAAATACCTCAACTGTGTATCAAGTGAGACATGAAGATCTTTTAATTTTATATCTAATGATTATTATGAGGTAGTCACATTATGACAATCTCATTGAATAATTTTCCCTTAAAACTTCAGCTTTTTCCTTTTGCCCAAGATTCTAAAAAATATGACTGTTTTTCTCTAGACCTCTGAAACTGTAACACTTCAAATAACTCGTCTCTGGCAACTGCTTGTCTTGGTAAAAATATGCCAGAAATGGACATAAAAGAGAAACAAATCAGAAAAATATATAGACTTTCCAGAATCCTCCTTTTTCTCTTCCTTGAAGAAATTTTGCAATGTTACCTCAAAGGACTAACGACCCAACCAGTAATTGGATTTTGCCTCCGGACTCTAAATTTTCTATTAGAGCCACTTTGTAATCTATCAAGAATAGCATATGTAATTGAATCTGGTGTTAATCCCTGCTCTCTAAGCTTTGCATACAGATCGACTGTTGCAGCAGTTCTCCCAGCTCTTTCCAGACAATCAAGAAGGATGTTGTACGTTACAATATTTGGACAGCATCCTTGAGTTATCATTCTATCGAACAAACTACGAGCCATCTCAACTTTGTCTGTTTTCCCAAAACATTCAATGAGTGTGCTGTATGTTACAACATCAGGATTCAATCCCTTATCTTGCATCTCCAGAAATCGCATGTGAGCTTCATCAACATCCCCATTTTTCCCAAGGCAATTGATCAAAGAATTGTAAGATATAATATCTGGTTTGCAATCACTACTCTCAAGTTCTTCAAAAACTTCAACAGCCTCCTTAACTTTCCCAACACGTCCTAAGCTTGATATAAGAATATTATACGTGAATATGTCCGGAAACGGGCCATCTTGTTTCATCTTCTCATAAAGATCATGAAGATGAGATACTTGCTTCAACTTCCCCAAAGTAGATAACACAGTGTTATACATCATCGTATCAGTACTAATTCCCTTCTCATGAACCTTACTGAGCAATTCGATAGCTTCTACAGTTTTACCTCCACGGCATAAACTCTCCAACATGGAAATGTAAGCATCTCTATCCCCTCCATCATGAAAGTTCCACATGTTGCAAAAAAGACGATGAGCTTCACTTGAATGGCCTAGTTTGCTTAAAGTCCTAACGAGATATGCATATATTGATTTGTTAATAAATTTATTAGACACTTCCAGAACTTCATCCAATCTACCTAACTGCCCTTCTGCAACCAAAACATTCAAAATGATACTGTATGTAAACTCATTCGGCCTACAATTGTTCTTAATCATATTAGAAAAGAGAAGAATTGCCTTGTCAACCATTCTGCTCTTACTAAGTGCCTGAATCATTGTATTATATGCAATCAAATTTGGAGTACAGCCTTTTGTTAGCATTTCTTCAAAGAGAGCCAAAGATTCTTCAGTTCTACCCATTTTTCCAGTCATTCTAATCATAATTGTATATGTATACTCGTCTGGATTACAATGCTTCAGTTTCATATCCTTAAAAACTTTGTAGGATCGATCAAGCTGTTAAAACGCAACAAAAAAGATTAAAACAGAAGAAACTAGTGAACAACTAATTCATACAGAATCAATCAATCAAACATCAAAACTTTTGCAACTTTCTAACATTAAACCTTTTCATCCTTTGCCAGAGAATCCAACAGCATATTGTAGGCAAAGATATCCAGCTGATACCCTTTACTCCACATTTCCATATACACATTGAAAGCCCTATCAGAATCACGGGATCTTATATGAGCTTGAAGCAAACACCTATAGGTGTAAGCATTAAGCCTCAAGTCCCATTTCTTGATCAAACCAGTACATAATTCCAAGTCCTCATTGCTACTGAAAATTTTAATCAATATATTAACAGTAGAAATCGTACCACGTATTTGATCTCTATCCATCTGTGACAGAATCTCACGAACTTGATCGATACGTTTCGAGGAAGATGAATGGGAGAGCATGAGAAGGATGCGGCTGTAAGTGAAGGCATCATGGCGAAACTTAGGGCAAAGAGAGGGGCAACAATGAAAGAATTGCAGAGCGAGCTCAGGGGAGTTTAAGGATTTGAGAATTTCAGAGGCTTCGGCTGGGGTTAAGGAGACGGAGAGAGATTGAAAGTAGGAGGATAAATCGGAGAAGCGATCATCAATGGTGATTAAAGAGGAATGAGGATTGCGATGGAGGAGTATATCAATGACTCTACAGATGAGATCTCGGCGGGGAAGAGAGTAGCCGCGGGAATCGACGGGAAGAGTAGCCGGGGGAGTGACCACGACGGCAACGGAGCGTCCGGTGGGAGAAGAAGAAGTGATTTTGGCGGTGTATTTGGTGGCGAAATGACGATGTGGGGCGGGGGGTTTGAGGTGAGAGTAACAGGGGAGCCGGAGTACCTTCATCGCCGCCGTACCTTGGCGCTGGTTAGCTCGAACGCGAACTAAGCCACACCTTTCCAGCTTTTCTTTTAATTTAAAAGTATTAGTGAGTTAATTTCCAGATATATAACCAAATTTAAAACTATTTACAATCTATATACCATTAACATTAAGAAAAAAGCGCTATTTTTACAGTTTGCCCAACAATTCTCTCAAGTGTCGGCAACTTGAAGTTTGATTTCAAGCATCGTTCGACCGCGGTTGGGGTCGAACTAGCTGCAACTTTGATGGCTATGGACATGGCGTTTGTAATACAAGGGATGGTGGGTTCAACAAAATTGAATACAACCAAGTTGAAACTGCACCTTCAACTTTGGCTTATTTTACTTATGTCTGTCTCGAATAGATATAGACAGTAGTCTATCTCATATATATTTTTTTATATCGATTACTTTTCTCTTACTTATCTTATCTATTAAGTAAAGTTGTATTTTTTTTTATTTTTTTTGCATTATGTGTATATACAAATGGATTGACATTACACTTTATGAATGAAATTTTATGATTTATTCTGTTCTCTATCTATCTCCCTCAATCTATTTATATTGTTTATTTCAACTCTCTACTCGCTTTCTATCTCAAATAAGCAATGTAAAGTTCTATCTATGTTCCTTTTTTTTCTTGTTCTTTCTTATGTTTCAACTTTTTAATCTTCTTGAACTTCAACTTATTTTGTAGAAAGTAAATTTTTTAAAAAACTTGTATAGAATAATTTGGAAAAAGAAAGTGATTGAGGACTATCGTTTTTTTTAATCTCAGATAGACATAAATAGATCATCGTTGTCTATCTTAGACATAGATATATTACTCTTGATCTCAAATAGATAGTGATAGATATATAGTTTGAAAAAGATTCAAGTCTCATCGAAATTTGTGGTTCCAATTGTTTCCAAATCATCTTCATAGTCTTGATATACTTAGAAGTAGAGAGAGAGAGAGTTCTTCTATTTTATTCAAAAGGTAAACACACCTCCCCAAAATCTCTCTTCTCAAACAACCAGTACTGCTCCACACCATTTGTTGTCTTCCACCGCTCCACCTTCTCATCGGATACTTTGTCGACCTTGCATGTCTAGTTACTGAGAACTTCGGTTGTTGATCACTATTTTTCTCCTTTTCTCTATCTTTCTTTCCTCAACATCTCTCTTTCACCAAACTCCACACCATTTGTCACCAACCACCACTTCTTCACCTCATCGCCACTTTTCTCTCCGTCTATCTTTTATTCTCTCTCTATTAACTAACTATTTAAGACAAGATTATAAAAACATCAAATATGAATCACACACCTCCAAAATAACATATCCAAATTGTTATTCGTTACCGTTTTTTCAAACTGGTATGACATGATACTTACTAAGCTAGGAATTAGGAATTTGATTTTTTTAAAAAAAGGTTGAGAACTTTTGAGACTGAATTCAATTGTAAATATTTTTAGAAAGCTAAAATCGAAATCTAACCATCAATATCGTACAATAATACTCAAGATTTATGAATAAGGAAGTAACCATTATTCAACCCCAAGGGTGTTTGTTTAACTTTGAAATGTTTAGTTTTAAAAATTTTGGAAGTGTTTCACATACTGAGAGTATAGTGTAAATTTTTAATAAAAAAGGTAAACAAAAATGAATTTGGTGAAAAACATTTTTGTCTATAGTCAGTCTAAACAAGTCTCAAATCTACGAACAAGTTTACTTTTACAAAATAGCTTGATGGAAAAAAAGTTCATTGTACTCGTATGTTTGTCATATTGTATATTATTCACCTCAAGATCTCTTCGTTTGTTATCTCTTTTTTACTAGTGGTTGAAAAAACAAAGCCAAAATTTGAGAATAAAAAAAAATAGTTTTTAAAACTTATTTTTGTTTGTTTTGAAAGTGACTAAGAATTCAACCTTGGTACTTGAGAAATATGGAAACCACCGTAAAGAAAAATAGGGAGGAGATAGATTTCATTTTAAAAAACAAAAAACAAAATGGTTACCAAACTAAACTTTCACAGTGAGATTTGTGTCTATTTGGTTTGAACTTTTAGAAGTGTCTCATATATCAATTTGATATCAATTAAGTCAATAAAAAACATTATATATATATATATATATAATGGAATCATAAATTCTTAATTTTGTGTATAGTAAATTCGTAAACTTTAAAAATTCAAAAAGTTATAGAGTTAGCTTTGTAATTCTTAATGTTCAAATATCAAATCAACACAACACAGAAAATTACAATTTAACTTAAATTTTACCTTCAACTTTCAATTTCATGAAATTAAATTCTAAACTTAGATAATTTAGATAAGTGTTTTAGTATCTTAAATTTGAAAGTGTTTTCGTTCATAATCAACATAGAAAGGAGGAATTTGTTAAATTACAAAAATTAAATCTCTCTTTGGTAACGGTAATTACTCATGTTTTGGCTTTGAATAAAAATTTTCGTTTTGAAAACTTGGTTTGGTCTTTTAAAATATTTATAAAAAGTAGATGACAAACCAATAAATTTAGGGATGGAATGAGTTAGTTATAAAGTTAATTTGAGGATTCAATAAACAAAACTTGAAAGTTTAAACCCTTCTAGATGAAATCCACTTTTAACATTAGGTTTTTTAAAAAATTAAGCATATAAATACTTCTTTCACCTGTAGCTTTGTTTTGTCAATCTATTTCTAAACATGTTTTTAATAGTATATTCTTTGGAACGAGGAAGACCCATTACATAGTTAACATTAAAGCAATAAGTAGAGTCACATCAATGAACTTAGCTAAGCTACACTTGTTCTACTAAAGAACACATAGCTGGTTACTAGAAAAACAACTAAAAAGGTGTTTTTTAAAGTCATTTTATTTAAAACAGTTGAAAAGTATTTTTTATGTACAAGTTTGTTTGGTTTGACCAAAGTGTTTCAAAATAACATGTTTTACTGTAAAAGGACTACTATTAAACACTATTAACTAATGATTTAAATTTTTGCATTTCAAAATACTTTCATTGTCGAGTTTGTTTGGCTGAACATGTTTGTGAGAGTTGGCTGCTGGAGTTGATTGCCAGCGGTAATCGCCAAGTTGGCTGCCAAAAGTTCATTGGGTAAAAGCCATAGGAGGGTTGGTGGTCACCGTTGATTGACAAAATTGATCAGCAAAGGTGGTCATTGCCAGAGTTGATATCAAAGTTTGTCATTGAAATTGATCGTCAAAGGAGGTCACGAACTTGGTTTCCAAAAATGTCAGAGGTAGTCGTCAAGTTGGCTACTGAAGATAATTGTCATAGTTTGCTACCAAAAGACATTGTTGGAGTTGGCCTTCGTAGCGCAAGTAGGTCGCAGGAGGTGGTTGTCGACAATGATGGAAATTGTTGTTGATGGTGGTGGTTGAAGTTAGTAACTGAAAAGTGATCGGTAGGATGGTGGTTGGCAGCACAACCATGGCAGAACTAAATGAGCTGCAGGAAGGTTATATTGATATTGTATATATTATATAAACTAAGGAAAGATAAACTATCAAACACTCCAAAAAAAAAACTTTCTAAAAGTTTGAATTAAACCAAATGTTATCATAAACTCATTATTTTAAATGTTGTTTTTGAAGACCAGCTAGTCAATTTAAACTACACTCAATTGAGCCCTTCAGTTCCTTCACAGTACCTTTAACAGCAAAATTCACACATGGGATTCACAATTGTAACAAAATCCTAGATTTCAAGGTGTGTAAAGTATAGATATGATATCCATCACCAATCTCTCTCAATTGGCCTTCTTTCAGAGATCTAAAAAGGAGACGAAAAAAGGCCTCTCCCCATTGCCAAGCTCTTTCAATCATTATGTCATTTGTATGTAGTGGTACCAAAGGTTCAGTTTATATACTAACACAATATTGAAACCAACCACAGATCTCGAGGTGAACCTAACGAAGTAACCAAAATGATTCTGGTTGTTTTCAACTCGAGATGGAGAAGACACCCTACAATTGCAGATAATGGTAACTACAGCAAAGGGAGAGATGACCTGTAAGGATATTTCTAACCTCTTCTTCACATAGACGCAGATAAAGTTTTAGTCAATTTGTCAGTCACTATCACTCTCGGACATGTATCTTTGTGGCTGCACATCTGTTCGTTGCCATCGAGGATTCTGTGAGGGAAAAGTTCGATCTCCATGCATAGGTGCAAATGCTGAAAGTTAACATTAAGCTGTTTGTTAGTACTTGCACTTCAACTGCAATTGTGAATTCATAAACCCAAATGAAGGAGAAAGGGGCCAAAATTAAATAGCATATCCAAAGGAACCAAAACAGCTTCCCCCAAGTAATTAGACGAGCCTGAATACCTCTCTATCCAGTAAATTCAAAACCAAAACAACAAAATATTGTCCCTCTCACTCCCTCTATTTATAGTGCCCTCCCACTAACAGATTCCTTTCCTTTCGACTAATATGCCTTCATATCTTAATAATATTTCTACTGTGTATCCTACTAATAATCCTAACAATGCGCCACCTCCGAAAACACATCTTATCCTCAAGATGTGGTTGGTCGAGGGAAACAAAAGAACAAAATAAAAGATGTAAAGTTTTCTCCTAAACCGAGAGGCAAGAACAGTGAAAACAAACTTATTTCCAATAGCTGCATACGAAACTTTATACCTGTTTTATACTAACATTGAAAAGAAGAAAAGTACGAAGTGTTAACCAAACGGTAAATTGAAAAGCCAAAAACAAATTCAGCTATGTACATAATTGATGCCAATTGAGCCCATACTTATTGCCATAAATTCGTCTTCATACAAAAGTACAGGTAGTTTTTTCAAGCTGTAAGAAAGCAAGTTTGAATCTGAAGGCACAATTTCATCAAACATTCATTCCATGCCGTCTTTATAAAGAAGTAAAGTCTTAGAAGGGGTAGCAAGATAATGACTGTTGATACTGAACAATTAAAGGCTCATTTTGATGGATTTTGATATGAACCGCCAAGGCATCAAATTATTAATTAAATTGTATTCAATAATTTTGATGCCATTTTAGTATTTTTTTCAATTTTATCCTTTTTAACAACATTTAAGTAGGGCTAATTTTATCATTTTATTATGCTGTATTAGGGTTTTTAGAAGCTATTTAATGACTAGCTATTAGGTTGTACAAACAGTTTTTGTCATATTGAATTGGGAATGTGAGAATTTCCTCTGGGTTGATGACGGAGATTCATCATGAACCTTTGTAATTCTTGATCTAGGGTTACAATCATGCTTGAACATTCCAAGTAAGTCTGATCATCTTAACTGTAAAGTGTTCAAACCTTGAGTCTTATCTCTTGCTCTACGATCAAAAGGTAATCCAATTCTAGTCCTTCTCTTTGAACTGTTGCCAAATTGACTTGGGGGTTTTAGAATTTGATATTAGGGGTTCACCAGAGTTCCTAATTCACAAATCCTAGGGTTTTTATATAGATTCGGTCCAAAAACACAAAAGAATAATCTTGTATTAATGAATCAAATGGGAGGGCTGGAAGCCTATTTATACATAAAGTGAGTGACCAGGTTGAAACAGTAAAGTTGATGACCTAGGCAGCTGGTAAAGACTAAGAAAGAACAAATCTTTATAAAATAGGTTCCAGCTTTAGTAATTGGTATTACAACATTATTTCTAAAATACCTACATCACATTCAGGTAATATCCATTCTATACAGTTAGCGAATATCATGAAGTGGATTGTAAAATCAAGAACCAAGTGATCAATCGCTTGCAAGAAAGCAACAAAAATATATATCTACACAAATAAAACTCAAGCAATTTATAATATATACTAACCTCTCTCTTTCATTCTTCTCTCTCTATCATATTCAAACTTATCCCTAATCTGGCTGACATTCTCCCAGTGACCACCTTGCATGTTCCTCCTAAAATCCTGTTCCTGCATGCAAAACCCCATTCCTTCAAGTGAATTTGACGTAAATACATGATAAGACAAGAAATCTATTCATAGTATTTCAGATCAAGGATTTGAGAGTGACAAATTTGTGAAATTGGAATTTGATTGTTAAATATGAGAATACAGCATTTTCTATGAACCTGTGATTTGTATGGTATGCTACAATAGTCATTGTACAACCAACAAATATATAATCTTCTTCCCCCATAGCAAAATTTGAACACTTCAACTAACTGATTGCGTTTCACTCGTCTTGAGAGACATATCGTTATCATTATCGTTATTATTTTGATAGGAAACAAATAGAAAATTGGAAGTTCACAGTGGTCATATAGGACAATAAGCTCATAGAAAATCAATTTTGAGGTTTGTGATATGCGTGACAAAGTGAATGCTAATGAAGAAGGTAAAACCTTGAGATCACTAGTATTCTTCTCAGCCTTACTTATATACCAAATTCTGCTCCTCCATAAGTTATCTACTCACAAAGAAGTATCAAGTTTATGCAACTGTACTGTTCTTTATTAAGAGATGATATTCTCAAGATTAATTGTTTCAAATCCATTATCCTCAGAATCCTCATGCATTTATCTGGATTAACAGAATGATCTCAAAAAATTCAGTATAGAAATTATACTAGGCAAATCTTAAGAGTTGAAATGGCAAATCAACTAATTCAAAGACTTAATTCATCTTCAAAACGGAATAAGAGTACAGAACGAACTCTGAAATTAAAGAAATCAACAAAGGAAATTTTATATTTACCTTATTCCGATCAGTGGATTGCCTGTTCCTGAAACGCAGGCAAAAGTAGTAAAATTAAGCCACTTGCAGTCACATTACAAATCTACTCTTGCAGACACTTAAAATCTTAAATCACTAAAGACAAATAAAGAGAGAGAAACTTTTAATTGAAGACCACTTCAGTCATCAGTAGCTAAATATACAAATATACATGAAATTGCAAATACTCCAACCTATAAGGAGAAAAATCTTCGTCCTCAGCAGACTCATAGTTTGCATGATCCCTAGCAAGTTTTTTGGAATAACCCTCATCCCAGTACAGTCTCTCCCAGTTTTCCCTTAGCTCCTGATAAAGCTCCATGTACTTTTTGCACCATGGATCGTGCTCCTTCAAACACCCAACGATTGAAGATTAAAACATATATCATATCACAAGTGGCTCCACGTCAATAGCCTAAAATCTCTTATATATTCGATGGAAGTTCTCCCTTTTGTGAAACTTGTCAGAATTGCATACTATCAATGAAATGATTTCCTATATACATATATATAAGAAACTATTAATCATAAGAACCAGTTTTCTACTGTAAACCCATTTCAAGAAAACACTAGCTAAAATCACGACTCTGAACATCAACCCCAATGGAATAATTAGAGATAAAACCAATCCAAGAGAAGAAAGAAGAAAAGGGGCTAACAGATTCCTTGAGAACGAGGCGAGTCCGACGCATGAACTGTTCCCTGAGCTGCTTTCGACGCCGATTGGGGAGATTTTCTCTGGGTATGACAAATCGCTCGCGAGGGGGTACATTGTCGCCGATTTCATGCATTTCGCCATCAACAGCCCACCACTCGGACTTGTGTTCTGGCTTGTTTACGGTGAATGCAGCAGGCTTTGAGTGCCGCCTGGAGGGTCTGGCATCCGTCCGGAACGATCGAAATGGATGAGAATTGGAACATAGAGAAGAGGACAGAGTCCGAAATCTGTGAGTGAGTGAGAGCATAAGCTTGTGAATCTTCAGGCCAGTGCAGGGATGTTTTCCGATACGACGGAGAGAACTCGCAAATAGGGTTTTCCAGCACCCGGGCAGCAGCGTCTAGAGAAGTATGGTTTGCAAAAGAACCAGGTCGTCGTGGGCAAACCTTCTTTTCTTTTTCTTCCTTTTTCCTTTTTTCTTTAATTACTCTCAAATTTTCGAGGATTTATTTTAAACTAAATTACTTAATTCATTTCAAATCTTTTCCGTTCCAAACAAAGTAATTAATTTAAAATCATTTTTTCATCTTGTTTAGATCTAAATAAAGGCTTAAATCAAATCTCATTGTTAGTTTTTATATACTAGTGTATTAAGCGAGTCATCATGCTCTTACTAGAAAATTTTAAATTTGTTCGATACATTATTTCCATCATCATACTATCACATTACTAAAATGACCTTATATCAATGAAGATATGACAAAAACAAAATTGCAAAGCGATCATCTCCCTTAATATAACGATCATCCATCTTTTTTACTCACGTAACTCTGTTTTGATTAAATGACTACTCATTTTCATGTATTTTTGTGTTCTTTACGATTATGTTTATAAATTGAGTAAAATGTTAAAGGTATATTTATTTTCAAATGAACTTATCAAGTTTAAACTTACATGGTAAGGGAGGAGGAAGTGATAAGTGATTCATTTAAAATTGAGGAGGAAGTGGTGTTGTATGGAACTTTCTTTTTGTGGGTATTGAAAATGATGAGAGCAAAAGAGAGAAGAAGCATTCAATATTGAGGGGTAAAAGTGAAATTTCACATTAAAAAAAAGTCTATAACAAACGATTTTAGAAAGAGAACTGTCATAGAAAGTTTTTGTCTCTTCTAATCCAAATTATAATATTTCCATATCAGATTATTAAACTTAGCCAGACAAATCAAAAACCAATGAGAGGGAAAAGGGGAAGAACTAATGAACAAATGTAACGTAAGTCTCAACTCTGAACTATAAACTATAAACAGATATATAAAAATATATTTTCTTTAGGATTATGTTGTTAGCTATTTGAAAATGCATTGTTTTTTATTCAATATCTCTCACACTTTGAATAATGTTATCTATGTTTCTTGTCAGATGATTTGAGTGTTCCTCCATGTCTCCTAAAATCATGGCAAGCTGTTCTTGATATGCTGCACATCGCTTTCGTTCTTGCTGTAGTTCGGCAGTTAGTTCTCGAATTTTTGCATCTTTCTCATCCTGAAAATAATAGCAACAGAAAATGAAACATATATACAAATGACGTAAACAAAGATGCTCATAATATTTAAGAAATGTGTTTTGCTGGAGGGGTAGTGTATAGCATAAATATAGTCGTTCTGACTTGCATAAGAGAGAAACATGCTCTAAAGTCTAAAGCTGCCCGATTGGAACGCTGAGCACGAACGTGTTTTTCTAAATTATAAAAATAAACTGCATCATTTTTTCAAAAACTACCCCCATTCTTTCAAAAGTTGCATTACCAATGACCTTTCATAAAGGTTATGAAACTACCCTTGAAGTTTAGAATGTTGGAAAAAAAATTGACATGGCATTAACTCCATATACATTTTAACTGCAACAATGTATGTGATTAGGACGTTTGTCTAGACTAAGTATGAAAGAACGACATATGTAGACACTCAACTTTTCATGACAGTATAAAGCTGTTTTTACTTTTAAAAACAGTTAGTTTTAAAATATTTACGAAAAGTCAAAGGTAATATTGCAACTTTTGAAAAAACAGGGGTATTTTTTAAACAAAGAACAAAGTTCAAGGTCCTTATAATTTATCCTTTTTTTCATGGAGCATTTCTTATCCATCTGGATTGAATGCATTTCGTTTGACCCTTCCTACAAAAATGGGCATCTTTTTGCCCATTACAACACATGGAGCATGTGTTGGAGATTGAACCTCCAACCTAAAGGAATCTAATAGCCTAATTTCAATCTCCAACCTCCAACCTAAAGGAATCTAATAGCCTAATTTCAATCTCCAACCTCCAACCAAAAGGAAAGTAATAGCCTAATAGGTACCCTACGTAGCTTTGCTCAGATTGAAACTCATTAGGTAGTTTTGTTTGGCTTTTACCCTATCTAAATGAGCTGCAAGACCTCCAAGTTGTTTGAGAAATCAAGAAGTTAGACACTCAAAACCAGAAGTATGGTCATAAACAAGCACTATAAGATTGGTGCATTAAAACTGAACATTTTCTAGTCTAGAGTGGCTATACAGTGCCTCTGGCAGATTCTAATGCATTTACAAAAGATCAATTAGTCTATGTGGATTGTCTGATCATAACAAGAGAAACCCCGAGAAATTCAACAAAAATAGTACACCTATTTGTTCTTTTCGAAGTGAATGGACTTGGAAAGCTAAGTATATCACAATTAGAAAAGGGGTTGTTTTTTTAACAACAGGGTACGTAAAGGGCTCTGGTAGATTTGCCTAACATCAATAACGATGAGTAAAGAAAGCTAAAAAACATATATTCTAAAATTTGATTGTCAAATAGCGATTGGTAAAGATGAAGAAAACCCCATACTGTATATCTCCAAACACCCAGCCTTACTTCAAAATACAAATGATATGTCCTCACACTATTATTGGATACATCATCCAAATTTTATGAATTCCAAAGAAACTCGTCCCTAATTCATCCAATCCTTAAATATCTTCGCCTTCTAGTCCACCAAATTGAACCAACAAAACTCAACACTTATTTGGCACCTGAATTCCAAGGTCCAACAATTCCCTCACTACATACCAAACATGCACAGCTGATGAATACCAGTGACATTCTTCCTTCACCTAACACAAACATCTAATTGATATGCTTTGAATTCCCCTCACGTTCTCATGCTACAAATGTTCAGGTTTTTGTATTAAGAAAAGGGGCGCATACTCAGGGGTGGAATGGAAGTTTTAAAGGCTGATATCAGCCTGAACACTCTTTGAAGTTTCATCAGAGAGAGGAAAAGATAGAAGTTCGACAATATTCAATATTACATATATTTATATAATGGGTGCCTGCCTTAGAAGTTAGAAGTCCCTTCCTTCCAAGTTCTATCAAACCGTTTCTATTGTCAAGGGCAAAGGTAAAGGCTACAACAAAAACTATTCCAGAACAGAGGTACGGAAAGTGGAACTTAAGAGCAAAGAAGAAACTAGAAAAACACATATTTCTCAGCAAAAATGGACACAGAATGAATCAAATTAACCCTTACCCGTGTGTGGGAAAGAAGAACATTTCGACGAGCACTAGCCGGAGTAACAATCAATGGATGATTATGATCCTTGACAAATTTCGTAACAACCCATTTTCCAGTTTTTTCTTTCTTTACAACAACCATTGCCTTACACCCTTCTCTCGTTACAGCTCGAGGCTTCCTATTTTCACTTCTTTTCGGCTTAAACTTGCGAAACCCTTCTTTATTACAAACAAGTCGCCGCCAAACAACCGCGCCATCACGCATCGATCTACGAAATGCATCAACGCGCATAATAAAACCAAGACGTGAAGCATAAGCATCGTAGAAAACTTTGACAGACTCCTCAGATTCAAACTCCATACCAACAAATGGCTCTGTATCTGAATTATTACTCGTTATTGCCTCTGCTTCAGTAACTGCTCTGGCAAAACCTTTCCCGCTAGGGTCTTCTACAACATCAAGTACACTGGGGATTCCATCCACTAACAGGGAGAGAAAAAAAAAGCCGAATTGTTCTGAATTCATCAAATATGGGGTGGAAATAGATACTAGTTTGAATAATTGAAGCGAGAATAGAAGAAATAGGGGGCGATTGTGATAAGAAAAATGTCAAAGAATGCGGAATCGAGAAACTCACTTTGATTTCTCCCAAAACAGGAAGTTGGGATTCACTGTTCCTTGATTATTGGAATTGAATTGTAGGCCGAAAATTGTTGGTGACCCAATCTCATTTCTTTGGTGTTTTGCTGTAGTTGTACAGTGAAGTGTGAATCGAGAAGGTTTTAGTCGTTGAAATGAAGATCTTTGGATATGGTAGAGGGAGTTTATTGAGTTTGGACTTTACCGGAAACTTGAGAAGATTGAGAGATTTGTGGTGCTCACCCAAAATTGAGGCTCAATATCAAATTTTCCCTGTGTATATATATAGATAGATAGATTGTGTGCTTGGTTGTTGAGCTCTCCAATCTTAATTTCACTTACTTGCTACTCTTGCTTCCTTCCTTTTTACTCTCTTCAGTTTTTGTTATTAGCCTCTCTTCTTTTATTACAAAAAGTGAGGACGAGAACGGGTTGAGAGAGGAAAAAACGAGACAACCAGGATCAGCTAGAGTGGTATCTCAACCTACTACATGCACAATGGCTCATTTTGGTTGGTTATTTCACGCAAAATGTAAAGGAAAAGAATTACACTGTAAATAGTGGGCAAATTCCATTTAAGGTCGTTAGTATGAAAAGTCGAGATAGTTGTGCAGCTTGGCACAAAATGAAATCAACCCACTTTTAAAATTTTGAGTTTTTCTTCTTCTATATTTTTTTGTGTCATTGTCAAGGAAAATTATCGAAGTTGCTTTGTTGTTCAAATGTGTTGGGCTCTTGCTCTTGTTCTCGTTTTTTGTTATTGTAGAGCAAAGAGCAAGAGAAAATTATGAGAGTGAAAACAAAAACACTAAAACCCAAAGGGAGCTAGAACAAGAGAATATAAAGAGTATGGGGAGCCATAAAGCCTATACTCAAGTGAGAGAGAGAGAATGAGAGTGAAATTAGATCACCATTCACAATAATGTGTTTGGATAATTTCACGTTGATAAGATATAAGCAAAATGTAAAATGAGACCAATTCCATTTTGAGGCACATAATTTAGATCGTCTATATAAAACCTCAATAAAATATCTTCATGAGCGAGTTGAAGTAAAATGGCAACTTGAGTAAGCGAAGTTAAAATTTACCTTGTGTATTTACAAAAAAATCACATTATGTTTCTTTTTATATATACGACAATTGTAATGGTGGAGTAGCCAACTCTAGTTTCACTTATTACAAAGTGTATTCTAATTATCACTAAGCTAAGCTTTGCTATGACAAAGTTACATTTTTTAATATTAAATTTTTTTCAAATTCAGGAATATATACAGACAAATTATTACACGTAGTTTATTATATGTGGGTAAGTTGGTGAAAAATTAAATCTTTAACTTCTTCATTGTGAATAAAACATATCCAATTAATTAAAGTTATGCCTGTATTAACAACTAATCGTATTGCAGTCCCGTTAACTTACTCTTGTAGGTAAATAATTGTAATAGTAACAGTAAACAAGTTTAGAAAGATTACATGTTGTTTGTTTTGAAATTATCCATTATATGAAAATATGCCCACGTGTACCTTTGTTTTACAACACTTATTGCCACATCACCTTCTTTTTTTTCTTTTTCAAAACAATTGTAAAGGTTAAAGATAGGTTATGTCATTATTTTAAAAACAATAGACATATATAGTGAAAACATATCCTAAATTTTGGATTTTTTTTTAATAGTCTATCGTTTACCTTACGAATGTACTTGTGTTGAACCGATTGAATTGACTTGAAAATTATGATTGATTGGATTACAAAAGATCCTAATAGAGTCTTTAACTCAATCCTTAAAATTTAACTTTTTATTTTTAAAATTAGGTAAATTTATCCACGATATATAATTAATAACTAAAATCTCATTAAATTTAAATACAAAATATAAAATATCTATGATATTTAATATAATTTTTAAACAAAGACAAGTATCATAACAATTTTAAAAGAAAAATATTAAAAATTTACAAATCAAATCGATAAATTAATAAGAAAATTGGGTATGTATATACATATACTTAATATATAATATGTGATTCGGGTTGGGTTGAATCAACCCAAAATTCTAGCATTTTTAATTGAAACTAGATAATTAAGTTTGTGAATTGAATCCGAATTATAACTGTTTTTGTCACAATCGAAAACAAATAATAAAGTAGAAAACTTCCAAAAGTGATTATTGAGATGAGAAAAAGACAGAGATGAATGGCATAAGCCAAAGTGTCATGTTTCACCTCTTCAATTAAATCCCTTTTGTCCATCTTTTAAAGACGGACAAAAAACCCTTCTTCGCTCATTAATGACGGTTCATCCCTCCTTCCCTTCCCATTTTCCCTATAAATAGACTAACCCTAAATCTCTCTAAACCCTAATCCAAATCAAAAGCCTTAGCCATGGCTCTATGGTGCCGAGGTATGTGAAGACTATAAACCTTCTAAATAATTTTTAGATTTCTTTCATGTAATTTGTTTGTTTTTGTGTTAATTGCAAGTGTCTTTTTCTTTTTTTCAAACTTGTTTTAAATCATTAGAAATTAATTTTGATTGGTTTTAAAATGTAAAAAAAAAAAAAAAAAAAATTGGGTAATTATAATGATCGAGGACTAAAATAGATAAATAATGATACATTAAGGAATTAATTATTATAAATATATAACCCAAATCTACTTACTGACAAGAATAAAATAGCCTTGAAATAGGCCATTTTAATTTATTTGATATAAATATATACAATCTTAGTCTTTGAATTTTGTTAAGTGTTAGTTTATATATTTGAATTTAAAAAGAAAATTATAAAAAATGGAAAATGTGACAAAAACATAAAAATCAAGTGTAATAAATTTTGTCGATTTTGTTCTAGAAGAATTGTCAAAAATAGCAAATTTGACAATATATAGTAAAATTTTCAGATTCTATCAATAATAGACATTGATAGACACTGATATGCTTTTATCAGTGACATTGATAGACTTTGTTTCTATGATTGATAGAATCTAAAATTTTGCTATAACATGTAAATATTTTAATTTATTTTGCTATTTTTAAAAATACTCATTTATTTTATGGAGTGTAAATAGTTTGTCAATTTTTTCTATTTTTGAGAAACCCCTACTTTAAATGATCCAACTTTAGTTACTTTATTTTTAATAAATTTTAAATTTAATTTATTAGTAAAATAAATCAATATTTATTTACTTTTTTGGAAAAATAAACTGATACGTCGAAAATTTTGTTATAAATGAAACAAAATAGGGTAAAAATTAATTTTAGTCCTTAAACTTTCATGACAGCAACAATTTAGTCTCGAATTTTATTTTGTAATGTTTCGATTCAGCTAGTCCATTTATTTTTAATTTTATAATAATTTAGTTTTTAAACTTTACTATGTATATAACAAATAAGTCTATCGTATTTTAAACTTTGTAATTATTTAATTTTTTTTTAGAAATTAGTGTCTAAGATTACTTGCATAAATATAAATCCATAACCTAATTAGAAATTTAATATTTTTTTATAAAATACAACGTTTACATCATAAAATAGTAGAATTTGACATTAAATTCTGATATATATATTCTTTTTATATTATGCATTAGATTGTTATAAATTTGAAAATACAAATCCTAAATTCTTGAAATTCATAAACATAATTGTTACAAATTTAAAAGAGGTAAATACTTAATTGAAAGTTGTAATATTAATTTGAGCAGGGAAGATGGCGTGGCCAGAGCTACTAGGAACAAGAAGCGAGGAGGCCAAGAGTAGAATAGTAAAGGAAAATCCATATGTGGATGTGGCTGTTATTCGGGAAGGAAGAGTTGTTACTTTTGATATTAGATGCGATAGGGTTAGGGTTTGGGTTAACCGTGATGGAGTTGTCACTCGAATTCCATTCGTCGGTTAAAAGTTCCCTTTGAATTAACTTTCTAAGTGTTTATAAACATGTTTATTTACACTTATAAACACTTGTTTTAAACATTTAGAAAGTTGATCCAAAATTCGCTACCACTCTCACTCTCATGAAACTCATCTAAAATACCATCCCTATAAATAAATATATATGTATTATTATCTTATCCCTGTTTTGTAATCTAATAATAAAACATACTTAAATATCCTTAAATAAAGTTTGTTAGTAATACAATGTTATGTATATTCATTGACTCTCATTTTTCTATTTTTTAGTTAAACTTAGTTTACTTATGACTTCTTCATCAATGATGTATATATGTTTTAATCTAGTTGAAAGTAGAAGGGCTTCATGTACACATTTTTAGAAAATTTATTTTAAGCGACAAAATTATTTAAAATATTTACAAATTTTCAAATTATATAAATAATCTTCGACACATATATAAAATTTTATTAAAATTTTAAATATTTTGATTCATTTTACTATATTTGAAAAGAACTCTTAAATAAAAATAATCTTTTTTAAAAAAATATATTTATTTTCCTAATCTATCCAAACATATCTTTTTCAGTTATTTTCAAATATAGCACATTAAACTATAATATTTACATAAATCAAGCAAAATATCACAATCTATCTGTAATAGACCAAGATAGACTATTATAATATATGTGTCTATAATGATACGTAGATATAGATAGTCATCTAAGGTAAATAGATTGTGATATTTTGCTATATTTGTAGATATTTTTAGAAGTTTTGTCATTTAAAATAATTTTTCATCCCTTTTTAATCTCATTGACAATTCATTTAAAGAAAATAATAATAAAAAAAAAAATTAGAAGAAGTTATTTTGAAAAATTAAAAAACACAATACCTTCACCTACTAAAATTTGAGTGGTTGAGTTTCTTTTCCTAAAATAATTAAACTTTGATTTTGGTCCACTTCCTCATCTTATATTAAAATGACATAATCAATGACCTTAACTAAACAAATGCATTTTATGAAAAGGAAAAAAAAAAAGTGTAAATCTAAATCTACCATGAGCTGTTGTTGTTTAATTAATTCTCCATAAAGAAGAGTTTCACATTTTGTGGGGCTCTCATTCTTTTTCAAAAACGGACACCATATTAGTACTTTCATTTCTATTTCATCTCTAGTTCTTTTTAAGACCACCCTCCTTTTTCTTAGAAACTTTCATTAAAAATTTTGCAAACTTTTAACATTTATAAGTAGATGGATTCACACTATAACTTTTTTTAGGTCATGCCACATGTTTTATCTTTTTAATTAAATTTTTAAGTTGCTATGAGTAACCAATTTGAAACATTGATATTATAAATATCAAAATGAGTCATAGCGGTATAGTACTACTATAACCTCAAAGTTAAAAAGGTTCAATTCTCTAACTTTATATTATAAATAAATAAATAAATAAATAAAACAAATGAACTATTAAAATACTACATGAACAATTGCCAAAACAAATGTTATCATCATCTTGGTCTTGTTACTTTAGAATGTTTAAATTTAATTGTACTATCAATGAATGTTACAATCATGCATATTGATCTTGTTACACCATTTGACTTGACTTTCAAAGATATATATATTACAAGTTTACTTGAAAGAAGAGTAAAGTATCTATTAGTTGTTTCCATAAAAAGATATATTCAATATGTTTTTTCTTGGAGATTTGTCAACAATGTCAAAGCACCCAAAATATTTATAGATCTTTATTGTAAATGGAATTTTTGTCATTTAGTGATATTTTGTGAGGGTAGATTTTTGTCGTTTAATGTTTTTTTTTTTAATTTCATGATTTCTTGCATAAAATATATTTACAAAATTTCAAATTCTACCTATTCCGATGTCTATAGGTAAATTAATAGTTTATCACTATATATGATTATGTCATGTTTATAAATAGTTCTAGTAGTTTTGTTATTTACAATAATTTTTTAACGAAGTTTTAAATTTAATTTTAAAAAGATATTCTAAATTTTTTAAACAAAACCTGTATATTCTTACAAATTTCAAATCACCAAGAATCAAACATTGCAAACTCTTGAAAAGAAAATTTTAAAAAACAACAAAAACAAACAAAATACTTACAATTCATAGAAAATTAGATGTGGTTTTTGTTCGATTAGGCATAAATAATGTATTTTTATTCTGAAAAAAAAAAAAAAAAAAAACCCTTCCTAAAGAACCAACTTCAAAACTATAACCTAAAAAAGAATAGTTTTGATAAATAAAACTTCACAATAAAAAAGGATTAAGAGAGAGAGAGAAAAAAAAATGGATTAATTGAGAAATATCTCTAACGAGAGAATCTTAGAACCTTTTTCCAACAGGAATTCTCAAAGAACAGTAACATCAATTTCTTTCAATAACTCAATTTGAAATCGAGAGAGAGAGAGAGAGAGATAATGCTTCGAAATTTACAAACCTCCCCACATATCTCCTCCTCCTCCTCCTCCAGAATTCATGAGAAATTGCTTCCTAATCTCATACTACACCGACAGGCAATGGCGTTTTCACCCTTTAAATCCATCCCCAACTCCCCAATTCTTCTTCATTACGCTTCTCATTCTCCTTCTTCGGCAAAGCTAAGAGATAACTACCCATGCCCCGCGGCGCCAATAACTCACGGATCCTTTCTGCCCTAATGGCAGGGCTTCTGCTTCTGCTTGCGATCGCGACGGCCGCGATGGCGAGGCCGATTCATAGACCCCCAATTCCGCCGTCTGGCCGGAACCCTTGCTCTCATGTTTCGTTCCCTGGTGATGGAAGACATTGCCTTTGATGGATAAAAGGATCGGAGCTCAGGGTAGATTACTGTGTGTATGTTCTTAATTAATTTCTTGAGGTTCTCTGTTTTTTTTACCATCGATTACCTCTTTTGAAGTAAAATCTAACATATGGTTTCGTCAAATTTCACTGTAAAATTATGGTTCATCATGCTATGAATGATGTTTGTAACGGAACAGAATAAATTAGTCGAAATGTAACGAATGTTTTCGTTACTTTGGAACGAAAAAAAAAACTCTTCTTTTTTATTTTTGTTGTCCACTTTGTTGTATCTGTTAGATTTAGATGACTTTATAGTTTTGGGTTTTTCTTTTAAACAATATTATTTGTAAATTTCTAATTCTAATCTCGATTCACAAATCCAAATTATGCAAAATTTGTGATACCATTTATTGAACTTCCTCCACAACATCAGTATCTTCTTACACTAATCTAATGACCTATTTAACATATCAATTAATATCTCACAGTTGCAATAAATGAATAAAAAAAGTATCACATCACACTATTCAATTCAACCTAATTTAAATTTGACCATGACCTTAAGGGATTTTCTGAGTAAGAATATAACTTTTAAGGGTGTGTTTGGGGAGGGAAAGAATTATATAACATTTTTCTTGTTTGGGGAAAGGGTTATCATAACCTTTCTCAATTTATTCGATCCTTTTTATTCCTTCCTCGATCCATTTCAATCAATCGTTATTTATAATTAATCAATTTAAATTTAAATATTATTTAATTCATTTTTTTTTCATTTATAACTTTCATACTTACCGATTTTGTTAATTTTAATTTTTTATTTAAAAAATACAATTTGTTTGTTCAGCGGTCGTTTAAGGAAAGAAAAGGAAATGAAATAAGGAAAAGTTAGTTCTTTCTTTGTTTGGCCCACAAATTATGGAAAGGGAAACGTTAGTTCTTTCTTTGTTTGGCCCACAAATTAAGGAAAGGGAAACGACTACACTTAATTCCCTTATTCTTACTCTTTTCTCATTTATTACTCCACTTTCTCGAGTTAATCTATTTATTTTCCAACATAATCCTTCCATTTGTCAATGTAAGTATTCTCTTTCTTCTTCTTTTTCCTCATTTATTTCTTTTCTCTCGAAATTAATACTCTTATTTCTTTTTTTTTCCAAACGAATTAATCATCATTTCTCGTATGTTGCTTATCGTTCTCGTGAAGAAAACAAAATTAATAAATGAAAAAAAAAATCTTGAAAATGAAAAAATAAAAAAAATAAAAACAACGAAATCTAATTTTTTATTTTATAAGCTTGACGATACAAACTTAAAATACAAATTCCTTTTTGTATTCTATTTACAGTACAACTTGAAGAAACATATTTTACATAAATGAAAAAAATAATACAATTTGTTTGTATTGTGTATTGTGTGTACGGTTCAATTTTTTTAAAAAAACAAAATCAACTTAAAAATTAATAAATATTTGTTGTGTGTTGGGATTACAATAGATTTTAAAACTATAAAATAAATTAAAATATGTACAAGTTATAGTAAAATTTTGGATTCTATCAATTATAATTTTTAGCATATCAATAACTATCATTGATAGAATTTGTTATAGGTTGTAAATATTTTGTAAAATTTGTTATTTTTCAAAATTTCCATTTAAAATAACTAGCCTAAATTAATAAAATCAAATGAAAAAAAAGTTTAGATGGATGTGTCTGTTTGATCCGTGAGTTCTTAAATATACTCTTTTAATCGGTTAGTTTTTTTTAATAAAGTAGTTTACATTTGGTTTTTAAATTTTTATAAGGATTTCTTTAAAATAATAAAAAATAAATTATTTATCCTTCGTGAAAATAAACAACTCTCGGACAAAATTTGATGATTTTTATGAGAATTCGATAAGGTTAAATAAAAATGAAATTAATCATTTGAGATAATTGCTATGCTTAGTGTGCGACTCGTCGGTTTTTTTATTTTTTAGGTGTTTGGATTAAAACCAAAAAATAAAAAAGGATCGGCCCATACATAATCTGAACTAATAATTATAAAACTAATAACCAACTCATCGCTTCGCATTATTTGGATCTAAAAAACCAACCAGTCAAGATATGTTATATTTTTCATATCATTGTAGCAACTGAAATCTTTATATAGAACATAAATATTTTGTCAATTTTGCTATTTTTGATCATTTACTTTTTAAATTATGAAGAATAAATTTAAAATATTTGTTAAGTAATTATTTATTAAAATAGACGAAACCCACGTATTCTTGCAAATTTAAATTCAAGAATCAAACATCTAAATTCGTGTAAGGAAAATTGTCAAAAACAAAATATTTACAAATCATGTAAATAAGTTATTATTATTATTATTATTATTGAAAAATCTCATAAACAAACTCCGAAGCTATAACAAAAAAAAAGATGATATTTTTGATAAATTAAACTTTAAAATAAAAAAAATTAAGAGAAAGAAAAATGGACCACGAAAGTCCTGAACCCTTTCCACGTCAGTGTACTCAAACGGAAATCAAAAGACAGCGAGAGCCATAATGCTTCGAAATTCTCCAAAATTGATCGGATATTGCTTCCAAATTTCATACTACACGAACATTCTATGGCGTTTCACCCCTTCAAATCCTCCTACGCCTCCCCATTTCTTCCTCGTTACGCTTCCCATTCTCATTCTTCGGCAAAGCTAAGAGATTTAACATGCGCCGCGGCAAGAACTCAAGGATCGTTTTTGCCCTCATCGCAGGGCTTCTGCTTCTGCTTGGGATCGCCACGGCGATGGCGAGGCCGATTCATGACTCTGCCGCTCCATTGCGTAAACCTCCTATTCCGCCGTCTGGCCGGAATCCTTGATGGATATAAAGGATCAGATCGAGCTCAGGGGAGATTGTTTGTAATCATAAGTTCTTAATTTCTCTTCATGTTCTTTCTTCTTTTGTTTCTTTTACCAACGACCTCTTTTGACGTAGCCAATGTAAAACTATCGTTCATCATGCAATGAAAGATGTTTTGGGATTTTTTCTTAAACAAACATAATATGATCACTAAGTTTCTAATTCTAATATTGATCCACAACTCCAAGTAGATACTATTGATCGAACTTCGTCAAAAACAAGATGAAAACCTTCTTGTACTAATCTAATGAGCTATTTAACATATCAATTAACATCTCACAATTGATAAAAATAAAATGTATCACATCACACTACCCAATTCAATCTAGGTTTAAATTTGATCATAACCTTACATGATTGTCTTAATAAGAATATAACTTTTAAGTGATAATTTTTTTTACCCACCTTTGTTGGGAAATATAAAAAAAAAACAGAGTACTTCTTATAAGTTTGTTCATTACCTTGGTGCAATTTTGTTGTATTAAAGCTAAATCTCATTTTAATCATAAGTTGAACACAATAATTATAATGAGGATCATAATGATATGAGTTCTTAGTTGATATAAACCAAATGTTGCTCTTGATTTATCTACGTTCACATTAGTCACAAACAATTACTAAATGGTTAGCATGGAAAAAAAAAACATTTGAATCTTCTTTTCATCAATATTTTTTCCCTCCTTTTCATTAATACTTTTTACCTTTTCTTTTCAACTACAAAGATTGGCATTTATTTTTATTGGATACTTCCATAGGTTCGTGTTTACTTTAAAGTTGTTGGTTGACCAGTTCTTGAAATTTGATATTTAAAATATTTCGGTTGAAAAATTGTGTGTAAACTTTTTTTTTATAAATAAACCGACCAAAAAAAGATCAATTCCTACCACATCCAACACGAAAAACCACGTTGAGCTAGAGAATGAACAATTAAATTCCAATCACATCGTATAAACCAAAATGAAACATAAAAAAAAAAAAAACCCAAAGTCAATAAACGTATCCACTCAATGAGGGGAACTCTCTAAGAGAGGAGTCTTGGAACTATTAAACTATTAAGAATATTGACAAGAGACTCACAGTAAAAAAAAATATATATAGTAACATTGGTCGCATTAGAATGATTTGACAAACGAAGGTCATACACTAAAGCGTGAGCTTCAGTGATTTATAAGTAGAGTTTCTGAAGTCAAACACTCTTTATCTCATTTTACCTCTCACTTCCAAACATGACCAAATAAAAATTGCACAGAAAAATGAAATTATAAATTTGAAACCACAAACCAAACTAGAGCTACACGAATAAGATATCAATTAAAACTAAAACTCCCAATTTGGCTTGTGATCATATATGTTATTATTGCTTTGATGTGTGGGATAGATTCAAGAAAAACAAAATTTTTAAAATTGCAAATTTAACGATAATTTTTCAAAATGTAAATATAGCATAAAGTCAATCAAACAATTTTCAAATTTTTATTATTTTGATCTATATTTCACGTTTTCATGAATTTAACATCGATATAAGGAGTAAATCAATATTCATATGAATCATAAATATCAATGAAACATAAAAAAAACAAACATAAATGTAAGTATAATATAGACAACACATCGCCTTAACTTGCATTAAAATCACAATATGTTTATTTACTAGTTAAATTTATTTTTGAACCATTCTCAAATACAATAAAACGAATTAAAATATTTTAAAAAATAGAATAAAATATTAGAGTTTATATGTGATGAATCACAATAAATCAAGGTAGACTATTATTGGGTCTGTCTATATTATGATAGACACATATAATAATCCATTTCGATCTATTGTAGTCTATCATGGATAAATTGTAATATTTTACCATATTCGCTACATTTTCAAAAGTTTTGTCATTTAAAATAATTTTTATTTAGTTAGTGTTATTTGTGTTTATAGTTATTTTTTCGACTAAAAATTGACATTTTATTGATAATTTCGATAAAGAGTTTTTTTTAAGAATAATAAAAATATAAACTATTTACACTATATAGAAAAAAAATGAGAAAAAACCACAAAAGAACAAAAACTCATTACACTTATTTTATCATATAAGCGTCAATAATTTTATCATTTTTTAGTATTCTCTCGATAAATGATTATATAGGAAAATCATTACAAATGTCAAAACTAGTGAAAATTATTTATGATAATGCATAGACAAACTTCTATAAATGTATGAATAAAAATCAAATAGTATTTATCATCCTTAGAATTTGAAAAATCGTTATATTTCTTAAATTTTGGAGTGATGATTTTATATTTGAAAATGAAAATACCGATGTATATGATGTTGGCTAAACAATATTTGTGAGCAAAAAATTGGGATCTTTTTTGGGCAATTTTCATGCATTTGTTTGATCATCAATCTCTCTCCTCTCTGTCTATCTGTCTGTTGAGAGGTTGTAGAGCAAAAATAGCCACAAGGACTCCGAACGATAATGGCGGAACTGCAGAATTCAAGATTACTACCGCCACAAACCATGACGAACCAGGAACGAAGCTCTAACACAGACGCAAACAACACCAAACTTGTGGGTTTACGCAAGGATTTTTTTCCCCTCTCCCACCATTTCAAGCTTCTGCCGGGCAATTTTTTAATCCTCCCATTGCTTTGTCCATACAGAATCAAAACGGTTATGTCCTCGTAGCTGCATTTCGGAAAATTCATATTCTGAGTCGCAATGGTACGTAATTTAACGCCTCGATCTTCAAAATTTCTGCAATTCTGGCGCCACATTTTACAATGGGGGATATATGATTGCGTTCATTGAGTTTATTAGTTATTAGAAATGTAAAACCCTCGTGTGATTTTGGTTTGACGGTTAATAAGAAAGAAAGAAGGAGCACGAGAGGAAAACGTCATGGTTACATATTCTGTTTTTCAGAGATTATGTTATGGTTGTTGATGGCGCTGTAGATTATTTACGATATCAAGCGACCGATTCGATTTCAGGAGATGCTTAAACCTTGTGCTTTTCATTTCATTCTCGAGCTATAGGCACTGTGAAATCATGTTGCTATAGTTATGTAATTGTGTATCGAATATGGATTAAACTGTAATCAACCCAATTGTTGGATATAAAAAGCTTTATTTATCTGATACGGTTGTGAATTTTCATACTTATTGAGATAATATATAAATTGCTGCAGGACAAGCCTGTCAATATTGTTGTTGGTTCTCAAATATGGGTGGGAGATATAGATTCTGTTTGGATTGATGGACTCGTACTGAACATCAATGGAGAAGATGCTGAGATTCAAACTAGTGATGGGAGGCAGGTAATATAGTTTTATTTATTTTTTTAAAACATTAAATTAAACAAAAGGCGTGTAAGAAATTTAATCATTGAGATGCCTGCAGAAAAAAAGAAACAAGATAAGGTTACACAAATAATACCAGTGAGCCCTCGGTCGTGAAAAAATTAAGAAAACAAGGAATGTGTCTAGATATTCTGGTGACTGAACTCCACAAAAATGCCAAAAAGTGAGTGTCATTACAGTTTTTAAATGTTTCTTCGCTTTGAAGGACAAAAATGCATCATTATCTCTTCCTTCATGACTGAAATATGAAATGTTGACATAGTCATCGTTTCGGTCAGTTGTTTCATCAGTTTATATGTATTTTTAAAGTGGGTCGTTTTGCCGGCTTCATGAGAACTCTCTCTCCATGAGAAATAGGCTTCTTGATTCTTTTGTTGTTTGGAAATGATTGGCTATTGAATATCAAGTCAGCACATGCTCTTTTCTCTCACTTCTCCTTGCATGATAGATTGAGTTTCCATAAAAGAGGAGGTGAAAGATAAAGCCTGTAGTGTCTAAAACCTTTGCCACTTTTTCATTAATGGCACAAGTACATCATTGAGGTTGGTGACTTTTAATAAAAAATTTCTCTTTGATATGGTTCTTGGAATTGATTTTTCCAAGATACCGAAACAAGTACATGAAACTATATGGAATTTTAGGTTTCCAGATTTCAAACATCTTAAAGATGAGATTGACACTGTAGCAGTGGAAAATGAGGGGTCTATGTTCGTTTTAAAAATGGTTTGTCTAGTAAAAAGCGTGAGTTTTCTAAACTCTTTAATTTGATGGAGACTCCCTCAATGATCTAAGTTATATGAGTCTTGAGTATTGACATATCATTAAAGTTTCTTGTTAATTTCAAGACCTAAAGTTGAGAAAAGGTTGTTTGAAGGGGTTGCTAAAAGAGCCATCAGATAGAACTGGTGATTGGTGATCGTGTATATGATTGAGAGAAGCAGAGAAAGTAGGGAAGTTGCCCATCTGATCTTTTTCCCTCAAAAGGAAAATGTAGTGTGATTTTCCAACCAGCCAATATGTCTCATGAAAGAGAACATCAAGTGCATGTCTCAAAGAAACTGGTGCGAATGAAAATAATTGTTGCCAACATGGGCTTACTCAACGGTTAAAGCATTTATACCTCCTTTAGATGATGGGATATTCAAATTTTTGATGAGTTGATGTAGTATTAAAAAAACAATGAAATAAAAAAAAAAGAAAAGAAAAGGAAAAAAAAGAGAAGAGAAATGCATTATTGAATTCCTTGAAAAGCTAAACGACAGTGTACCTTTAGACATCTGTTTTGATTTCCCGCCATTTCAGAGTATAAACTAGATATCTCGTTAATTTACCAAATTTTGAAGATATTATTTCAAAGGAGGGGGAGCTATTGGGCTAGACAAATTATAATATCCTTGAGAATTTTCCCATCAGTTACCGACTGGAGTGTTTTTGACTGTTCACCTAAAAATAACATGCACAGAAGGTATATGTTTTCTTTTTCTCCTTCTAACTCGTTTTTTCACTAATATTCCTTATGGTCGAAGTTGACAGCCATATACCATTGATTCTTCACTTTTTCTTCAGTTAAGACAACACCAGCCTTTATAGTTTTGAATATAATCGAAATATTCTGATATAAGTTATATTTGTACATTTATTAACCATCAGTTTAATTATTGGATCAATGTACAAGGCGTGACTCACATCACTCAGGCCTTTTACTTGCCTTCACATTTAGGGTTCCTGGAGTCACTGTACCTCATTGTGCTTATTTTCTAACAAACAACTCAATGTATTTTGCATGTTTGGCAAAATATTACTAAATTTTATTTTTGCAGGTGGTTGTAAAAATGTCAAATCTTTATCCAAGGGACGCAGAAGCTCCTGCTACAGGAATTGACGACATGACAAGAATGTCATATTTGAATGAGCCTGGGTTGCTGCATAATTTGGCAATCAGATATGCAATAAATGAAATTTATGTAAGATCTAAGATTTTTTTGATGATTTACTTGATGAAAGAAACAGATTCGTTATGCTCCAGCTAAGGATTCAAATAATAACTTTCTGACGTTATACAGACTTATACTGGAAACATTCTTATTGCCATCAACCCATTCCAAAGCATTTCAAGTCTGTATGATGCCCATGTGATGGAGAAGTACAAGGGGGCACCAATTGGGGAGCTGAAGCCGCATGTTTTCGCAATTGCTGATGTTGCATATAGGTTAAATTCTTATTTTTTCCGTAATTTTTGTTTTCTCATGGGATGACATTGACGATCACAAACCTGTGGCAGGGCTATGATAAATTATGGGAAAAGCAATTCCATTCTGGTAAGTGGTGAAAGTGGGGCCGGTAAGACTGAAACCACCAAAATGCTTATGTGTTACCTTGCATTTTTGGGCGGCCATGCTGCATCTGAAGGACGAACTGTTGAACAACAAGTTCTAGAAGTAAGTTGGATACTAAGTCTATCAAATCTAACTATAGTGACACAATGTAATTGGCATATACTTCATACAATATTATTCCAGCATCCTATGGTGTCTCTAAAGTGCATGGTATTATCAGTTACTATTTCTATCCATCACAAAGTGTTAACAATATTATAATTTGGGTCACTTGTGACCATATCGTTGACATGGAATCTTTGACATATAAAGAAAGAGGATGCACATCGTAGATTTGCTTTAAGGTCAAAATGCACTTTGATCTTGGAAGTTTAAGGTCGGTAACATTTGGTCCCTAAGGTTTTAAAATGGACCTTTTTAGTCCTTGATCTTTGGAAAATAGTTATAAATGGCCCATGAGTTAAGACAATTATCAGCTAATTAAAAAAAATGACATGGCATATATGAGGTGCAATTTTTAAACGAGTTGGAACTTATATATTTTAAGCATATGTGACTTTTCTTTTGATTTTTCCTTTTTCTTTTCCCTCCTACTCCTCTTTTTCCAACTCCTTTCTTCTACAGACAAACAATCCACTGTGAACTTTAACTTTTCTCCTACCTCAGTCAACAAAATCATATTTCCAGTTCATTGAAACCCAATCCAAAATCCAAATTAGTTTTACTCCTAAAAGGTTCACTTTCCTGGTGAAGTAATGACTTTAGCAATGATGGGAGGGTCCTGATTTAGTTGGATTGTTGCAACCTCTATATGCCACATATACTACTGGATTGGTCAGCTACCTAAAAGGACTTTTCATTCCTTTCTTTTTCCCTCTGGAATGATTTACTCACTGAGTTGGTAAATTCTATAAACTACAATTGAAAATCAACTCTTTGCCTTCAAAGTTTTGAGTTCCTTTCTGGCTAGGCAAGCAAAGCAATTATCAGAGCAAAGAAAGAATGACTAGAAAGAGGAAAACAAGGCATGAACTAACCCAATTGACCATAATGAAAAAGAAAGAGAAAAAGGACATTGTGCAAATTTATTGAACGTTGTCGATCTTCTCTAATTTGGGACGTTGTCAATTGCTTTGGATCTGGGAAGCTGTTAGTACTCTGAGTCTCAAACCATTCGTTTGGACCCTTTTCTGGCTTGGCTATTATCGTATAGGATCTCTGCTTTATATTTCAAGTTTTCGTTTTTTACCTAAAGATTTTCTCTTGTCTGTATTTGTAGGATTTGAAAGATTAAATTTATTTTCTTTTTCTCGATGCAAGAGCCAATTCAAGAAAAAAAAGAAAATAATTTGAACTTCTGCTTCATTTTAGAGAGTTTTTACGGTAGATTTGATTGCATGGGGTGGTTTAGCATGCAACCTTTTTCTTTTGGTTACTAAAGATTGTACGGCCTATGATGGTGGCTCAACAAAGGACTGCCTAAATAGTGAGGGGAGGGAGGGTGACGACATTTGGCAACGTGGCAATTGCAAGGTCGGTGGTGGACACTCATTAGAGAAGGAGAAAGGAAGGAGAAGGAAGAAGGGAGAAAGGTAGCTGATGTCATCTAAGTAACCTCATGGAGAAATCCTCCGAGAACCAAGATTATGGATTTTTTTATTAGAATGAATAATGTGTTTCATAAAAGAGGAGAAGACTCCTATTTATAGAGTTCTATTACAATTGGGGGTAAAAAGAGAATTAACTTAGAATATTACCTAATTACTCAATTAACCGTTATTCTTCTTACATCATTCTACCCCTCCAAAAATAAAACTTGTCCTGAGTTTTAAAAAGAAGAAATTTATGACGCAAAAAAAGAAAAAAAAAATAAACTTGTTCAACGGAGTATGACCAAACCAACCTCCTACATTCTGAACAAAAATAGTATGATTGAAGGGATAACATCGAGACAAAAAATCAAATATGGCCACTAAAAGATGAACCTCTCCATCGGTCGGAAACCGAAAAAGATGTTTCCTTCAATCTCACTCAAAACCATATTCAAATAATCAATTTTAAAAGAATTAGCTTTCGAAGACAATCCTTCAAGAATCACATTTTCTTTATCATTCACTTCAAGTTTCTCAACAGTTTGAAGATTCAATTTCACCGCAACCAATGTGTCGTGTTCTGCTCGGCGTTTGATACTTCTTTTTCATCTTCTTTGTTGGATTTTTCGTCACTTGTGACCATTTCCAAATCAATATTTTCAAATTCTTGTTCTTCAATTTTATTTTCATGATTTTCTATTTGAAAATTTTCCACCCGTGATTTCTTCGTTTTTTTCTTTTGTATATGAAACAAATCTTTTTTTGGACTCTTGCAAATAAATTGATGGTTGATCTACATGTTGAGTCATTCTCCCCAATGAACGTTGATTTCTTCGGAAATGGGTTTGATTGGATCGTTGGACCATTTTTTGATATTGTCGCCTTCTTATTCCGTCCCAAACTATCTTAGAAACATCATTGGAGTCACTAGAATCAATTTTCCAATTTGGATGATGATAAGTTTTTTGAGAAAATCGAGCATGGCCAAAATTTGAATGTTGAAATTCTTCTTCCGAATCACTTGAATCAGAACTCCAACATTGTTTATGGAAGTAAAATTGATTTTATTGTCTATACCAATTGCTGGTTGTTTTCTTAGATATCTTCTTTGATCGATAGTAGTCCATTCTTGCAAAATCTTAAAAGCAATCTTGAAATCTTGGGGAAACTTCTTGATAATTTTGATTAGGTCTCCTACGTTCTTGAGCTTCAAACCTCCTTTCTTGATGAATTTGGTAGTATTCTTGAACTCTTGAATGGGGTTCTTGGTAATCTTGGACTGATTTCCTTCTCCTTTCTTGCACTTTAAACCTTTTTTTGTTGATGATTTCGTCCAGCTCTATGTATTCCAGCCCCTCGAATGCCTTGTTGCCCCCAATCTCGGACAAAATCTTGACATTCTTCGTGGCATAATTGGCCGGAAATTTGGCCGACAATGCGCCGGAGTTCTTGGTGGTTGCCGTTGCCGATTTCTTGTTGCTGGGGAAGGGTAGTCAACGCTACTTCAAGCCGGTGAGCAAGTCATTCCATGTTGATTTCAAGATTTTCCATTCGGTCGTTGAGTTCTACCATGCTTTCTTCAAAGGCCATCAATTGGGTAGCCGAAGTGCGTGGGGATGGGATCTCTTCTTCATCAGGCATTACTGCCTTTCCCTTGTCAGAGGTGTTCTTGCCGGTCACAACTCCCTTCATTGGTGAAGCTCTGATACCAATTTTAACCTCAAGGAAAAATTCTCCAAGAACCAAGATGATGGATTTTTTATTAGAATGAATAATGTGTTTCATACAAGAGGAGAATACTTTTATTTATAGATTTCTATTACATTGGGGGTAAAAAGGGAATTGACCTAGAATATTACCTAATTACCTAATTACCCAAGTAACTCTTATTCTTCTTACATCAGTAGGGAAGAGGGAAAAAATGGAAAATAAAATTGCCACACATCAACTAATTCTAATAAAGTTAATAAAAGTTGTCATGCTATCAAAAGTTGTTCCCTCGTAGCTCATACATGCTATGTCACTTTCTGTTAGTCAACTAACTGTTTGCTTAACTCACTTATATAAAATCAAATTCAAATTAGGTAGATAAAAAGTGTCTATTTCGAAACTTCACGGACCAAATTAACACTATCTAGAACCCTTAGGGGACAAAAGTTTATTTTTTTCTCCCTTTTACTGAGAAGCACGAACACTTAAGTTTGGCCAGCGTGTCCGTGTCTGACACTTGGACACTTGACACTTGGTGGACATCTATCACATGCTTGATAGTGCAATAAACGCATTAGACATGCATAGAACACTCGTTGAGTAGATTAGAAAAAAACATGTATGACAATAATAATAACTTTTGAATTTGGAATACATCAAGCTAAGTCTTTTAAGCATATAAATGCAACAATTCATTTACTATGAATTTTCTTTACTATAAAAAAGACATATTTTTTTAAAAAAAATGAGTAGTTTAATAAACTTATCCCTGTGGTGTCTTAGATTTTTAAAAAATGGCGTGTCGCAGTGTCCTTGTTGTGTCGTATCCATGTTTCCTATTTGTGTCCGTGCTTCTTAGCTCTTTTATTATTATTATTATTTTGTTGATCCACATTTATTTGAGTCAACTATAAATATCTTTTACCTGTGAAAGAAAATTTCAAAACTGCTTTACTTATGCCATTGGGAACAATTTTTTCTCCTGATAAGAACAAGACATTGTGTTTGAGAACGCTTAAGGATAATTCAAGTTCTCAAAAACTTTCATTAATTTTCCATTATATAATTGATGAATATAGAGTACGATCCAACTTTCCATGTAGGTAGAGCTCCATTAAAGAAAATGCAGAGAGCATTCCTGACAATTTAAGGCCATAAGAATCTAATGGTAACATCGGACTTAAGCGTTTGGAAGAAAATGGTTTCAAATGCCGCTTTTCCTTTTCCTAGGGGATGGTTTTCTTGTAATATTTTTCATTTCTTCTGATGATCCTTGAGATTTGAATTTTATCTATTTATAAGTTGGCATTTTCTTATGTTGTGACATCTTCTCTCTCAACTTCCTGAATCCTGTTTAAACTCGATGCAGTCGAATCCAGTTCTTGAAGCTTTTGGCAATGCAAAAACAGTGAGAAACAATAATTCAAGGTAAAAAGTTATCCTTACTTGAGCTTTTGCAATATAGGGATCTTCTTAGAAATGATTGGATTGACACTTACATAATCTGGCTTCTTCTGGATACACTGCTTCCATTTCCACATACATGTTTACTGTTGATATTAGACCTTTCATTTATTCGTAGGAACCTTTTCTTCTCCATCAGAAGTGGAATTTCAATAGCTTGTTGCATGAGTTGCCTATTGATAATTTATTGTATACATTAGCGCAGCCGGTTTGGGAAATTTGTTGAGATCCAATTCGACAAGAAGGGGAGAATATCAGGAGCTGCCATCAGAACTTATCTTCTTGAGAGATCACGGGTTTGTCAAATATCAGACCCTGAGCGCAATTATCATTGCTTTTACCTTCTCTGTGCAGCTCCACCTCAGGTTGGTGGTATCTCTCTCTCTCTCCTTTTCCTTTTCTTTGAAATATTTTTTACTTGTCAACTAATTTTCATCAGCAAAGTGATTTTTCCAGGAGAGAGAGAGATATAAGCTGGGAAATCCAAAATCATTTCACTATCTAAACCAATCAAATTGTTATGAACTGGCTGGTGTGAATGATGCCCATGATTATCTTGCGACAAAGAGAGCCATGGATATTGTTGGAATAGGTGAACAAGAGCAGGTGATACCTTACTCAGCAGGTAGCTATCATTTTCCTACGCATCAACCTACTGCTAAATGCCTCCCCTTTCCTCCCTCTTTCTTTCAGGATGCAATTTTCAGAGTTGTGGCTGCAATTCTCCATCTGGGTAATATTGAATTTGCAAAAGGAGAAGAGTCTGATTCATCATTTGTAAAAGATGAAGAATCAAAATTTCATCTTCACATGACAGCAGAGCTTCTCATGTGTGACTGGAGCTTTGCTTTTATTACTCTGTATTTCTCATGATAACCTTCAAATTTTGTATATTCTGATCCTAAAAATATTTCAGGTGTGATCCCAATGCATTAGAAGATGCTCTTTGCAAGCGCATGATGGTTACACCGGAGGAAGTCATCAAGAGAAGTCTTGATCCACATGGTGCAACAGTTAGCAGGGATGGATTAGCCAAGACAATATACTCTCGTTTGTTTGACTGGTAATATTTGTTATCCTAGCATTGTCACGTTTAGATTCTGTTGTAGTTCAATGGATTATTCTTACTCCAACAGGAATTAGTACAATCGGTTGTTTAACTTATCCAGGTTGGTAGATAAAATCAATGTATCCATCGGACAAGATCCTTGCTCAAAGTATCTGATCGGAGTACTTGATATTTATGGTTTTGAGAGCTTTCAAACAAATAGGTGATCCTTGTAACTCTGGCTTTTGATGAGAGTTTTGTTTCTATATATATATATATATATATATTAACTAATAGGTGATGGATTTAGACAAAACACTCATGCTCACAGCACATGCAAATATCTTCCTTTCTGCCATTTTCTGGAAATAGGATAATTTAATCCGTTAGCGAGCTTTTTACTACTTAAGCAATCATAAAGATCTCTTAAAACTATCTCTTAAAAATAGAGCAGTTGTTGATTTGGGCGTAGTTATTAATGGACAAGTTGTATGTTGACTGGCTATCCTCCACTCTCTTCAGTTTTGAGCAATTCTGCATCAATTACACAAATGAAAAGCTGCAGCAACATTTCAACCAGGTACGAGGTCAGTCTCGTTTGATAACTTTGTCTTTGATCTTGATTTTCTCCTCCTTCCTCTTTTTTCTTTTTTCAATTTTCAATGTCAAACCTGGGTGTTATGATTTTATTCAGCACGTATTCAAGATGGAGCAAGAAGAATATGTAAAAGAGGAAATTGATTGGAGCTACATTGAGTTTATTGATAATCAAGATGTCCTTGATCTGATTGAGAAGGTTCAACTTTTCTTCTTAACTTTGCTCCTGAAGTCTAAAGATGCACTCACAACACTACGTATACTATTGCTTTCTTCTTATTTAATAGCATAGAGAAAGCACATCTCAATGTCTCAACTAATTTTCCATATTGATATACCTTATACGTTATGCAAGGGCTTCACTTGATGATTGGGGTAGGCTTCATTCTAGGTGGATCATGTGGTTGAATGAGTGGGTAACAAACATGGCAAGAGTAAATGCTATTTTACTGGAGTGTCAATTTATTCTTGTGAGCTTTCCTTACCTAATATTTGTTTCTTTTCAATACTCAGAGTGAAAAGCTTATGAAAAACATTCTTTAGGAGGGGGAAGATAAGGCTGGTGGCTCCCATTTAGTTAATTGGGAGAGTTTGCAAGTCATGTCTAAATGTGGATGGGGTACCCTTAATTTTTTTAAATGGAATATTACATTGCATATATTGGAAGGTTTGAAGTAACAAGCTTTGTTTCACCCTATTATTCATTTGTTGGAGAATGAGCTTAAGAAAAAACTTCATCTTTCTTAGGGAACATCTTTCCAAATTTTGTGCATCATCACCTACCAGTGACATGTACATCAGTAGGCAAGATTGCAATCAAGGTACTCATATTGACGAGCTTTCACCTTTTAAAATCCAAGAAAATGGGTGAAAAAGACTCGTTCAAGCAATAGACAAATTGGCTCATTTGATGATCTTAAATCACCGATTGACCCCAAAGCTTAAGCTAATAGGTAAAGGCAAAATTAATATAATATCTAACTCCCTCCCTCCCTTGTGGGCTTAAAATATGAAAAAAGGCCCAACAAGTGGAAATTAATATTAATTGGGGAGGAAACAACAATGTAGGGCTGAAACACAAGACCTCCCTAAACCACCTGTTCTGATACTATCTTAAATCATCGATATAAAAGTTTAAGTTGATTGGTGAATACAAGTTTAAAATAATATCTAAAGCTTCCCCCTCACTTGTGGGCTTGAAATATGAAGAATGCCCAACAAATGAAAATCGATTTTAAATGGGAAGGAAGTAACGTTGTAGGGGTTTGGACACAAGACTTACCTGGACCACCTGCTCTAATACTATCTTAAATCACCAATTCAACCCAAAAGCTTAGGCCAATTTTTTTTTTTATATAAGAAACATATATTTCATTGATAAAATGAAATAAGGGGAAATTGCAAGCACCTAAAGATGATTACAAAAATAGCGCCAATTGGCAACTAAGACCCATAAGCTAAAGTTCTTAAAAGGGTGCCCCATTTGGCACCAATAAAAGTCCTGGACAATGCCATGTCAAAAAAAGAACTAAAAGATGAAAAATAGTCTTGAAAAAGATGCCTATTACGCTTGCCCCATAAAGTTCAAAAGAAAGCCTGAAGAACAACCAGTCAAATAACCTTATTACAACCAATAAACGGGTGGTCCACCATAAGAGGGTTGAGGATGTCTGAAATGTCATTGGACAAAGCAGTAGACCAACCAAAAGGCTTCAAAAGGAGACCCAAAATTGTCGAGTAGAAGGACAATGAATAAAAAGATGAACATGGGATTTAACATTAGCACAACACATAATACACCAAGAAGGAGAAAGAGACATATAAGGCATCGATGTTGGAGACGACTGACAGTGTTTATAGCTTTATGACTAAGCTCCCAAAGAAAAATTTTAATTTTCTTCGGGAAGCGATCCATCCAAATGATCGAATTAAAATCCCTTTCAGAAGGCTCGAGAGCATCTGTCAAGTCATCAATCATAGATTTCACAGTAAACGTAGATGAGGAGTTAATAGTCCATCTCCAAGAATCATACACCATATGAAATCTGCTAGAAGACAAAATAGTAGACAAAGATACTCATTTCTGAATTTCATGATCAGTAAAATTACGTCTAAAGTATAAATCTCAAGTCTCAGAATCAGAAAGCCACACTTCAGCAATAGAAGTATCAGGAGTAGAAGAGAGATGAAACAAACAAGGAAAAATCACAGTGAGAATACCACAATCATGCCAGCGATCTTTCCAAGAAGAGATAGAGCATCCGTACCAAGGCAATATTGAGTCCTAGAAAATACAAGGTCAGCAGTATGGCAGATGGAGCTCCATGGAGACTTTTATGACCTTTTAACAATAGTCGGCCAAACACAAGAGGAATAATAGTACTTAGCCACAATGAGCTGACGCCACAAAGCATCCTGCTCATGTAAAATTTAGATGACGAAAATTGACCATGCCAAGACCGCCAAGAAGCTTAGGGCGCTGAGTAGTGATCCAATTAATGTTGTGCATACCGTTTTCATCACATTAACCATAAAAAAAAAGTCACGAATTAGTTTCTCCAAACAATTAATCATATCATTAGGGGCATGGAAAAGAGAAAGGTAATAAGTAGGCAAGCTTGAAAGGGTGGCTTGAATAAGTGTATGACAACCACCCTTGGAGATGTAGGCATATTTCCTGTTACGGAGTTTTTGTTGGAACTTCTTAATAATTGTTGTCAGAAAATCATTGATTTATGGGGAAGGCCAAGATAAGAAGCTGGCCTTCGTTCCTTCTTACATCCATAAACAGTCACCATCCAATCTAGATCATCTTCAGAGATATGAATGCCAAGGAACTCACTTTTAGAGAGATTGATAGATAAACTAGAAGGTTGTTCAAAGACATGAATAACCTCAAACAAGCATGTAAGGGCAGCGCGGTTAGTAGTGGAAAATGCGAAATGTTGTCAACAAATTCCAAGTGATTCAGGATAAAACTCGAAGCACCAATGGGGTGAGTGGCTATCAAATTTTTAGATAGACTATGGTCCAACAGATGACTTAAGCAATTGGCAACCAATATAAAAAAGAAAAGGAGAAAGGGGATCACCTTGTCTAATGCTGCCGCGAGTAGGGATTATTTTACAAAGAGGACTACAATTAATAATAATGGAAAAATTTGCACTAGAGACACATCCATGAATCCACTTACACCAAACCCTTCCAAAGCCTTTAGCTTGGAGAGTTGCATCTAAAAAGTCCCAATCGACCATATCAAAAGCTTTTTCAAGATCAAGTTTAATAATCACACCTTTCTTGGTTTCATGAAACCAATCATCCACCAATCCATTAGCCATAAGGGATGCATCCATAATCTGTCTATTTTCAACAAAAGATAGCTGATTTAAAGCAATGGTAGATGGAAGAACCTGCTTCAATCGATTCGATAAAACCCGAGCAATAATCTTGTAAGCACATGGGATGAGGCTGATCGGCTGATAATCACAGACCATTCTAGCATCCAATTTCTTGGGAATGAGACAAATATAGGTTTCATTTAGGGAGGCATTGATAATTCCGGAGTAAAAAAAATTATGGACCATATTAATAATGTTATCTTTTAAAGTCGTTCAGAAAAATTTTAAAAATTCTGCTGTAAATCCATCAGGACCAGGAGACTTATTAGCACCAAGATAAGAAGAGATAGCCAAGAAAACCTCCTCTTTAGAAAACGGGTTGTTCAAAATCAGCAGCATTATTGTTCGAAATCGGATTCCAATTCACATTTATGGGTAGAAACTGAGAACCAGCCTTCTTAGCAAAGAGGTTTTTGTAGAAATTGCAATATTTAGATTCAATTCTGTCCGTAGTCAATAATCTTCGACCGTTTCTGGAGAGAATTTCAGAAATCGAACTTTTACTTTTGTGAGCAGCAACAATACGATGAAAAAACGAGTGTTTTCATCCTCCTCTGGCCTCTGTGAACCATTTAAGTTTACAACGTTGCCGCCATTGGATGTTCTCCTGAGCAGTTCATTGTTCAATTTGTTCCCTCAATGAATGACGTGTGGATAATTGTTCTGTAGAAAGTTGAGTCTTGTTGCCTATATTATCCAACTCTCCAAGCTGAGAGATAAGAGATGGTAATTTAGTAGCCTTTCTACACTGATTATTATTCCATGAACGAAGGAACATTTTTAATGCTTTGAGCTTCATCATCAATCCATGCCTAGGCCAACCAGCAAGCCTATTGCTTTTTTTGAAAAGGAAACGAGTCTCAGTATTATAATAATGAAAATAGAGAGACAAAGCTCAAAGTACATGAGGGACATACAAAGAGCAAAGGGGGAGGGGGAGGGGGAGGGGGAGGATAAGCAGGCGCACCCAGGCATCTCAACTAGGTTGGCACCCCCTTAGCGCCCTCATAACAACCATAAGCGAAGATAAAACCCACATAGTAGGTTAAATAAAGGCAATACAACAGAACAATAACAAAGTAAAGGCCACAATACAAGGCCAAAAAGATGATAAAGCAAGGCAGCAAGCCGAAAACAAAGCAAAAATAATAGTCATCCTTGATTGAGCAAAAGCTTATTAGAGCAGAAGGCTTGATCTCGGAGACAAGAAAAACTAGAGCTTCAAGGTGGGGAGGCTATAAAGGCTGGCCAATTTAAAACAATCTCCTGCGAAGAGTAGTCCTGAAAAAATTTGGATAATGAGCACCATAAAGATGCGTTCAGTCGAGCAGAATCATAGCGTTCCATCCAAGTCAATGATTTTTCAAGGAAAACTCTTTGGTTTCTTTCAAACCAGATTTCAGCTAAAAGAGCTTTTACTGCATTTGCCCACAAACAATCGGCAGTCTTCTTCTTCAAGTTTGGACCAGCAAGGATTTGAGACACATTATTCTTAAAAACATGATAAAAAACCCAACAAAAATTGAATGCTTGGAGAAGGCGGAACCAACATTTAGAAGCAAAGACAATCAAATAAAAGGTGCTGGATGCTTTCCATGTTATTAACACAAAGGGGCCAGACATGAGGTGAGAGGGCATGGGAGGGAAGTTTTCTTTGAAGTACCGAGGCACAATTTAAATTTCCGAAAAGCATAATCCATATGGAAATATTTATCCTTCTTGGGCTGTTAGATTTCCAAAGCCTTTTTTACAAAGAGTTTTCCAAAGGAAAAGATGTCGAAATATGGTTAACCAATGATTTTACCGAGAAGGATCCTGAGGTTTCAAGGGACCAAAACCTTTGATCTAGAAAGGAGGCTGCCTGTGAAGAAGAAATCTGACTCAACAAGGTCTGGAAATCTAAAATTTCCTCATCATTTAGCAATCTTCTGAAAAAGATGGACCAAGAATTGGTTGAAGAGTCCCAATGATCTGAAACAGACCCATTTGGATTGGTTGCAATCCTAGCCAATCTTGAAAATTTATTACTCCAAAGTGATAATGTCCATCCAAGGGTGCTTCCAAAACAATATTCTGCTTCCATCACCTAATTTGAAAAGAGCCAATGAGTCAATTTTGCGCCATTGCCTTGATATGCTAATCCAAGGACTTCTTAGACTCACAGACTCTTTGTCACTTGAATGCCAATTGAAAGTGCTACTTTCATGAATGCTTCTAATCACTTGACACCAAAGGGAATTTTGTTCTTTTGAGAAACGCCATCCCCACTTAGACAATAAGGACAGATTCTTGTGCTTCAAATTGCCCAAACTAAGTCCTCCATCTTTGTAAGATTTAATTACAGCATCCCATTTTACTAGGTGGTTTAGCTTTCCTCCCTCGTTTCCTTCCCAAAAGAAATTTCTCATGATTCTTTCCAAAGAACTTAGGGCAGATTCTGGCATGAGGAAGACAGACATATAGTAAGTGGGCAGGCTGGATAGAACTGATTTGCAAAGTGTAACCCTCCCACCCCTAGAGTGATTGTATCTTCTCCATTTATCTAGCTTTCCCTGGACTTTATCAATGATGGGCTGCCAAATTGTCCACCAAGTTTCCACAAGTGGCTGAAATGATGGAGTAGAGAGCCAGGGGTTCACAAATCTCAAAGGGAATGTACCCCAATCAATATCACCTGCAGTCATAGCAAGAGGAAAATGATCTGAAGTGACACGATCTAATCGGTGAACCTGAAAGGATCCAAATTTAGTAGCACAAATGTTAGTAACCAAGCTCTCAAATACTTAATTAGAACTGAGTTTTATTTAGCATTGTCTAAAAACTCTTGTGTTTGGGGTCTTTTTTTTATTTTCTATATTTCTGTGTCACAAAATAAAAGCCCTTGTCTTTATGTGCACCTTGCGCCTAGGCTCCAGATGGCCATTGCGCCTTGGACATTTAAAATCACTAGATGTAATCTTACTGAACTGGAGATTTCTGAATGGGCATCCTTATCTAATCATTTGGCTTCTGTCAAATCGCGTTCATCTTCTGATTTTTTTGATACGACTGCTTGACCCATCTATGATATTTACAGTTAAATCTCTCATGGCTGATTATTGGGTTCTATGGATTCTATTTTATTTGATCTCTACTCGGTCACTGAAAAAACAGTTACCTAAAAAATTTAAAATTTTCTTTCGAGAGCTTTGCTGGGGTGCCATCAATACGGCTGGTCGTTTTTGGTGTGAATGCCTTGTGTCTCTTTCTCACTCTTGTTGTCATATGTGTCATCAACATGCTAAACGCCTGTCCACTTGTATTTTCACTGTTCTTTTGTTGTTAATCATTGGACTACTGTGCTACTTGCTTTTGGACAGTTATTTACTTGTCCTAATTCCATCTCTGATGCTTTGGCTTCTTTGTTGGTGGGCCATCCTTTTGCTGGTACAAAGAAAATGATTTGTTTGGCTCTCATGCGTGCTTTCTTTTTGGAGCTTGTGCGGTGAAAGGAACAAGAGATCTTTTAGCGATTATTTTTCCTTTTTTACTCGTTTCATGGAATTGGTTTTGCTGTTAGATAAATGACTCCAGTTTGTGTTGTGACCTATGTAATCATCTACTTCTATGTGCCTTTGCAGAAGCCAGGTGGAATCATTGCTCTTCTTGATGAAGCTTGGTATGCTCATTCTTTTACTTTAAACTTGTTAACATTTTCTTTTCCTGGTCTTAAGATAAGCTGCACATTTGACCAGCACGTAGAGTTGCTCTTCATGAATTCATAATTTTTTATGCCAATTGATCTGGTCAGACATAAGTTAAGCTGAACTGTCGTAATTTCCACGTGCAATCCTTTTCTTGGAAAGGACTAATATTTCTAAATGCTATTGAATTTCTGTAGGCAGAAAAAAAATCATTTGTTTGAAAATGACAATTGTCTATTCTAGGAAATTATATTATTTAGGAAAGGAAAACAAAGTAAACCTAGTAATTTTATTATTATTTTTTTTATTTAGGATAATCTTTATTCCTTTTACAAGAGAGCAACATGGTAATGTACAAAAAAATGGGAACCGAAAATAACAACCAGCTGGCAGCCAAAGAAGATACACTAAAACTGAAAAGGAAATCACAAAAGTATCCATTAATACTTAGTAACAAATGTTTGAGGTGAGATAAGGTACCAACCCTGGCTAAAATTATAAGCATAAAAAAATCATGACCAGATGTGATGGTTGGATCGGAACCAAGTAAAAATATAGTGGCTTGCAAACTCTTCCAACTTTTCTTTTCACCTTAATAAGTATGGGTGAAGCATACCTATTAGTTGCACTACTCAAAACTTCAAAGTTTTGGCTAAAGCCCCTTCACATTGGCTAAACGAAATCCTTTGTTAAAGTATCTTGGACTTTTATGAATGAAAGAATTTGTTTTCTTGAACAAGAAACCAAGTATTCATTGGAATGATGAAAAGAGACTTATGCTTGAAGATACAAACTCCCAAAAAGAAGATAGAAAGAAAGAGAAAAGAAAAAGAAAAAACAAAACTAAGAAACCAATATCTTGCAAAGAAAACCAATTAAATAGCTTGAAAAAGGAACACCAGTTACTGACCTTCAATTTTTCCGACTTGAAACAGCCTGGCCAAGATTTTTACAGCTAGTGTTAAAATTGATATTTTGACGTTTTTGACAGAAACTATGAACCTCAGTTAAAGTAGATTATGCACATAACTGATGTATGGGGTTTTAAAGCAGTCACCTTCCCTTGATTTAATTAGGTCCCCTTCGAGGATTAGATCTCTGTCTTTGACACATCCCGTTAGTTACAAGATAGAATGTAGACTAGCCATTATTTTTCCAGCTTAGTGTTTATGTTGTTTTTGTTTTGGCACTTTTATTGCACTTCTATCTTATGTTTTCCTTGGCTTCCTTGTATTTATATATTGTACTTTGAACATCATTCTCCTTTCATCTATTCAACGAATAGATTTGTTTCCTTTAAAGAAAAATTAGGTCCCTTTCGAGGATTAGATTTGTCTTTGACAAATCCCGTTAGTTAGAAGAGAGAAGGTAGACTTAACATGTGGAACTTTGGTTAACGTTCTAGAGGTCCTGTGTACGCCACACACTTTATCTCATGCTAACCATTTATCTCATGCAAAAAGTATCAATGCCACATTTACATCCCTAGAAATCTTTGTATTTATTATTTGCCTTCTGCTAGTTGCAATGCCAATATCAATTCATTTATCTCATGCAAAACATATTGTCCATTAAATCTCTAATATTGTAATATTAGGAAATATTGGCCACATGATAAAATTATACCATAGATGCCTTCTTTATCTAAGGTTTGTTTTTGTTAGTTGATTAACATTTTTCCCATTTGACCTAATTAATTTTATAATTTTTTAACACAGCATGTTCCCAAAATCAAATCATGAAACATTTTCACAAAAGCTATATCAGACCTTCAAAAATCATAAACGCTTCACCAAGCCAAAATTGGCCCGCTCAGATTTTACGATTGTTCATTATGCTGGAGATGTGAGTTTGTCTTTCTTTTAGTAATGGTTAAATTACAAGTTTGTTCCTTAAACTTTAACAATCATGTCTAGTAAGTATCTAAACTTTATGAAGTATTTAGAGAAAATATCAATTTATACCCTTGAAATTTGGAGTTGTATCAATTTAAAATCTAAACTAAAATTGTATCAATTTAAACCTTGAACTTCATGTGTATCAATTTAAACATCCCATTATGTTTTGTTTGGATAGACATCGTTTGAAAATGATAATTTTATTAATTGAACTTCTACACGATTTAAACTCTTAATTAAAATTTCTTTTGAAAATTGTTCATGCATCAGTTCTAATTGTCCATTTTGTTAATCTAAAATTTGAAGAAATTTATGCACTTGGTAGAATTGAAAGCATTAATGATTTTTAAATATAATCCTGATAAATGTTTTAAATTTATTCACTTATAAAAGTTTAGAAGTTTAATTGAAAAAAATTGTGTCTTGCATGATATTTTTCTAACTAAATCTTAGGGGAGGGTGTAAATTGATACATTTATAAAAGTTCATGGTTTAAATTGCTATGAGTTCATGATTTAAATTGATAGAAGCCCCAAAGTTTGAATGTTAAATTGAAATTTTTACAAGTATTTAATAGTTTGTTGAATTTTCAATTTTATATCTAATATATGCTTGAACTGTAAAATTGTCCTATACGTCCTTAAACATTGAATTTTATATCTATTAGGTTTCAAATGTATTAAAATATTTTAGAAAGCAGAAACTTGATTTTGTGTCTACTAGGACCAAGACTTTTCAATTTTGTATTTAATAGGTTTCTGAAACTAAAAAAAAGTCTTATTAAATACAAAATTGAAAATTTATGGACCAATTAGCTACTTAAACTTTTAAAGTTTAAGGATTCTATTAGACATAAGATTAAAATTTTTTGACCTCTTGGGCTCTTTTAAAGTCTAAGGACTCATTAGTCACAACCTTAAAAGTTCATGGGCTAAAATTATAATTTAGCCTAAAGTTATTTATAAATGAGAAACTTAAGGGTCAGTCTCTATTATTTGGACTTCTTCAGGTTCTATATCAGTCAGATCAGTTTCTAGACAAAAATAAAGATTATGTTGTCTCTGAACATCAAGATTTGTTAAGTGCTTCAAAATGTGCTTTTGTCGGTGGTCTCTTCTCTCCTCATCCTGAGGAGACGGCCAAATCATCAAAGTTTTCTTCAATTGGCTCTCGTTTTAAGGTATTATATGTTACGGACTTGCATATACTTTTGAATGATTTTCTGGAAATATCCTTCTGGACTGTACAAGAAAAAACTGCAATAGTTATGCTTGTTTGACCTATTTCTCGACAGTTACAACTACAGCAGTTGATGGAAACGTTAAATTCAACCCAACCCCACTATATAAGATGCGTGAAGCCCAATACTGTTCTACAACCAGCCATCTTTGAGAATGCTACTGTCATGCAACAATTACGCTCTGGAGTAAGTTTTAAAACAAGTGTTTTTGTTGAATCTAAAAATAATGTTAGTTAATTTGCATTGGACACTGTCATTTTTGCAGGGCGTTTTGGAGGCAATTAGAATCAAATGTGCAGGATACCCTACTCATAGAACATTTTCCGAATTTTTATCTCGATTCGGAATTCTTGCACCCGAGGTATTGGAAGGGGAGTAAGTATTTTTCCTTGTTTATACTTTGAAGTAGAATATAAATGGGTGCTGCATTCTGAAATTTGTTTACTTTCCTTTGGAGTATTTTAACATTCCCTTGCTGATGCTTGTGAGCAGCTATGAAGAGAAGGTAGCGTGCGAAAAGATTCTAGAGAAGATGGGACTTAAAGGTTATCTGGTAAGTGAAGCTATGCTGTTGGCTTTTACGAGTGTCTTGAGTCATCAGGGAATTACCTCAAATCTTTCGCACGAGTAACATTAACATATCAATGAAGAAAAAATCACAGTAACTTAAAAACTATGGAATAATCTTGGATTTGATCGTTGATGTCAGCCATCTGCCAGAAGGATAACAAAATCTTGAATAAAAGATCGGTTCATTTGATGTTAGATAACCATGACAAAAATTCTGGCTATTCTGATTGTGTCAATGAATGTACATCGTACACTTATAATTGGAGCTATCCTCATCAAAATGGCCATAGTATATTGTTAATCAAACTCATTAAGTAACCTAATCTGCTATGACGTATGAAAGATAGGTGATATCTGTTCTTTTGATTGGGGTTTTCCCCTTTTTCATATCATTGAATCGTTTCTTTTAACAAAAAAGAAAGATAGGTAATATATGAAGTATAAAAGGCATTCTTGGAAACAAGGAAATTGAGCATCTTACCTCATAAAAAGCATATGAGGATACATGTGATGGTTACGCAATATCAAATAAATGGAATTAACTATTTTGAGATCAGGAAAAAAATAATTATGCATAAATATAAATATAAATATTAAAATCAAAGCTTTCAATACATGCTTTACGCTAGTTCAATACATGTATCTGATCAAATGCATAGGAGTGACTCATAACTGTGATATTTGGAAATCTTACATTTGATGGGTGCACGTGGTTGAAAGTTTCTGATATTAATCACATATTTTTGCAGATAGGGCAATCAAAAATTTTCCTGAGAGGTAATTTGATGGCCGAACTAGATGCACGAAGAACAGGAATACATTGTGCCGCTGCTGTAGTTATACAGAAGCATGCCAGAGCTCGAGTTGATCTTAGAAAGTACATTGCCATGCGAAGAGCTTGCATTCGTCTACAGTCGTATTGGAGAGGTGACCCTCCCAGATAAATAAATCAAGTGCTGGAGATGCATAATTGTTCCTATTTTTTCTTTTTAGTTCAGGGAAGTACATTAACTTGTTATTTTACCAGGTGTTCTTGCCCGGGAGTCATATGAAATTAGAAGAAGGGAAGCAGCTGCCATCAAAATTCAAAAGATTATCCGTGCATACCTTGCCAGGAACCTCCATGTTAAAACGAGGATCTCAACAGTTGTTATTCAGGCTGGTATGCGTGCCATGGTTGCTCGGAGTGCATACAGACATACAAGGCAGGTTAAGGCTGTGAACGTTATTCAAGTAAGTTCATGGATATTTATACCACTGGATCAATGCTTCATTGTGATCATCATTTTTATGTCTCTGATATCTGGTTTCTCGAGTAATCTTCTTCCTTTTTCTTTCAAGTCCAGTCTTATTGGCGTCAGTATAGAACCTCGCCGAAGTATAATACAGTTAGAAAATCATCAACCAGTTCACAATGTGGATCAAACTCAAAAACTTCTGGTGAAGGTCTTAAGAAGCAAAGGATGGTAGGTAGCATTTACCTTATAGGTATAATTACCGTCCTCTTTTCACTGTGGATATTTTAAAGACATCGAGAATTGCTCTCTGCTTAACATTTCAGTTAACAACTATATCATGGCCATAAGTGTACTGTTTTTTAAAATAATGTTTATGTAACTTGTAAAAAAGTAATATTATTAATTTCTTGGTAAATAACTTTTTCATTTTACCTTAAATTTGAAAACAAATTCTTTTATTTTAGAATTTTATCTTTTCACAACATTAACTATGAACATATATTTTTTATTATTTTTTTCTAGAAGTAATAACTAAAATCATGAGAGAGAGCTATTTAGGTTCTTGATAAAGTTACGGTGATCTTTTGGTAAATTGAAAACTAATTATTTATTTTCCAACAGCTGTAAACAATGTTTTCCTAAACATTTACTATTTTATTATTCTATATTTATATTGCATTGTCTTTTAATTCCCTAGAAAAGTACTAAAAGTCAATGACTACTATGTCATGCAGCCCAATGGTAGGGCATACATTAATGAGAAAGAAAGTTGTCTGGAGAGTTGTGGCTGACTTCATATCATAGAAAATAGAAATGTCTCCCCTTTTAGAATAGCTTAAATTTGTGATTGCCGCAGGGGAACACCAAATTTTTATAGCTTGGAGTGTCAAACAAATTTGTTGAACTGAAATGGCAAGAACTTTTAAACCCCCAATTCACCCAAAAGCTTCAGCCAGTGATTGAAGACAAATTTAATTATATATCACTAACAAGAACAACTTTGACTTTCTTGTTATAGTATTCAACTTGACAGAGCATATTGTGTTTTTGTTGTAAAAACAGACGAACGGGGTAATCTAATTAGAGATATGTTTCTTCTTACACAAGAATTCAAAATTATGATCACAGACTAACTTGGAAGAAACAGAGGAGGATCTGGTTTTGCCGACATTGCTCGACAACGGTAGAGACACCATTGATGAAACAATTGAAATGATTGCCAAGGAAAGCTGTGTTTCTCCACAGGAAATAGAAGAAGCATACTTTATTGTTAAAGAACCCAGTAGTCCGGTTAAAGATGCAGATAAAGTGGCCACTCTCAGAGCAGAAGTGGCTAATCTAAAGGTAAGTCTAACTCAGTCAACGCTGATTGGTATTATTTTTCTTTCATTCTTACCGTCAGTCTTTCCAGGAGATTCAGTTTTTTTCTTTGTGTGACATCTCGGGTAAATTTTTGTATATATGCTAGAAGATAAACAAGGATTAGACATCATTTAGACATGTAGGTTAGATTAGGTACATAGGTTGGTTGGTTAGACTTGAACTTCAGGAAAGCAAAATTTCTTGCTAGAAATAGAGAGAATAAGTTCTTCTAACCAGCTTGATTTCAGTTGAAGTAATGTGGTGATGTCGACATCTAGTATTATGTTAGAAAGTAGAATTCAGAAACACTATAGGTCGAGCAGTTGTTGACTCCTGAGAGGAAGAGAATGAGATGGTAGTAGATGAAAGATTACTTTCAAGTAAGATGGATTCAAGTATACCTGTCATGGTTATTTATATATGCAAGATGCGTGTAATGTCATATAGATTATGAAAGAACGACAACATGATCATAGTTGATCGAAAATTGACATTTACTTCTTTCCTTAAGGTTAGATGTTCAAATACAAGTTGTGAAAGAACGTGTGTGCCAAATTTGATATTATAATAATTTTTATTACATCACTGCAATTGAAATGTCTAATGTGACTGCACCTAGATATGCAACGGAATTATAATTTATTTTCAAAGCTGAAAGGGTTAAATTCCCATTCTCCATATTTTTTACATTTAACATTAAAGGAACTAATGCTAATTGTTTACATTTAGTTATAGTGAATAATTTCTTTTGTTTTTTATTATAAATTTTTGTTTTCTTTCTCCTCGAAATCCAAAATGACTGAAGGTGGCAGAACACGTTTATGTGAACAGGCCATGCTGATGGCTGAAAGGCAAAGAGCTAATGAGTGTGAAAGGAATTATGTTGTAACGCAGAAAGCAAATGAGGAAGGACGTAAAAAACTAAAAGAAACAGAAAGGAAAGTACGTCAACTTCAGGACTACATAAACAGGTATTACTAACATTCTGCCTTAAAAAGCATATGATATTTTCACCATGATATTGAATTTAGTGTGGAGAATGGTGATTACAACATATAATTTTGTCGATCAGACCATATAAGGTAAATTGTCTAGGAATTTCCCAACCAATATCTGTGATGACATTGCTAAAATAGGCAATATAAAGACAATAGAGTGCAACCTCTTAGTCGAGAGATGGTATAAGTGTAGAAACAATGCACAAAGGGGTTATCACCGACCCAACAATCCTCCCAAAAATACACCTACGATTCATGCCCAATGGAACAATTATAAATTGAAAAATAAGGGGAATTCAAAGCCTATGTCTTTCCAAAGATTTTCACTGGGAACTTTAAAACCACCTCTTGAAACCCACTTTGATGGGTGTGGACCGTATCTACTCAGAACAACTTTATACTGGAAATCATTAGGCTCCCTGAAGAACGCCCACAACTATTTTGCTAGGTGATCCTTGTCTTGTAATCTCAAGCTTCATATCCCTAATCCTCCTAGTTCCTCTAGCTTCACCACCATCTCTCACCTAACCAAATGGGGCCCTACTCTCTCAATAGCTTGGACATTGAGACTGAAATTTTCAACTATGACATTAAATAATTGGTAATCCCGCTTAAAATTGGGTGGATAGGTGGTCATGGAAGTGCATGGTATAGTGCTGCCAACTTTAGCTATGGTAAAAAGTCTTCCACAAAAAGTAGCTAATAGTCTATGGGATAAGGATTGAAAGAGGAACGGAAGTTTTAAATTTGGGGGGAGTATTGGAGAGCTACAGTTAGGTGAGTGGGACCCAGTTAGATATCAAGTCGTTAGAGGAATGTATTTTGTAAATATAAGCAAGAGATAGTGAGGGAGGTCATCTTCTGTGTAATCTGAGAGCGGATGGTTTTTGGATAGATTGGGGAGCTCTGAAATTTTCCTTGGTCCTTGTATTTGTTTTTTTACATAAACAACATTGTTGAGTTCTATCAGATTCGTAAAGTGTTACAAATTATTAAAATATAGATCTTGATGTCAATATCAGGATTTGAAGTTTAAGAAATATCAGTAAATATTTCTACAAATAAAATATTATAAAAACTATAGATGATAATAATTAAGGGTCCATTTGGTAACGTTCCCGTTTCTGGTTTCCTGTTTCTGTTTTCATTTTTTAAGAAATAAAGATGTTAGGTAACGTTTCTTGTTTCTCGTTCTTGAAAACAATAGAAACGTTTTTCATTTTATAAGGAATTATTAGGAACAAAAAAAAAAAAAAAGTTTCTTCTATTCCGTTTCTCAATTATTTTTATTGATTATTTGAATTGGTTTCCTTTTCCTTTTTCTCAATTATTTTTCTATTTTCTTTTCCTTTTCCTTTTTTCCACGTGATTTCATTTTTCTTCCTCTTACTTCCATCTTCCCCAAATAACCACTTTACGTGGTTTTCTTTTTCTTCCTCTTATCTCCATCGTCTTCCCTAAATAACCATCATCTTCGCCATCGTCTTCGCCATCTTCCTTCTCGCTTCTCATCGTCTTCCTCTTCGCCGGATCTGGGTTTTCTTCTTTGCGCGGATCTGGGTTTTTGCGTGTGTGTTCGCTGTTTTCCCCGTGGGTCTTTGTCTTCCTCTTCGCCGTGGATTTTAGTCTTCCTCTTCATCGTGGGTTTTCTTCTTCCTCCTCGTCAGCTTTGTCTTTCAGATCTCAATCCTCATCTTGATCTCCATAAAGATTACTAGAAAACATTCTTATCTAGGTTTCATAAAGTGAGTAGTATAATGTTTAATTGAATTAGACGTGAATAAAATAACATGAATAAAATAAAAAAATAAATCTCAAAGAAAATTAGGAAACAAGAAACAGTTATCAAACACATTTTCTGTTTCTATTTCTTTTTTTTCAAGAAATAAGAAGCAGAAACAGTTATCAAACACATTCATGTTTCTTGTTCTAAAAAAAGAAGAAACAAGAGCCAGGGAATAGAAACGTTACCAAACGGGCCCTAAGTGTTTTACTTTCATACTAAGTTATAAATTTTGTTATTCATATTGGCATTAATAGATAATACTCTTCCTTTATATTTATGTGTACTTATAAATAATATTGGAGATATCAATTAATCTTTAATATCAATGTGAAAGTTTTGATTTCTGGATAAATTGACATATCAACAGACATTTCAATTGTCATGTACAACCAAAAACATGTACAAACCATCACATAGCAACATAGAATGAGATGATGCAGGAGAAAAATGGATTCAAGAGAATAGGAAAAGCAGTGAGATAAGTGCAATTCTTACAGCATGGTTTAACATAATTGCGAGGGCATTCTAAAAACTGTCTCAAACTCATTTAGTTTGAGAATTGTAAATCTGTCAAGTCTCATCTAGTTGCTCAGACGACTTTATAGTGGATGCTAAATCATTTTCTTCCATCACATCACTCTCAAATGGTAGAGAATGATGTAAAGAGGTAAGGAAAAATGAGAAATTTATCCTTAAAAAGAGGCACAAATATCATATCATACAATTTATCCCCACCTGCGGTCCTCAGGATATATGGGCATAGAATTTGTCCATTGGTGAGAAATAAGCAAATTATGCTACCAGGCTGATAGGTGTAGTGGATAACAATTGAGGGGAATGCAGTGTAAACAACATCTAATATCCTCTTGCACGTTATTTTGATTATATCAATCTGATCTAGTGTGTGACAGGATGATACATTGCATGTCAAACCAAATCTCGGAGATGAAAATGATCGTGGGTACTTCTAGTTCAGATGCATCTAATTCTTTTCTGAACGAGGTTTTGACAGATGCCACATCTAGTTGCTCTGATTCATCATCAGAAGACTTCACCTTTCCTGTTCCAAGTTCATCTGTGCCAACTTTCTCTTCATTCGGTACCAACACTTTTCAGCTGATTGTGCAGGATATTTCAGCAGCAGAAATTCCAGGTACCTCCGCTCTACATCGATAGAGTTATTTGAGCACAAATTAATCCATAATTTATCGTCTAACTGAATATATTTGAGAAGGAATCTTATCACCTACAATGTTGAGGATTTTTGTTTCTTTCTTCAAGATGCTGTCGTATATATGGCCACACCCAGTCCTATAGATCTTTCAAATATCTTCCACCGTAATTGGTATTTATATATGTATGTTTAAATGGATTTTTCCCTTGAAATTGCAATTTATCGTTCAATATTCATATCAGATTAGTTTAGTTTAGTTTATCTTTTTTAATTGATCAAACTGTTAGCTAAATATTTCCTTTCTGAATATGAGTTTTGGAACACGGTGAAGAAAGTTTTCGACTTATCAAACACTCCCCTAAATTTGTATGGTGTTTGGTTACATCATACATTATTAAAAGTAAGAATAAAAATTCTGAAAAATGCTTAGTTTAAGCTCTTTCTCCATTCTTGGCTATCAAAAAAGTTCCTCTATTTAGGACCAAAGGTTCTCGCTGCTAATGCATTTAGTTTAATAAAAGTGTTCCATTTGGTGTTTGCAGGATCTGAAAGTGACAGGGAAGGAGGATTCTCTGACTACTTCTAATGGCTACCTCCTGTACATTTCTTCTTCCCCTCAAAAATATATTTCCTACTATATATATACATACATATATATATATATTACTCCAAATATTTTTAGGAAACAGAATTCCTAAGATTTTAAAGGCATTTTAGCTTAGCACCTATATCCAAAGGAACAAAGAATAGAGGATAACTTAACTACACAGAGATTCAACAAACAGAACCCTTTTGGCCTTTTACTTACACTTTTTTTTTGTTCATCTTATATTTACACATTGGGATGCTTAGATCATTAGTCACTTGTATTTATACTGATCATCAGTTTCACTAACTTCATTCTTCATGATAATGTCAATTATTCTTACAGAACAATAGGTTTGGAAATTGCTGGATTTTTTAGACTAATCAAACCATTGGAAAACAATATTTTTACCACTTTACACTTTCTTGTTGTAGGTTGATTACACATACACTGAAATTGTTAATGGTAGTGAATACGTTTAAGTTTTAACCCCATACTTTTGTTTGTATAAATCCGTGTGTAAGTTCTTGTAATGGAGTTAAGGATTGAGTCATTGTAATAAGTTCTATTTTAGTTTTAGTTTTGCACTTTTTTTTAGTATTGTTGTTTCATGGTGATGACAAAGATGTATCTTCAGACTCTGCATGAATCATTAAACTTGTAGATTATGTTTCAAATCTGTAATGTTTTGGGGGATTTTTTTCCCTTATGGATATATTTTGTTTTCAAATCTCTGTTTTGTTTGTTTTTCTTTTGCAATTCGAACACCAGTGATGATCTCTTGGTGGGACGATGTCTTTACTAGTTGAGTTTTGTTTGGACTAAATTAAAATATTGTTCTAATGTATATGTTAGATAAAAGCTAGATGTGGTTATTGTTGCTAAAAGTTTTGTTATTATTTGCGTTTCTTATAATACATCGAATTGATCGAGGAGAATGATTTGATTGAGCATTTATGAAAGTTTTGGAAACCATAATGTGAAATTGAAGAATGTTGAGAGGATGGGGTAAGTTTGGAAAAATTGCAAAATTCAACTTTTAAGTTTTGGAGTCATTCTGAATTGCTCAATATTTTAATTTGAGTAATATTTTTGAGAACTCATGAAATCGTTTATTTAACTTATACAACTACGAGGGTTGTAATTAGATCCTAAAAGTTAAGTTAGATCGAGATTAAACTCAAGTATTGATGGAGTTATGTGACAAACGTTTTGTAATTAAAAGAAACAATTGACCAAATTAAAAGTTAGTTAAATTATAAGTTTAGTTTGTGAACAATCAAACTTGTGTCCAAAAATCCATTGATATATTCGTTTTTTTTATTTGAAGTAATATATTAGATGTAAAGTTGAATTTTGTATCTAATGTAACCTTAAATTTTGTAATTTTAGCTACATTCACCACATTGTAATAGAAACTAGTGTAATTTATGGTTTAACTTGAACCTTTGGTTTATATTGTGAGAAAACTAGCGTAATAATTAGACGAATGAAAGAAAATGATAACATCTCTATTGAAAAAAAGACAATATCTATTTAATTCATTTAAGGGGTTTTTAAAACTCAACAAAACTTAAAATAAACTACTCGCTGTAGGAAGATTGAAGATTTTCTAATTAGATTTTGTCCCTTTAACTAACGTAACCTAAAATGGTATATCATATTATAAGATTGACTCAAAATTTTTAAAATTTTCAAAACTGTCCTAAATTGACTAATAGTTTACACAAATATAAGACTCGAATGACCAATTACCCATCTTTATTATTAATAATATATTAAAAATAGGAAAAAGAAAAAGAAAAGTGGACCATGATTAATATTTGCATTTATTAGATGTTCTATGTAAATATGGTAAGTGATTAATTATATTATGGTAATATTATAATAAAAAATTTCCCTTAATTATTTTTATTTTGGTGATTTTGTTCAAAAAATCTTCCCTCTCAATTTTTCTCACTTTCCAATCTCTTTCTTCGTCTATTCTTTCATTCATTTTGCATTGTTTTTCATATATTCCACCTAATTATAGTATATACTGAATAATACGTTGTATATTTTATGAATGAAAGGTTCTTATATCAATTTGTTTATAGAAGGTGGACTGACAATGAGAGAAATCAGATACGTGGGTTACGATTTAGAAAATTAAAAAAATTATTCGAATACGTTGAATATTGATTTCACTTTCTTCACAAAAAATGTCAAATAATAGAAGATTGAGGGAAGTACAAGTGGAAGAGAAAAACATCGGCGGCCGATTGGTACAGTGATCTTTCGAAAAAGAAGTGGCAAAAATTTAAGGTTAGCAAGAATTTATATTTCGTATTCGAAATACATTAGAGTATATTTGGTATATTCAAGATAACATCATTTATGTATTATTGAATATATGAAGTAATATATATGTAACAAATCAAAGAAAATATATGTATTATGTAGTAGTATATATGTAAGAATTAAAAAAAAACTGATGGGATACATAATCTTTGTATACAGTGGTATATAAATGCAGTAAGAAAAAAATCACAAAACATGAAAAAAAAAAATCGGTGTATGTATTATTGAATATATGCAGTAGTATATATGTAACAAATCACAAAACATGAATTATTTAGTAGCATATATGTAAGAAATAAAAAAAAATTAATGGATATATAATCTGTGTATATATTGGTATATATACACAATAAGAAAAAACCACATAACATAAAAAAGAATATGTGTATGTATTATTGAATATATGCACTAGTATATATGTGACAAATCACAAAACATAAATTTGTTATTAAGTGGTATACCATAGTATATACGAATAATAGAACATTTAATAAAAATTCTATGTCGAACATGACAGGAAGATGAACTGAATAATAAAAAACTAAACAAAATAGAAGAAACATGACCCGAATGTAGGCTACGGGTACGGAAGAAGGACAAATTTTTTAAGAAAAAAAATATATGCGACGAAACAGAAGAAGAAAGAATATATGAAACGAAAAATGAAAGAAAAAAAGACTAACCGTATATTTTGTAGCAAATTGAAAGGGAAGACGAAAGCAACTTTTTGAAATACAAATCGGAGAAGAAAGTCGATGCCAGAATTGATGGAAGAAAATAACAAAATTGAAGGAGGAAGAAGACGAAGTCGTCACCGGCGCCAGAATAAATTTCACAGATTCAATACATGATGGTGAAAATAATGTTATACAATTATATTTAATTATTAAATTATTCCATATTAGAAAATATTTCATTTTATATTGAATTAATAAACTATTTCCAATTAATTTCCATAATAAAGCTATACATTAATTAATATCATAAATAAGGAAGTTATCATTTAGATAATAAATTGAATATAAGGTAATTAAGGAAACAATTTGAATTTAATTTCGAAAATCCTATATAATTAATAATATAAATAATGTTATAATTGTCTTAAAAATATACGAAATCCTAATGAAGAAAATAAATCTTAATTTATAACATTTGTGAAATTTCGTAGTAGACTTATGTCTTTTTTTCTAAATTTTTCTTATGGCTACCCATTAAACTAAGTCGATGGTCCAAGTTCCAACATAACCTAATATAATTATTGCTTTAATCCTTTGATCACGCGATATCTATAATTGAATATAAGACATAAACAAAGTCACCTTATCTAATTTAATTGCTTTCTCTATCAATAAGCATACTAAAATAATAAATGACATTAATACCCTTATATATTAATTGATTTATAGCACGATCATGCATTTCCACAGCCACGCTTAAACGAAGAGCCCAGAGATATCTCTCCATAACAAGAGGGATAAATTCCATCTTGATTAATCATTGTCAACTACATAATTTATAGCATATTCAAGTACAAACTTTATAATTATCCGGTTAAAAATAACGTTTGATGGCATTAGAATAAATTAATTCTTATGTTTTACACTATGATAATCTTAGGTCCAAGGATCAAAACAATCAATTATTTGAGATTATTTATGACACATGTCCATGTAATAATCTAAAAAAGAGTAAGTCCAATTCTTTTTCTTATGCTCACGATATCAATTGGAGGAAGATTTTTCACTTTCTTCTTTCTAAGTCTCAGACTCATAGTAGAAAGATACTTTTCAAACGAGTATTAAAAGTTTATGTTCATATATACTAATAGTGTGTGTATATATATATTCTAACAAAGTTGGTTTTAGCGGTGATTTTGGTCCAAAGATAACTCCAATTTATACCGACAAAATAAAATGAGAATGAAATCAAGATAGGGTCTTGACAGGCTAAGGAAGGAGAATAAGTTTGGGCTCAACTTCCCACTAGCTCGTTAGAGACCAAGGTGGAGGAGACCTACTCAGGCACTAGGTTTAAGTGATGAATGTCAAATAATAAAAATTGTAGCAAATAGTAAATATGGTAGTAAATGAAGATTTCAAAACATTGTTTACTATGACTAATTGGATGTTTTTAAGTAGTATTTACTTTAGCTAGAGTTAGTTATTATAATCTTGTATAATCTTTGTGTAACATTTTAAGTTTAGGAGAGAGATACAAATGATCTAATATCAATCTGAATGAAAGGGATCTTACGGATTTCAAAATAAGGTTAAGAAATAGTTAAAAGAATTAAAAGTTAACACTTATACCAATAAGATGCATAAATGTATTATAAATTGTAGACACAATTTTCACCCTAATAATGTTGCCAGGTTGGAGGATAGAAAGAAGTTCCAAATTTCAAATCGTCGTCCGAATCATGGACTAAATGCATATATTATTCAAAATTTAGAAATTAAAAATATAATTGTGTGATATTCATTCGTAAAATTTAGCCTAAAAAAAAGAAAAAAAGAAAAAAAAGAAAAACCCCGCGTTTATTGGCCGCAACTTAATTACGAAATTGCCCTAAAACCTCAAAACCCCAAACATTCTGCTGCTCGAACCTTACGATTTTCCTCTTTAAAGCTCTTCTTCCAATTTCACTTCACTACGAAAGCTCCAATTTCATGGCCTCCGTCAATGGAGACGGTGATTTTTCCTCCTTTTCCTGTTCTTCCAATATGGAGAAGTTCCTCTGCGACCGCTTGAACGACCCCTCTTTGCCCATTGCAGAGCGCTTCCGAGCCCTCTTCTCCCTCCGCAACCTCAAAGGCCCCGCCCCTCGCAATGCTCTCATTCTTGGTTAGTTCAATTTTACTCAACAGTTGCAGTTCCAGTTATTTTTGTAATCTGTTCTTTTTTGTTCTTATCCCCCATTTCATTAGTTCTCGAAATAAATGATAATCTTCGGTTGATATTTTAAAAAATTAATTCAGGATTATTAAAAACCTTGTTAAATTTGTTGCTGGGAATAACCATAAATGAAAGTCCATAACATGATAAGCTATGTACTGTATTATTTAAATAAATGTAAAAGGTCTTAAATTTCCTCGAGCCTCCTCTGGTAGAGTTTGAGAGATACTAGCCTCTTCTTGTAGAGCTTAAGAGATATTTTGGTGTTTCCGTGTAAAGCCTGCAAGACAGAGAATATTGAGAAAGAAAAGCTTATGGTGCTTATTTTGTTTGCATAGCAACTAGAGATTCTTCCAATTTGTTGGCTCATGAGGCTGCATTTGCATTGGGTCAAATGCAAGATGCAGATGCCATCCCGGCTTTGGTGGCGGTTCTTAATGATCTTTCTTTGCACCCCATTGTTCGGCATGAGGTGAAGTTGGAGCCCCCTTGATGATATCGCTGTGTGTTTTGAATTTGATCGAGTGTTCTGTTAGTCTAACCTGTCATTTTGATTTGTAATGGTGTAGGCAGCAGAAGCTCTAGGAGCTATTGGCTTAGAGAGTAATATTCCATTTTTAGAAAAGAGTTTGGCTTTAGATCCTGCTCAAGAGGTTAAAGAGACATGTGAATTGGCTCTTAGGCGAATAGAGCAACTGAAAGATTCTGGTAATGAAGATGAATCATCTACAGTTGAAAAGTCACCATTTTTGTCTGTTGATCCAGCCGCACCAGCTTCTTCCAGTGCCTCTGTAGGTCAACTGAGGTATGTCAAGGAAACTGCAAAGAATGCGATATACTGTTTGCAGTGCATAAGTAGGATATGTTTGACAGTAGCTTCTAGACAACTGTGCTTTCCTGATCATTTTTTTTCTCTTATTTATCTATTCGAAGGGAAATTCTTCTGGATGAAGATAAAGACATGTATGAGCGGTATGCAGCGCTTTTTACTTTACGAAACAATGGCAATGATGAAGCTTTAACTGTGATAATTGACTCTTTAAGCTCCACAAGTGCTCTGCTAAAGCATGAGGTTTGTTTATGCTTAAACTTTTATTTCACTGATCAACGAGGACTGTAATGTTTTTATATATTATTTTCTTTATTTTCTCATTTGGAGCATACTCTGGTCCATTATGTAATTCTTACAGCAATCTCAATACAATTCAATTAGGGAGTTTGCTACGGGGTTTTCCCATTTTTCTAAAAGATCTTTTTAACTTCCTTTGGGAATAAATCCAAGAGATTTTACAAGAGATTTTTTTTTTTTTTTTTTTGGGTATAGGAAACAAAGATGTATAATTAAGGTGGAATGATCTTTTGAATTAATTAAGATTGCTCAGTATGCTACATTTTAAAGATACTGTTTCCTGACTTGGATGTTAATACTTCTGTGAATGTGATTATTAGGTTGCTTATGTATTGGGCCAATTGCAAAAGAAAGCAGCTTCAGATGCTCTCTCTGATATACTTGAAGATGTTAAAGAGCATCCAATGGTTAGACATGAGGCTGCAGAAGCTCTTGGCTCCATTGCTGGTATAATTCTTCTGCATCCATAAGTATTCTTCTTTTCCTTGTTTGGTTTGTGTTAGGACACTACCTAACAAGAATCAAGATCTAAAATATATTGAGAAATAAGGAAGAGCTACAATATAATCCAAATCTATTGAGTGCTTTGTAAAGAATCCTGAAAAAGTAAAGTGATCTGTCATTGTTATGCGAATGGTTCTTGGTTATAGTTATATGATGAAAAAAGACTTTATATCTGATATGCAGTATTTCTTGATGTACAAGATGCTTTGAGGCGTAATAGCTCCTTTGAGGCTAAAGTGTGAATCACATTAAAATAAAGTTGCCTTACGGAGAGTGAAATTGTTAAATATTAAAGAACATAGGCAGACATGCTGCCAGGGAATTTTCATTTTCTTATTTGTTTCTAAAGACTCTTAATTAAATAATCCTTAATATTCAAGTTAGGGATCAAAGTAGGACTTATACGTTATCTTCTTATGTTTTCTATTATGAACATTTTTTCATGAATAATGAAACCCATGATGGAGTTCAAGATTCTTGTCCAGGAAATGGATGGAAGAAGCTGATACTTGCTCCCATCTTATCCTTTATATCTCACTTGCTATGGTTATTAGTAACAAGTTGCTGCGCTCCATTGACAACATCTTTTTTCAACACCCAATTTTCAGTTGCCTCTGTTGCATTCTGCTTCGCTATTAATTGGATTTTTTTCTTCTTTGAAATTACAGATGAAAAAAGCATAGCACTCCTCAAGGAGTTTTCAAAGGATCCTGAGCCTATAGTCTCGCAGAGTTGTGAGGTTGCTCTAAGCATGCTGGAATACGAAAGATTGGGAAAATCATTTGAGGTATACATTCTCGACTCCATGATCATATTTGAATGGATATATTTTCCATATTGGCTTGGACTCTTGGTTATCATACCTTCAAGTAACCCAAAATAATGCACCCTGCAGTTCCTATTCATGCAATCTCCCCAAGTGCAATAAGTTGCAACAAACAGCAAGTAGCATCAATTGGCAAGGTTAGAAGCAGCCTCATCTCCTTTTTGTCTGCTTATATAGGTACTTGGAATCTGAAAGCATGTTATTTACTGGAGATCAGCCAGATTGGAACAATACATACAGTAATTAGCTGTGTCTATTAATCCATTTAGGGGATATATGTCATATATTTATATATATATTTCCCAACCGGAATGAAAAGGAACAGAAATTTTACTCAAAACCATAGAAAACTATATATTTTTAAACATGTCATTAGGTTTTTCTTCTTCTTATTATTTTTTATTTTTACTAGTTCTTTTTCTTCTTAATAAAAACAAAAAAAAAATAAAAGGATACATTTTAAGTAGCCTGATTGATTGCTGATTTTGGCCTTCTTATTTAGATTTGAAAGATGTCTTAGCACAGAGACTTTTGTAAGTTTTGGACTAGTAATAGTAAGGTGGAACATTTAGGAATGGATAGTTCATTCCTGATTAAACTTCAATTAAAATTGAAAAAAAAACTTTAATTAAAATTAGAGAGATTAAAAACTAAATTATAATAAGTTAAACCATACAAGAGGTTATCATCGTTGTAGAATTTTCAATTTTATTATCAATGCTTTCATCCTTTTATATTAAAAAAAAAAAAGGTTGAATTAAAATACCTAACCAGAATTAAAAGAATGGGTTATATTTTAGGCTTTTAGAATGTGAGGGATGAAACTGAAATCAATTTCCAAGGTTAGAACTTAACTTAAGAAGGATATGTATAATTTAGCTGTCACTTTATAAAAATACAATAGAGTTGGAAGTTTGCAACAACTTAGAAAGGGATATAGTCAAGCGCACGTTGGAGGAAAGAAGGAGGCTTTAGGGATTAATTGACATAAAATGCTTTATTTTTTGCTAAATAGATCTTAGAGATTTCTTGTTTAACTAAGTGTTTAAACAAGTGTTTCCAAGCCTAAAAAAATGTTTAGGAACACTTTTAAAGAAAAAGCATGTCTATGGAAGAAAGTCATTGCCTCTAAATTTGGCTTCCATCATTTTGATCTAAAGCAAGAGACGCATTCACAAAATTCTTCAAACTTCATAGGGTTCTTGGAAAAATACACAGAGCGTAACTGAATTTTACCGGTCCAATGTTTGGTTGTGTAATGTGGGCCTTAATGATAGATTCAACTTGTTTGATATTACACTATTAAGAATGGTAATTGTAATGTATGACCATTTGAGGAATAATAATTAAGGATATAACAACATTTAAAAAATATTGCAAATATAGCAAAACTATCACTGATAAACTTGTATTAGTGATAGACTCATATAGTCTATCAGTAATAGACCAATATCTACAACATGGTCTATCGGTGATAGACTTCTATCATCGATAGAATTTGACAAATTTTGCTATATTTGTAAATTTTTTAAAATGTTGCTATATACTTAATTATTTTAAATCTAATTGCTAAATTTGCAACTATCCCTATTAAGAAAGGTGGCACTGTGGATATTATCTGTTCCACGGAGACCTTATCGAAAAAGGAGGAATGAGAGGAGAGAGAAATATTAGATAATATGAGATCTCATCTCAAAACCACTCAGTAATGAGAGAAGTAGACGAGTAATCCATCTATGTTAATAAAATTATGAGGTTCTTTGATTTTTCCAATATGAGATTCTTAACATGATGTCTTAAGATGACGTCTTTTAGATGGGTTATCATTCATAGATTGAATCCAAATTATTTTATTTTTGGACTAAATGTTTGTTTGAGCTTCTTGGCTCCGATACTATATTAAATAATATGATATTTCATTACAAAATCAATTGACAAATCAAGATTGTTGGCCATGATAGATTGGAACATTCATCCAAGATTAGCTTTCAGATCCGAATTGTCCAACCATTATTCGGTTGCAATTTCTGATTCCAATGAATTGCAAGAAAACTGTGAAGATTTTGGGAAAAGAAAAATAAAAAATCAGAATTGCAGCAGTTTTGGAAGTGATTACGAGCTTATTCTCAACAATTTTATCCCAAAAAAGGATCTTGGAGAAACCCTAGTATGGAGCCTAAAAGAGGGTGGGCATGAAGCCAAGGAGTCGAATCCATAAATTTCCATCACACAACTTTTTCTATTTCTACCACTTTTCCATTTTGTTCTTGTAATACTCTTGAGGTGGTCATTATCAGATTTTCGTAAAAGGTGGTTGTCAAAGTTGTTATACTATTCGGTAAAAGGTGATTGTCAAAGTTGAGAGAGGAAGAGTAGGAGTTGTCTTATTAATTTAACTAACTTGACAACTAAGTTAAACTAGTAAACATTAAAGAGTGTTACCAAAAGAAGTTTGTTATTATATAATAGTATGTATCCAAATGAGATATGATTACTAAAGTCTTAGGACTACTTTAGATTGGTAAATATTTAGAGAGATGAAAAGAAATTTGGAAGAAAACAAGAAGTAGATTCCAAAACAACATTGAGTTGAAGAAAGTACAAGGTGCGATCATTATTATTAAGCATCCCGAGTAGCTTATTTCGGATTTCTCACAACTCACTAAAGTAAACAGTAATTAGTAAAAAGAAATAGCCGCACTCTATTTTCTGGATTGTCGTCCACGTGTCACCACCACCTTTGTTGATTTTGACGTTGACGTAACCCGCGGGTCCACTGTTTTTTTCACCTTCTTTTCCTTTCCTTTCATACTGGGTCCCACTTGCTTCCATGTTCATTTCCGTCCAGCTCAGCATTCCTTAATTTCTTTTCTTTCTTTCTTTAAACTTCTCTATTTCCACGTGTTTCACCCATGATCAAATTAAAACTTGTCCATTTTTTTAAAAAAATAAATGACGGTGTGTGTACATGGAGAGAGGGCTATACCTAATATTATTGTTTCTTTCTTTCTTTTGAGAATGATTTTTTTCAATGATATGTGATGTAGAGAACCTCCTCATTTTAAGATTATTTGGAATTGAAGAAATGATGTACTAACGTAGTACTATAACGAGATGTTTCGGGTGTTGAATAAGTTGTTATAGTTATTGGTTATCTAATGACTCATTGTAGTCTATGAGGCATTATTATATTACTGTAAGATTGTATCAGATAGTTGATGCAAGCGCTTCAACCTCTTTTGTTTTTTTTGCAATATTCTTAACTTAGTTGTAAAAACTTGTAAAATTGATCTAAAATCATCATGAACTGACCTAAATCTGTAAAAAGACATGCATTCACTCACTGATAAAACAAGGAAAGAGTCAACAACAGTAGTTTGAGAAGATCCCTCAGTTAACAATAATAGATACAACAAACACAAACAGTGCAATAAGTAAAGACAGTAAGAACACAAGACATTGTTAACCCAGTTCGATAATACAACATCTATGTCTGGGGTCCTTGACCCAATATTAGAGAATTTATTTTTTTGAGATATAAATCATAATTACAATCTTATGGTCTTAAGTACAAAGATTAAAACACTTATTTTGTACTTTATGTGATACAACTTTACTGCAAATAAATCTATCATTAATCTATTTCAAAGATAACTTAGATAAAGAATCTTCCCCTTAATCAAGTTTCTCATCAATCAACATATTAAGGTTTTGTAATTGAAGATCTCCTCCTTAATCATGTTTCTCATCAATCAGCAGATTAAGGTTCCGTAATTCTTCATGCAACATAAGCTTGATCTTCGTAATTAAGTAAAAAATACTTTTCTTCCAAATAGAGAGAGCAATTAATTTCACGACAATTTGAATGACTTGCTTGTTTTAATTACTTCACACAAGTTTTTGTTCAACTGCAATTCTATGTGCATGCACAAAAACGCCAAGGATCCAACAATAGTAGTCAACCAGGATTCGACGTTTAAATAGAAAAACAAAACTTGGATCCTGAAAACTGTTGCTTAAGATATTGTTTTCATAATACCTTTTAACTTGAAGGAATATCTTTTAATTAAATAATAGTACTCTTCAAATCTTCACACGTAAAACTTTTTGCCACGTCGACTTCCACATCGATAATTATGAACAAACATAACAACCACATGTCCACTTAGTAACAAACACTCTTCCTCTGACTTTCGAAGAGAGGCCTACAAATATTCTAACACTCAACTTGTTTTCAGACATTATTATAAGATTAAAACATAATGCTAAATTAACTCTTTTACTTAAGAAAAATAACCAAATAGCATGCTATTTATGACATTTATCACCTATATTCGGACTCACTACGAAAAAAAGTGTTTTCAAACTTCCTTTTTCATTTAAACAATTTTTTAAAAATTTAAATCAGTTAAAACAAAAACACTTGTGTGCTTAAGTTACACTTTCTCAAATGCAATTTCATAAGAAAAATTGTTTAGTATTTATAGTAAGTTCAAATTATTGAAAAAATTGACTATTAAACACGCTATGTGCTAATAACTTCAAATTTATATTTAAATTAAAATTTTTTTTACTGGTTATGATTGAATCTAATTGGTCATTATATTTGAGTAGAGCTTAGAGTTCGTTGGTTATTTGAGATAATTGATGCACTTTATCGATGAAGTTAGTTGATAGCAACTATCGAATTTGATGGTCACATTGAAAAGTTAAACAAAACATACACTGACTTCTATCTCTCATCTCCAAAGATTCATCTCCAATTAATCTTTTATGTGTGGTTCTCCCCTCTCTCTTATTCAACTTTTCCTATTTCCTTTCCTTTTCCAAAGTTCAATCATGGGTTCAATCATTTCTTGTTCATTTCTTTAGTCTTTTTATGTTAAATTTGAACTAAACCGCCGTTTCCTTCGGCTTTACAGCAACAATGCCATTACCAAAAAAAATTGTTTCTTTAGGTGTGGACTTAAATGAATAAATTTGATTGAAAAGAAGTGTTTGTTTTTAAGTGACATTTATTTTGTAAATATCCTCACGTAATAGTGTTAAAATCAAGTATATATTTATATATTTCAAGTTTAATGCATTGTTTTCGTTTGAAATTTTGATTTGTATGTAAATCTATTCATTAACAAAACAAAAGTGGATTCTGTGTTGTTTTAATTCTTTTGTATTGTTTCAAAGTTCAACAATTAACTAATTATTTACAAATTAAGAACCCAAAAACAGAAAATGGATTCACGATAGTATCTCTATATTGGACTTACAATTATACTAACACTAATTATTTGTATGATATAGTTAAATTACTACAAGAATTTTGATGTCTGTTTCATGCACAAAAACATTTGATAGATCTTAAGAAAAATGTGGGCAAACAGAGATGTCCATCCCAAACAAAGTGGAGAATATCCGAATACATGGAAAATGAGGTTTATTTTTTCCCTTCTAACATTTCGGAGTCGTAGATGGGGAATACATTTCCCCGCCTCGACCCCGACCTTAACCTCAGCCCGCCCCGAAAGGAAAAAACAAAAACATATATAATATATGTTTTTGTTATTTTGGTTATTGAAGTTATTTTAGGTCACTCTTAGTTGATTGTGATTGGATAGGTATTCAACTCAATGAACATTTATTTATATATATATATTTATCAAAAGCAAAAAAAAAAAAAAAACAAAAAAAACAAAAATTGAGAATATTTTCTTCCGGAACCCCCACCTCGTTCTCTGTGAAAAAATTTCGTGGAGATGAAAAATGGAGAATGCAATAGGGGCGGGGAGTGGCATATATCCACGTCCCCACCCCGCCCCAGGGACATCTCTATAGGCAAATGTTCTGCCGACGTTTTTTTTTTTTTTTTTTTGCGTGGGTATGTGTTTCATGGCTGAAAGCCTAGCTACCGTCTTTTTTTTCTTCATGTTTTTTGATGTTGTGACGGCACACGTAGAAAACACGGACAAATATTTGCCCACACATAAAAACATTGACAAAATGTGTATTCTATCAATGTGACATCCACTTTAGGCAAAACTACGTCGATAAAAAATATCGGTAGAAAGTTGTTTCTGTCAAGGTGAAAGAAAATGTGGATATAACTTTCATTTCTAACCATACATAGAGTGTGGCTAGAACTAACGACTATCCATTTTTAAAATTAGATGTTGGATTCTTTTTTGGAAAACTTGAACAAATTTAATAAAAAAATGAAAAATGATGATTTTATTATCTTTTCATTGTTCTTCTTTTTTAATTTAGTCTCACAACATATATAACAAAATATTCTAAAGTGATTTTATATTTTATATTTCAAAATAATATATATATTGTAAGCAAAGTCATAGTAAAAAGTTTGAAGTCTAAAAGCTATATATATTCATATTGTGGGTTGCCTCACAACCACACCTCCAATTTAGCCTTTTTTTTCAAAAAATATATATGTCAATTAATTCAACTTATAATTTATTTCTCCCTCTAATGTGTTCTCCCAATAGTATTTTCAACACTTTCTTTGGATATATAGATCTTCATCATATATCATATGATCTTATCTATTATTATTCTTTGAAAATACCCTACATTTTATGGGAAAAGGACTACAACTTTTCCAAATGATTACAACATCCTCACTTTCTTCTCTCTTTTGAAGTTTAAAGATTGAAATATATAGAGTACACCAAGCTCTAGATTAGATAAAGTTGGAGTTTTAATTTAAAAAAAAAAACTTATATGTAGATCACATAGTTTAAGACATTTTCAAAGCTACTTAAATGTAGAACAAAATTAGCTAGACAATAATGAGCAAATGTGCTTAAATGCCACGGATTTTGTGATGGTAGCTGTTATAAGGATCACATTTCCTAGCATCTAGTCTCAATGTTCATCCAAAACGAGAGACCAAATCTAAAACATCGAAGTACTAGATTAAATTAGAATAAAGATAATTTCACATAAAGAAAATGATTCTTAAATTTGAAAGGAGTCATATGGTAATCAATTTGTATTTTTATCTTCATAGGTGAAAAAGAAAAATGAAAATTTTCATTTCAATTAACATAGAATAAGATATGATAATATAATTCAAACACGAAAGATTAAAGTTATACATAGTGGGTTTGACTTAGTCACTTTGTCATGTCACCCACACCCATTAACATGTAGGGTTCACCTTCTTTGGGCTCCATATTCCCACCCTAATAATTATGTCTTTCACCCACCTCTTTCCCATATGGATGGTTAAGTTGTCAGGTGGTTTTGGATATCAATAGATCTTGAAAGTGACCAACCATAAAGAAAGACAAAGGGGCATTAAGCCATTTGAACTTGTTGGCCACTATATCTTGATTTGCTAGAGAGATCATATCAACTTTATAGATAAAAATTATTTCCATTTAGTCCACTTTATATGGATTGGAATGACACTATTTGATGAGTGTAGATAGAATATTTGTGTTTTATTTAGAATATTTGTATTTTATTTCAAAAGTTCCAAGTATATATTGTCATTACATGCACAAATTCTCATCCACTTGCTCAACACTTTGTTGTTCAAGAGTTCAAATCTTATAACACACTTTATCATTTTATCATGTGACCATTATTAGATGTTGATGGTCCAAAGTTAGGTGTTCAACAATCAAAGAAAGAATCTTTGCTCATGTGACTAAGGACAAACATCTTTATTTAGAAATAGGAGCATGCTCTCATTTGTTATATTAAAATTTGCTTTTATATTGGTTTTGATAAAGTGAGTTTACTTTGATTAGACATATGCCACTTTCATTTTAAATGTCGTTTATGAGTATTCTCTAATTATTATCATTTTTATTTTTTGAAAATTAGTACGTTGCTTCAACAAACATAAATGTTTCTTTGTATGTTTAAATTATTAATGATTGAAGTTATCTGTATCTGTTTTTCATGTTGCATTATATGTTGAAAAGTTTGTTTTCTTTTCAGAAACCTATGCATGTTGTAGATAATCATGATCATGTCTTATGAAAATATAGTGTTAGTTACACACACTTTGTCAGTGTTGATGTGCAATATTCATAGGGAGTTACGTGAGACTTTGTTGCACCATAAGATTCATCCTCAATTATCTTCTCACTTATGAGAAGAAATTTTTGTTCATCTGTATATATGATCCTTTGACGAAAGAGACATCAACATCTGATTCAAAAAATTTTGACGATCGAACATGCTCTATAGACAATTATTTTTTATGTGCCAACCTTTGAACTCTCTTGGATGACCAACAACCAATCAACACTCAATTCTTCCAAAAGATCATTGGCTTCGGTTGTCCCTCTCCAAGACCTTGTGTATGGTGCAGATTGTATTAACACACCATTGACTTGCATGAGCTGAAGTTAATCATTCCTCCACATTTCTCTCCACAACAAATTTGAATAGACTTCTTAAAGTTGACGTTCTACTTTGTTTCTTGAAAATTTACAAATAGCGAACAATCCATACTATTCACAACACTTTAGTATGTTTCAAGAATTCTATTATGAGGTGGAAATTCAAACAATGTTGTAACCACAAAGCATACTGAAAGGTCTAAGAAACTACTCTTTGATATATCACTCCCCTACAATGCAAGAGTAAGCAAAACAATTAAGATAAAAAACACATGAATTTACGTAAAAGTTAAAACTCTAGTTTTGAAAAAAAAAAATCATGGCCTATACAAAGAAAGCAATCCACTATGTGAAAAATTATTACAATCATACATAAATCTCTCAAGCTTTTGCACCGCTTCTACACCCTTTTCCCTACTTTTAAAGTATCTACAAAGAAAATTAACCAAACTTTACAAACATACATTTAAAATGTTCTAAACGGAGACATTCGCAATTGAAGTTACACACTTCTTTTTTAGTGATTGGAGTTTTATCACTTTCTTGAAGCTATTTAACATTAGACCATTGTTTTTTCCCCCAAAATTAAACCTTACCCTAAGAATGAACAATGGTTCTTTGGTTTGTATGATCTCTACTCATGTGACCTATCCACATGAAACACTTCAAGCACTTAACTTCTCTATTGGTAAGAGAGAATGGTTTGTTGGTTTGCGCTTTAGTGCCAATGAGAGAATTACTCTTCTTTTTCACTTTACTTTATCTACCACACATGTGTTTGTCCCTATATTTTGACACTATAGTTTTTTGCTCATTTACTTCCAAGTGAAAATAGAAATAAGAGTTAGAATAATGTACATACCTTTAATTTTGCCTTCTTTTACATTTGCTCCCTCAATCTTCATGGCAGTGGTGTAGTAATTACTCCATGTGTCCTTGTTAGTTGCATTCACTTTGTTGGCTATATTTTGATTTAGGCCATCTAAAGAATCTAGCCATGGGTTTTGGTCTCTCCACATCATCCACAATGTTCGTGGTTAATTATTATAATTAGCATGGTAAACCTTTAATTAACATTATAAATAAGATAGAAAAAGTAAAAAAATAATAAGAATAAGAAGAAAAGTAAATATTAACAATGTTGAAATGCCTCTACATAAATTTGATGACTTCTTAAAACACAATGCATATTCTAAAATATAAACTATATGCATGTAAAAGAGAGGAAAAATATTCAACGAATGATGAGGGTTTAACAAATAAAAAAGACTTCCATTCATAAGAATTCTCATATATGGAACTTGTTTCACATTGAAGCATAATAATGTGGCTTTAAATAGCCCAAGGAGTTTGCAAAGTGCATGCAAAGGCCAACAATTCTGGCATAAAGTCAAATAAAACTTCCAAATCCATTCAAAGGATTGAAATAATATTTTTACTTCCAACATGAGTAAACTCCCATCAAGTTTTTAAGAAAAAAATACATCTTCCATTAAGTTTTGAATTTAGTTTCTGTTTAGTCTCTCAATCATTCCAAAATTTTATACTTTTAATTTAATTCTTAAATTTTGAGTTTAGTCTAAAATTAAAAAAGTTAGAATTTTACCTTGAATCAGTTGAAAAAAAACTCAAATCCCCCCTTAGTAAGACAATCAATTTATAAAGAGAGAAAGTATCTAATCCTTTTTATAAGCCTAAATTGGTGCAAGAACTAGAGAAATGGGAGAAGGTCAGATCAAATATATGAAATATATATATCTATATATATATAATTTGTTTTAAAAGTGGTATTATTTAAAAAACTAAATAAAACTTCACACAAATTAATCGTTATACGTTAGTATGAGGCTTTCTAAGGTTGTTTTTGTAAGGCTAAAAGTATCTGTGTAACTTTTAATTGTGAAACAAGCCAAGTAATATTGTGATTTGTGTTCATCTCCTAACACAACACAACACAACATGGGTATTTTTTCAAAATCTCCTTAAAAAAGGGAAAAAAAAACTCTAAAGGGTAATTCTTAATTCTTTTTGAAAATTTAAAAATATTTGTTACATAAAGTAGGGATATTTTTGTATAATTTAGTGTTTTTATTTTTAAAAAAATGAATAAGGGAAGGCATTGAAGAAGAAAGGAAAAAAATAGAGTGAAAAAGACAAACTTATACTGTCAACTCTCAGTTATGATATCCTCAGCTCTTGATGAAGAATTTGAAGAAGAATTTGAATAAGAATCTTCATTGGTAGTAATCAATTAGAACTTATGACACAAATTTTTTGGTTTGCAATACAGACATCCTTTAGCCTTGGCAAAGCCTAAGGTTCTAAAAATGTCTCAACACCATTCATTACAGAATTTCCATGATTATATTCGGGAGAGGGTTTTAGTTGTTGACATTGAATCACCAAATGGTCACTATATATCTTATAAAAAAACCACAATCGGATTCCTAAAAAATTCTACCTCTTCACTTTAAAATTTTAGAAAATTGTGAAGTTCCAATTATTTTTTATTTTCGATCACTCGATACTATTTTTTTATTTTTATGAAAAAACATGATGTATTTATTAACTCAAAAAAAATCATGAACAATCATCAATAAAAAAAAATTGCATGACAATCATTCCACACAAAATGACATTTAAAAACAGTAATCAATGAGTTCCAAAACCACAAATATTCTTAATATATATTTAAATGACTATAAATCCAAATTTTCGTAAAACTAAGTTGGATGATATCATATGAGTGAATGTAAATGAGATCATAATTAAACATACATCTAATAGAAACAAAAGGTAACTAAGCACATAAGACTACTTTTCTTTTGGTGTGTTTTCAAATTACTCAATGCTTATAGTACAAACGCCAGTAATATATACACATCTTGAAATAAGTTATTTAAATTTCAATACGCTCTAAAAAAACTTATGGAAATGTGATTTTGGTTTTAAAAAAAATGAAACAACAAATTAATGGTTTAAATTTAGAATATACCTTTTAATTTTTATATTGGAAGATTCTATTATTCTTTCATTTGAACTCATAGTAGAGTCATTTTTTAAATTATTGAAATAAATAATAAACTATTACTACTTTATTTTTAAAAGTGAATCATTCGTAGGGTACAATAATTTAAACATTAGGGTCTCTTTCTCTTATATTTTTTCCCAATTCAATGTCAAATATCTGTTTTCTTTTCTTCTTTAATTTTTTTATAAAATTCATTGAATAATTCTTAAACAGTCTCAAATATTGGTTAAGCTTAGTAATTAACATAGTTTAGTGATAATAAATAATATGTATAATCTATCTTTTCAAATCTTTCATATGTTCCTCAAACAAAATTTTAGCCCCATACATCCAATGTCTGATGAAGTAAAGAGAAGCACACTATATTCATAGTTAGTTTACAATTTAGCCTTTTATTCTATAACAAACCTAGAAAGGGAATTATAAAAAATTTGTATTGAGCCTATGATCATCATATATAACCATACTAAATGGTGAAACTAACTTAGATCCCAACTTTGTTCTAAACAAATTAAAAAAAGATCCTTAAATCCCATATTAGTTTAATAGAGAGGGTAGCATCCTAAAAGCCGTCTTTTATTGGATTCTAAGTTTATGTTTATTTGGTCAAAGTGAGTATAATTCAATTGGTGTGTAAAATGTGTTAACAATTAAAAAAGTTGGTGGTTTTAAGTATTCTTCCTTCCCTACCATACTTCCAAAAAAAACCTACTTGCATTTATTCTTATTGTATAAACTCTAATGATTTATTATATTAAACTTTCTATTTTGTTATTAATGATGGTTATTATTTTGTTTCATTTTCACTCTCTGGTTGGTTATTTTTTGGCCAACCTGTGTATGCCATGTGGAGTACTTTCCTTATTCATTAAATATGAGTTTGTGATCTTAGTTTCAATCACTAAGCTGCCCTTTCCCACATTAGTCCAAATTCTATCATTCACATTTCTATTGGTCGTCTCTATATATCCAGACATGTGGTGTTTAACAGTGTGTTCTACTTTCTCTTTTTCTGCTTCCTTACCTTTACCCAATGCATCCTTCTGCCACCCTTATTGTGTCTTATTCCTATTACTTTTCCCCCTCCTCTTTTTCCTCCCTTCTTTAGGTATGGATGCTACTATTAACAAAAACAAATGTTGTTCACCATTTCCCTTACTCTCACTCCCCAGCCATCCTCCCCTGCTCTCCATTGTTTTACTACCGCTCCCACACTCGCTATTCATGCTCCTTCATTACCCTCTCCCATCACCGCAAAACCTTGAACCTTCCCCATGCATCTCTGCCTTCCCCCCATCCCTTCCCTCTTCTCTCAGCAGCCTACCTCCTTTCTCCCATCTAACCCTTTACCTGATCCTCCCCCAACCAATCCCTACCCAATGATTACACGATATTTTCAAACCCAAAGCTTGGGTATCTGTGGCTCCTGATTGGGATAGAATTTAACCACGGTTTTACAAGGATGCTCTCTCACATGCATCGGTGCCAAATGAAAACTTGCAATGTTTGATGAGTATGAGACTCTTATTCTAAATCACACTTGGTCTTTAGTGTCCTTGCCTTTTTGACTGAAAAGTTAATGGAAGCAAAAATGAGTAGTGTTTCGATTGAAACTAAAGCAATCAGGGTGAGATTGATCGGTTTAAAGCCAGATTAGTTGCTTAAGGGTTCAGCTAAGGCTACGTAGTTGATAATTTTGAAAACTTTAGTCCGGTTGTCAAGCCTACTACTATTAGTTTCGTCTCGCAATTGGGTTGTTCGGCAGCTTGATGTTCACAATGTTTTTTTTCAATGGGGATCTAACTGAGAAAGCGTACATTAAACAGCCTGCTGGTTTCATTGATCAAAACATTATCGTAATCATGTGCTCCTTCTTCACAAGGCTCTATATGATTTGAAACAGAGTTCTCGTGCGTGGTTCTCTAAGCTCAGTTCTTGTCTCTCCTACAGTGGGATTTGTTTGGTGCTAAGTCTGACAACTCCATATTTTTGCTACAATGGCAGTTCTCTCGTTATTTTCTTATATATAAGTTCATGATATTATAATCATACAAGCAATAATTAGTGTATCATACAACATTTCACATCATGCTTGAACACTCAGTTTTTCTGCCAAAGATCTTGGTGGTTTGGCTTTATCTTCCTGGGCATTCATTCAAATTGTTCGCTCTTCTACTTTTATGCGTTTATTTCAAACGAAATACATTATTGACCTTCTTGGCTCGTGCTAACTTGACTGATATGATCGAATGACTTCGTCGCCCAAATCTGTGTCATATATATTATGAAAATACACACCAAAAACTAGTCCACCATTAATTTCTCAAACAAGTAATTTTAATTACTGAACCTTTTCCCACATCAGTCCAAATTCTGTCTTTCTTTTTACTCTGTCCTTAATATTATATATAAAAGGTTGTGTACTTTTGAACTATTAATTACATGATATCGTAATATTCATAGTGATACAGAACACACAAATAGAGAAAAAAAAAAAGATAACAGTTTTGATTTAGATATATTTATTTCATGGGTATAAATAGATTACATATAATATTTAATAAATCATACGTACGAATATTAAATATGGGTAAATTAAAATGTTCAGATAATTAATATCCTATATTGTTTTACCTTACCAATTTTTCTTATAAAAATAAATATTAAATAGTTAAAAAAATGTAAGAAAACCATAAATCCTAGTCAGATTGAATTTAATATTTTATATTAATTAATTAATTAATCACTTAAACAAATAATTTAATTTAATTACTTAAATTCGAATGCCATTATGTGTTCTGAAAATATTTGATAAATTAACCTTTGGGAGAAAGAAGTTTATTTAATATTTTGTCTGAAAATTCATTAAAACAAACAAACCCTAAAATCATTAGAGAATAGCAAAATATTTTAAAACAAATTGATCTCACATCACATTTAATCTTTTGAAACCTATAATTTTTTATTAAAAAATATAAAGATATAAATTAGTGGATAGAAGTGTGTAAATTAATAATTTTCATAAAATAATAAGTAATTTGTTTTGACAAACATGTTAAATTATTTAATTTAACATTTTTAAAAATAACAAAATAAATTAAAATATTTACAAGCTATAGCAAAATTTTAGATTATATCAATGATAAAAAAGGATAGACTTCTATCACTGTCTATCAATACTATTGATAGAGCATGTCAGTGTCTATCAATGTCTATTGTTGATAGAAATCTGAAATTTTTGTCATATGATACTAAATATTTTGTCAAATTTGCTATGTTTTGACAATTTTTCTTGTTTAATTATGTTTGGAAACTCAAATAAGCACACGGTGATTAAAAATGATTAAAGAAAAAAACTTTTTATTAGGAATTGGATATGCAATTTCAAAATATTTGCCATCCCTTTTCATCACTCAAATGAACTTTTTTTTTAAGAAAAAAAAATGTTTCTTTAAAATAAAAAATTATCAAATTTTGAATAAAAAATTTATTTTAAATCATAAAACTTCTTACTATTTGTAGTAAACGAAGATAGACTACTAGATTTTTCTATTATGAAACATATAGATATAAATAATAGTCATATTTCATGATTCATCTTAGATAGATTATGATATTTTACTATATTTTATGAATATTTTGGTTCATTTACTATATTTAAAAATTACTTGTTTTAATATTTGATATAAGTCTACTCTATCATTGATATTTGATAGAATTTGAAATTTAGTATATTTATAGATATTTTAATTTATTTTGTTATATTTAAAAATATTTATTTTAATTATACGATAAATTCTTGCTCCAACTAGGTTAAAAAGGTTGAAATTTTCATTATTATAAAAGAAATTGAAGATTATAAACAAATTCTTATCTAATGATAAAGACACAACAATATATATATATATATATATATAGCTATTTTCAAATATAACAAAATAAATCAAAATATTTACAAAAATATAGTAAAAATATCATTATCTATTTACGAAGAATCCTTAAAGATATACACAAGTAGTAGTCTATCTATATCTATATGATCACAAAATATAGTTAAATATATTTTTTTGAAAAAATATTAAATAAATTTGAATGATTTTACGAAAGTTTTTTTTTATCCTCGTGTACATACCGATGTCATTCATTTGAGCTCGTGTTTGGCTAGTTTCATATTTTAGTTACATGGATTGTAGTTATATTATATTCTATCAAAATTTGATTGATTGTACTTATATAAATATAATATATTTCAATTTGAATAAGGTTCATTTTCAATTTTCCACTATCCAAAAGTAAATTAAACAAAGTTAAATCTCTTTCCTTTAAATATTAATCCTTTGAGACATAAACAAATTTCTTTATAAGAAACAAATTTGAATCCTGCCACTACAATTGTAATAATATTGTATATCCTTTTATTAAAAACTATGTTCTATAATGAGAATTAAGGAAACTAAAGATCTACCTAACTTTTCATATTAATATCCTAGATATACTAAAAGAAAAGGGTGGATTGCATTTCCTAAAATTCTTATTATTGTGCATATACAAGAAAAATAGCCTACCACAACAGTTAAAATCTATCATATCTAAAATTCTTGATAGTTTTTATAGTTATTGTATCATACGTAAAAGTATGACTATCTATGACAAGGAAAAAGCTGCCACAATAAATATTTTTATGACAAAAAAAAAATTTGAAAAAACTGTCACAAAAATCTATCTATGACAGAATGAAAAAATTGTCACAATAAGTCATTGCATGCATGTGTTTTTTATTCTATTTTATTTGTTCAACCACAATACGAAATTTCCTCTAACTTTTTATTCAATCAGTACAATATATACTTTTTTGCTAGTTGAGTTATGCTTATATTGATTATTATAATATGCTTTCATTTAACCTTAATTGTGTTAAATATCTACGACACATCACAATAATTCATTATATAAAAGAGTTTGTTTTTAAATATAGAAAAATAAACTAATTTACTTATAAATATAGCAAAAATATCATATTGTTTATCAGTAATAGAAATTAATGGACACATTTATCAATCATGTTAGTGATATACTATATAGACGATGTCTATCGTTGTCTATCACACGTTGATAAACATAGTAGCATTACTATATTTGAAAATATTTTCAACTGTGTTTTGTTATTTAAAACAATTACCCTTAAATAAATTAAAGTTGAAATTTTTTATTCATTCCTTTAAAGGAACATATAGGCATAAATGTTATGGAGAAAAGAGATGAATGAAACTAAACATCTTTTTTCTTCAAGGACATGATCGAATAAAGTGTTGGAATGCCTTGAATTTGTTATTTGACACATCGAATGATGAAGTATGTATGAGGATTACATAAAATTTTTGTATTTGTTAATTATGATATTGACCGTAGAGTTTAGAGAAATGCACTATATAAACTCTCTAACCTTAGAGATATATAGCTATTCTGCGTAATATGAACTATTCTCTGAAATAGTAAACTATTCATCATTTGTTCGTGAAAATAAACTAACACACGGTTAGTAAATCACTTGAATCTCTACGTTAATTTTTTAACTTTTTACGCTCTTCTATAATCTTTATTTATCGATTTTATAACACACTCAAGCAAGAAAAACAGACAAATTACTAGATCACATCACAATAATGTGCAAAAAAAAAAAACAATAAAAATCACTCAAGATAAAGAGTAAAAACATGGAAAGATGTTTGCAGCTCCTCTAAGGCATTTAACAACAAGAGGAATGATTCATTCCTATTATAAAAGTTAATTATATGATCATATACATATATCTTAGAATGTATGTGTGTGTGTCAATAATCATCACAATTGTTGGTCACATTAACTTTACAATAAATGAATATGTGATAAAAAAAATAAAATAAAAAATAAAAAATAAAAAACTTTTCAACTTGAAGGGACTTAATAGGTAAAAAAACCTTATAACAAAAGGAATAGATTTTCATAAAATTACCCAAAAAAACAAGAAGGCTACAAATGAATCAGATGAAAACATGTAAGCAAATAAAGCGGGTTTGGTTTTCTTAACATCTCTTTTTGTCCTATGACCAAATATTTTTAAAGGAATCTCTCATCTCTCCCTAAACAATTTTAATTTCCTTTTTTCTTTTTTTGAAGTTGAGATGAAAAATGAAAAAAAAAAACATATCATAAAACCATAAATAGAAATAGATTTAGAAAAAAGTACATGTAAATTAAATTTGTAGCCCATTAAGAAGACCTAACTTCATTAAGTATTCATTACATTATAATATGAATATATATATAAATACACATTCCCACCTCTCTTCTTCTATCTCTCTCACCATTTCTCTAGTTAATAATTGCTCCATAAAGAGTCCCATCGATGGCAGCCTCTTCTTCTTCTTCTCCTCCTCCATGTGGAGCTTGCAAATTTCTTAGAAGAAAGTGTGTCAATGGTTGCATCTTTGCTCCTTATTTCCGCCACGAGCTTGGCGCCTCTCACTTCTCCGCCATCCACAAAGTTTTTGGTGCGAGCAACGCTTCCAAGCTTCTCGCTCACCTCCCTGTCTCCCACCGTTGCGAAGCGGCCGTGACCATCTCATATGAAGCTCAAGCGAGACTTCAAGATCCGATCTATGGTTGCGTTTCTCATATTATCGCTCTCCAACAACAGGTTTTCTAATAATAAAATTTACCATATAAACTCATATCGTCCAACTTGAAGTTTTAGATTCCATGATAATAAACTTTATCATAATTTTCAAAGAAAAGCAAAACGATCATACTTATTTGATCTCCTCAGCTTAAACTTTTGAGTTTATGTTGGTTTATTCGAAACCCTAATTTTCGAAATCGAGTTTGATGAGTATTTGAATGGTTGTGGAAATTGTAGGTTATGAATCTAAGGGCTCAAGTGGCTTATTTAAGAGAACAAGCAGCACAAATTCTTCTCAACAATTATACCACAAGAAACCCTACTGAATTACTTCATGAAAAGTCTCCATTTTGTTATTCCGATGACCCATTCTTAGATCTTCAAAGCTGGCTTCTGGCGGAGAGCTGCAGCGCCACCGCACCGGAGCTTGAACCTGCGGCGGTGCCGTACTTTGAGATGAGTGTCGTCGATTCAAAACTCGCCGGAGATTTCTGTTGCTAAGGATTATTGTGGATCGTGCGATCTCTTCCCCCCTCGTTTTCATATCAACGGCAAATAATAATTCGAAGTATGGGTGTTGTTTTTTAGATAATTTGAATTTGAATTTGAATTTTATTTTTATTTTCTGAATATTTCTTTTTCTTTTTCTTTTTTGTTCTTTTTGTGTTTATGTGTGATAATTATGTGTAAAATTAAATTAAATAAGATTTTAAAAACCAAACCCTAAATGTTGATACGTATATATCAATTGGGAACCCTAAGATGTTGGCCTTTTTTAATGGACTTATATTACCCATTAAATAAAGATCTACAAATTTTCTTGAAAAGGAAAAATAAATTGTTGTTATAATTTAGTATTCTGATGTTTATATTTAGTGATATACTTTTATTGCATTTAATATATCATAAGGACAAGTTCTGATTTATTTATCATTTCTATGTTTTAAAAAAATAAGAAAAAATTGGAAGAAAAACAATTCAAATGTGTTGAGTAAACCTTCAAATTTTAAATTGAAACCAAACGTGTGTTTAAGAAATTTTTAGATCATGATCTAAATGAAACTTAAGTATTTTATCTAGTTTGTATAGTCAAACTTAGTACAATACTAAGTTTTGACACCTATGTGTATTTTTTTTTCTAAAATTAAAGCCATGAATTTTCATATTCTTCTTTGTACCAAATAAAATTCTTGCTTCTTCATGTGTGTTTAATTTTTGTTTGGCAGTCAACTAATTGAATTATGTTTCTTAAAATTGTTTTTAGATTTTAGATTTTGTGATAACTTACATACCATTTTTTAAGAACAACATTTTTCTATTTTCAATATATCAAAATTGTGAACTTAAAATTTTAAAATACAAAATTATATTAAATAAAGATAACAACACTTTAACTTCTTTTTTTAAAGTAAAACATGTATTGTATAATGAATTATAAATTATATAATATTACATAATAATAACAATTATACACTTCTTTTATAGAAAACATATTTATAAATAAACTAGAATAAAAAAATTTAATGTACTACCAAACACGTAATCTCTTGTTCTTGTTTTCATGTTTTCCTGCCAAATGGTTCCTCGTTTTTATTTTGATCTTAAAACTTATTTTTCCATTTTTATAAGAAACAATAGGATGATGCATTAGTCATTCTTACTACTTTCTCCATCTAATTCATCTTATGTATATGAGTATCCAACCTTTTAGATTTCTAACCATTAATTAAAACAATGCCAATAACCTAGATTACGCCCTAATATATAGTAGTATTTAGAATATGGTTATTTATTGCCTAGATCAATACTTGAATTACAATGTAAACAATACTAAATTATGTTTTAATTAATTAGTAATAACATTTTTCAAATATAGCAAAATGAATCAAAATATTTATAAAATATAACAAAAATTTATATAGTAGATATAATATGATATTTTGTAAATATTTTGTCAATTCCATTATTTTTTACGATTTCCTTCGTTATTATCTTCATCCAAATATTTCCTAAGGACAAAATTTTAAAATGATTAAAATCTTTTTTAATGTTCAAGATCCCTTCTACTTTTAATTTTGATGGTCTCAAGTTTACAAGGGTAGAGCAAGATCAATTTTGACCTTAAACTTTTCAAATAGTATCACTTTTTATACTATAAACTTTTGATTTTACCAATTTGACCCTAAACTTATATATGTGTTAACTTTAACCATTGATTTAATTCCTATTATAATTAAGAGAAAAATGTAATAAACTGAAATTTTTTTCATAAATAACGCGGTTGGTTTTTCGTTTTATAAAACTAGCACTTTTTTTAAAATCGTCCAAACAACATTTCTCGATTCATCTCAAACGAGATCGACCATCGAAATTTGATTTTCTTCCAACTTATCTATTGTTTTGAGCATTCTCTGTAAGATGCATCTAAGATTGCTCCTAATAACTATCGGAAATAATGAATAATTGCAACTTTTAGGATTAATAATTATATGTTTATTGCAACATATTTTCAAAAGAACTTTGAGAATACACTCATGATTTTTTTTTTGGTATCACTCCAAAGATCTCATATCAATAAAGATAGTTGTCTTCACTTATATACCATGATCGTCAACCATTTGCTTTTCTAACATTACAAATATGACAAAATATATCCGTAATAAACTTATATCAGTAGTATACTCTATTATTGATAAACCCCATAACAACCTAAGATTAATTATCATCGTGACTTTGAGAATTAAGCCTAAATTTTGCTATATCTATGACTTTGATTTCTATATTCAACTATCCCTAAAACAGTGTTCTCGAAATTCATATATATATATATATATATATATAACCTTTTATATTGTACATGATCTTCCACTGAATTAAATCATTCGGGGAAAAACAACCACAAATAAATGAATGGCTATTTGCTAATGAACTTATTTTATATATATATCTTTAGACCTATGCCTAGAGGCTACAACTTTATCAATAAAACCTAACTACTAGCTTCATTTCTAAAAATAAATTTTGGTAAGTTTGTTCCTCAAGAATAATTTATATATACCTACACACACTTCATGTTTTAATTTAATGACATTTTTTAATAACAATATACATGTAACAAGAGAGATCTGTGCATCCAAATATTTCAATTAGGTTGACACATTTGTAAAATATATTAGTCAATTTTGTTTTCATTTTATTCATATTTAATTAACTTAGCACCGTATTAAAAAATATATCAATTTATCTCTTTATGTCAAAGTTATAAACAATACAGAAAGATCAATATAATGAAAATGCATGCCTACATATTAATTTAGTCTTTACACTAATTTACACCATTAAAAAAATTGATCAGTTTTATTTTTTAAAAAAGAAATCTTCAACTAAATGTTATCAATACATTTTCCAATAATCAAGTTGATTTAATTTCTAATTCAATGACTATTAGAAATAAAAGAAAAGAATTTATTGTGACGTAGCATCTTAAAAATATATTATTTTCTATTCAAGTGTACTTTTCAAATACTTCATAAAATATTTAGATAAAATAACAGACGTTTTCAAATATATCTAAAAAAATATATAAAGTAGTCTATCAAACAATTTTTAAATTTTATTTTAAAACAATTTTCTTTTATAATAATAGAATTAACTCTTCCTATTTTTAGAAAATCAAGAAGGGTAAATAGATACACATTAAAATGACTTAAAGCATCAAATAATATTTGTACAAAAAAAAAAAACAGAGAGAGAGAAAAGAAGCTATTCTCTTACTTTTATTATTATTATTGATATTCCTAGTGTTTGGATAATTTAGATAAAACATTATAAAAATATCATTTAAAATTTATTATAAATATGAAAATAATAATAATAATAATAACAAATAATAAATAAGGAAAGTATTATAAAAAAATAAACTCCACGAGTTGCAATAATTTTTAGTTTAATGTGTTAGTAACCCCAGCCTAGCTAGATTTCTTTAAGAATGATATATTATATTTTGTTAATTTAATATCAATGGAAGTGGGACCCCATGTCAATATAATAAAATAAATTGCAAAATAAAGTTTTTTATATAATACATATATTTTTGTGATTTTAGGCTTCCTTAATAATTAAAAAAATTTGCCAAAATGAGTTAAAGTTAATGGCATTTGATTTAGGGGCATATTTAATTTAATTTGGAATAATTTATGTCTTGTTAGATATGTGTTTAGAAGCAAATTCATGATAAATTAAATTCTAGTTTAAAAATGTGTTTAATAAGATATATTTATAAATTATTGATTATAGTTAATCTAGCATGTATTAGGTTGAATAATATACGAACTATTACTAACTAAAATGTGTTTAATACGTCTTGTTTTGTATAAATATTATTTTGTAATATTATATAATATATAAAATAGTGTGTAATATATATATATATTAATTTGGAGTATTTTTAAAAATAACAAAATAAATTAAAATATTTACTAAATAGAGCAAAAAAATTTGGATTCTATCAATGATAGAAATTGATAGACTTCTATCACTGTCTATCAACACCACTGATAGAAGCATATCAGTGTCTATCAATATCTATTATTGATAGAATCTAAAAATTTTGCTACATGTTGTAAATATTTGGTCAAATTTGCTATTTTTTACGAATTTTCTTTTAATTTAACAAAACTAATTGAGCAGTTGAGTTTATAACAAAAAATAACTATATTTATTAGGGAAATTTTTAAGGGCGATTTTAAAAATAGCAAAATAAAATAAAATATTTATAATCTATAGCAAAATTTTGGATTCTATTAGCATATCAATTTCTATAGATTGTAAATATTTTGTAAAATTTACTATTTTTAAAAAATTTCCAAATTTTTATATATGACAAAAAGAAAAAAGAAAAATAAATATGTTTGTCTTTTTTTTAAGTAATAAATTTTTGTGTTTTAAATTTATAAATTCAAAATTTGTATATGTTAAAAATGTAAAAATGTTGTTCTCACACTTTTTGGATAGCAAAATCTGAAAATAGTGTTCAAAAACATATTTATTGAACTTAAAATAGAAACTTTTATTTTTAGAATTTAGCTAAGAATAATTCAAATTATTTTTTTTGCTAAAGTAAAATTTATTATTCAAAATTATGAGGTAATCGATATAAATTCAAAAAGAGAAAATTAAAAATAATCTTGTTTGATAATCATTTGGTTTTTTTGTTTTAAGTTTTAAAAAATGCAAGCATCACTTCCATCTTTGGATTTTTAGTTCTTGTTATCTACTTTTTATCCATATTTTTTAAAATTAATTCAAATTTTGGAAAAAATATTACAAATTTGTTTTCGTTATTAAAATTTGACAAAAAAATTCAACTAGTTATATTTAAGTAAGTAAGATGAATATCGTAGTATGAAAATTAGAGAAAACTGATTTAATTTCTAAAAACCAAAAACAAAATATAAAGTAGATAACAAATAAGACTTATAAAGCCTGTCTTCCTTCATAGTTTTGGTTTTTAATTTAAAAAGTGTGTACTTATTTTCACATAATTCTTTAAACAAATTTCAAACATAAAAGAAAATTTTAAAAATTAATTTTTTTTCGCCCAGAGTTTTCAAAACAAAAAAGAAGAAGAAAAGAAATATAAGTATATTAAAGAGAAAAAGTTTAGATTTTAATTATGACATATACACCTATAAACTTCTATCAATTTACCAATAATATTAATAGACATTGATAAAATTTTATCCATTTATCAATGATAGATTATTGTCTGGAATTTTGCTATATTTTCTAAATATCTTGAGTTTTTCAAATTTAATTATGATCGAAGTTGATTGTAGAATATGTTGATGAATTAGATTTAATAGTTTTTCAAAAAAAAAAAAAGAAGAAGAAGAAATTGGGCGGCCTTTTATGTATTTTTCTGGTAATTAGAAAATAGAAATAGTTGGAACACTTGGTGGTGCAAATGAAAAGTTGGTAATAATTAACCAATCTATATTTATAGCCATTAACAATAGTGGAATCATTAATCATTCTTCTCATAAATATAGAATGACAATAAACATGGTTGGTTGAATTATAAATTTTTTTTAATTATGCCTTCAAATTTTGAATTCTATTTTAGTATATTAACATTTGTGATCATTAATAATATTAACTAAATGATCATATAGTGCAACTTATTAATTAAGACAAAAATAAGTTGTTTGGGCCCCTATGTGACATATACAAAAGTATAAAGAAACAAAAAAAAAGTTATTGAATACTTTTATTTCTAAATTTTTAAATATTGAAAAATGTCAAATTAAATATATGTAGAATATCATAGGACATTGTTCTGGACAAGTCAATATTTCTATATGACAGTTTATCGGCATGAATTTGATCAACATTGATATGAGAGGTTCTTTAGCAATCATTTGATTATAAGCTCTTAATAATGTAATTTTCATGTCATTTAAAAATATTTTTATTAATTTTTTATGAAAATATGATAATAAAAATGTCCATCTATGAATGGAAATTATTAAAACTAAAAAAAATGACAAGCTTAGGATATGTCATGTGATTACACGTCCTTAATAACTTATTTTTTTCTAGTTTTTGTTTTCGAAAATTAATTTTTAAAAAATAATTATATTTGATAACTGATTTACTTTTATTTTTTATAAGTAAGATGCTTGTTTTTTAAATTACAAGTGAAAATTAAAAATAAAAACAAAACATTTTGAAAAATATATATTTTATCTTTCATAAATAGAAAACAAAATCAACTATGGAACATATATAAATTTTGCTTTTAGCAAAGCAAAAGAAATAAAAAAAAATTAAAATGAATGCAAAACAAGACTTTGAGTCAAAATTCATGATACTTATAAATATAACGTTGTGATTATTAGTGATATTTCATTGTTACTTTTGTTAATTATGTCCATCTTGGTGACCTAAAGACATAACCTAAATATAAATTTGAAACTTCTCAAATAGGGTATGCATAAACCTTCCTTAAAAACTTGTTCTACTTTTAAATTCTTTGTTTTGTTTATTACTTTTTATCAATATTTTAAAAAGTTAAGTCCAATTCTTCAAAGCTCTAATGAAAATAAATTTAGCTTAATCATTTTTATGAAATTATGATAAAAAAAATTAACCCCAATTTTTCAAAGCTAAGGAAAATAAATTTAGTTTAATCTTTTTTCTAAAATCTGAGTAATAATTAAACTGTAATTAAAATATTTTACAAATCACTATAAAAATTCTAATAAAAATATGCTTAATCTAACGAGAAAACCAAAACAAAATAGTTGCTGTGAGAGATTCAAAATCTTTTCAACGTTTGTCTAAATATTTGTCACATTTTTTTCTAACATTTTTTTTCGTTTTGCCAATTAAATTAGTCGATAAAGATTTTATGATTTTTAAAGTATTTAACATGTATTATTTATATATTTTATTTACATTAGTGACATTTTGTTGTTTATTTTTTATGTTTCTTAAATTTTTTACGATACAATGAAAATATTGATTCAATCTCTCATGTCAACATCGAATCTGTAAAAACTGAAAAATTTCGATGAAACTATTAAGTTAATTGGATGCTACAAAGATCATTTAGCATTATTGTTTAACTATGTAATTTGATTATATTATAATATACCCACACAATATTTAATCATTAGAAAACAATTTTAATCATATGAAACAGTAATAAGATTTGCTATTAAAAACATTTTACAATAGTAATAATTATAATTAAATCATTTTGGTAACATTACTATCTAAACATGCCTCAAAAAAAACTTTTTGTAATTTACTCAAGAAAAAAATATTTGGTATTTGTTCAACTGCTTTATCAAACTGTTCTAACTACTTTCTCAATTATTAAACCTTAAATGGATCAATATTCAACCTTGAATTAAATATATCGATTATTTGGATGATAATTATAATTAAAAAAAATATAATTAAATAAATATGAGTGTTCATATGAAAATGTGGTGAACTTGAATGTTATATGAAATTTATGAAAAGAAGGAAATTAAAAGATTTAACAAATTATTTCCACATTTTTTTCATAACATTTATATCCATCACTTGATTTATATTGGTTTCTGAGTATAATTTATTATAAAAATATATGTGTATATATAGATATATACATTACATGTATACAGTATATATATACACCTATGTATACAAAATGTACAATAGATATAAATATATACATATATACAATATAGATATACAATACATCTATACAAAATATATATATATATATATGCATATATATATGTGTGTGTGCGCGCATACATATGGTAGCAGGGAAGTCGTGTACCAGCCACTGAGTACACGATTTTTGTACAGTCAACAGTCAACCTAGGGTTCACGTGGAAGCTACCACATGTCATTCATGAAGAAGTACACGACTTCACCTCTTTAAAAACCCTAATTTTTCACCATTCTGCCTTCATTCCAATTTCAAATCTTTCTTCTTACTCTCTCGTTCTCCCTCATTTTCTTGGCCAAAAACCTTCCACACTTCCATCCTACACCAAAAATCAACAATTCTTTTCATTCTTCACATCAAAAAGGTGTTCTTTCCCTCCATTTTCCTTCCAATTTCTTTGTTTTTCCCTCCAGTTTCCTTCAAATTTCTTTGTTCTTTCTCTTTATTTTTTTGTTTTGATTTTTCGCTCAATTTTTCTTTTCGTTTAATTTTTTCGCAAGGTATATTTATTTAAGTAAATCGTAGTCTGGGTACACGATTTTTTTGTTAAAATTATTTAATTCATATTTGTTATTTGATTTTATTATTATGTTGGTAAAATAATTTAATTTATGTTGCAGTTGGCTCTTTAAATCCTCCATTTTTTTCTTCCGGTATTTTCTCACAAGGTATGTTTATTTAACTAAATCGTAGATGATTTTATTATTATGTTGGCCCATTAATGTTGTTGCAAGTATGGGAGTATGAAAGATTCCCTATTGTGGCACCACAAGTACCACTAAAGGTGTTAGTTGGTCGACCTTTGAGTTTCAGGTCTTCTTTTATGTATATATATTTTTTTTAATAACATTTGCACTATCTATAATTTATTAATGATATCTTTCTCACATTAGATGGAGCGGTGTTATACCTTCATCAGAATTGTCAGCAAATATGTTGCTAACCTACTGAATGATATTTGATCGGTTGATCAAATCTTAGGTAGTAAAATATTATACGAATGTTGTCTAGGTATGTTTTTTGTTGCTTACTTATGTTTGTTTTTTTTTTAACAAATTAATTGGACACCATACACGCTCCACATTATGGCATTGCTTCCTCATCAATGTCATAATGGTCAAGCGGTGTGGACATACATGGGTCCTATGATTTGGTTTCATCTCGTTGAGAAGCATCAGCCAAATTGTGTATTGTACAGTTCAATATGCTACAAATTCCACTAGAGTTTTGCTCCACAGATCGGGGTTTACATCAAATTGACTTAAGTGGCAAGCATGATCAAGATTGGAGTAGGATTCGCATATAGCAACGTGGCATTCACAAAATAATTTTTGTGCAAAAGCAGAAGTCACACACGAGTCGACAGTATTAGATAACTAATTTTTCTGGTACACGTCGATTACCAAACGCTTCATCACACCTGATGGCGCTTATTGTTATCGCATGGTAACAATTTTAATATGATTTATAAATTTAATACAAGCATGCACATTTTTTTAATTATATTATTTACAATCGTTCAGAATAATTTTATTCAAAACGTACGTCGGGTCTCCATGGAAAACAATTTTGAAATTTTCAGACTAATGTGTGACGAAGTCATGGAAGATATAGAACAACTTATTCAGCCGACTCAATGACTAAATGTTGTCGACACAGATCGTAGACGCATTCGACATAGAAGACGACGACAAGGCGATGATGTCGTAGAGGGAGATGAAGAAAATTCTTAATTTGTATAATTTAAGTGTTATATAATTTTTAAATTTTGCTAAAACTTTATTAAAGTTGTATAAATTAAAAATTGGACTTTTTCAAATTAATTATAAATTAAAAGTTGCTAAAACGTGATTTAGATGTAGGAATCTTAATAATATCAAAATATAATATTCTTTTAAAAAATAGAGAACCAAATATTAGAATTACAAGAGTTAAGATTAAAAAAAAAAAAAAGAAATGGAGACATTAATAGTGCCAATTAATACACTCATGTTTTTTGAGATTGTTTTAAGTGACAAGACCAAACATCAATAAATAAACAATCTATTGCATAACAGATAATTGAAAACATGAAGTGAAAAAAATTATCACTAGTTTAAAGTGATTTTATTTCTAAACGTACGCAATATATTTTTTGAAAATGTTTGTTTTTATTCTTCTTTTATCACTATTATAAGGTTTGAGAATAAGTAAAACCTAAGTTAATCTTGAAGGTGATAATACAAATTTTGTGCTACCTACGTTAAACTATCGATATTCTTTTTTAAAGACAATTCCAAAAGCTATTTATTTTTAATTTAATAATAAAGTTAATTATATATATATATATATATATATATATATATGTTTTGGTGATTTCATATGAGAATTGTATGCATGAAAAAATGGAAAATTTAACGATAATAAGCTACTAAAAGATTTAATTTTTATGTCTAAAAATTGTTGGTGATATTTTCATTTGTTAATTAAATATTAATAATATCAATATTAAAGAAATAAATGACACACAACACATCACAATAAATTTTTTCTTTTTTCTTTTCTCTAAATATTATTTTCCCCTCACAACAAAAAAAAAAAGTAATAATATCAATATTTAAAAAAAAATCTTAAAAGTAGGAAATTACAAGAGAATTTTTATAAAAAAGAAAATTTCTTCTCTATTTTCATTAGTTTTTCACAAACTTCCTTTATGTACTTGTTGTTATTTTAAAAATAGTTAGTTTTTTAAACCCTAATAATCTTTTAAATTTTTTTTAAGGAGTACCCATCATCCAGTCACCTTCCACATGGGTCATGGGTCATCAATTATACGTCAATTATGCCGACGTGTAAAGCATGGAAGTCGTGTACCGGGTACACAACTTCCATCATTTTTCCAAACTCACCTATTTTGTTCCCAATTTTTTCTTCTGTTTTCTCTTCTCTTCCTCATTTCATTCTTCTTCATGATTGTACTCCATTGTTTTCTCCTTCGTTCCTCTCCATCATTTTTCAGAAAGGGTGTTCCTCTCCGAAAGCTCTCTGTTCCTTTTCATTTTTCTTCGACCAAAGCGTTCCTCTCTGGCAGCTCTCCTCTCTTCTCCAACTCTCCATTCCTCTTTCACCTTCGTTCTCCGACTAAAGGTATGTGTTTGTTCTTCGTTCCTCTATTTTTTTATGGATCTGTCTGCTGTCATTCTCCTCCTCTCTTAAAATTAAGGTTTTTTTTTTTGTAATTGTAATGTATGGCCATTTAAGGAATAATAATTAAGGATATAGCAACATTTAAAAAAAATTGCAAATATAGCAAAACTATCACTGATAGACTTGTATCACTAATAGACTCATATGGTCTATCAGTGATAGACCAATAATTACAACATGGTTTATCGGTGATAACTTCTATCATTGATAGAATTTGACAAATTTTGCTATATTTACAAATTTTTTAAAATGTTATTATATACTTAATTATTTTGAATCTAATTGCTAAATTTGCAACTATCCCTTTTTTTTTCTGATGTGTTTTTAGATCTGATGGGTTTGTTTCTGATGCGTTTTTATCAACTGTCGTTCTGCAAAAATATGAAATTTCCCTAATATGAAATGTATTGATGGAGAGGCTTATTCCAAAATATTGAAACTCTTGCACGAAGATCTTGCTTGGAGAAAAATATTTTTGTGGATGCCCGATTCGAGGAGAGATTTCATAAATAGTCTCTAGATTGACCTTAGGATGTTTGACCATAGGGATGGATTGTGTATGTTTGACCTTATGTGTTATTTACTTTTTTAATATTCTCATCATGATCATGGATTGTGGATGTTTGACCTTATGGATTGTGTATGTTTGACCTTTTGGATTGTGTAAGCTTGACCTTATGGTTTTGTGTTGTATTTTAACATTGGCTACGTTTTTTTTTTTTTGTGTGTGTGATTAGATGAATTTATATGTTTTTTGTCTTTGATTTAAGGATATACCTATGAATAGAGATGAATTTGATTCAAGTCAATCATTTTGAGGATTCTGATTCTGGCGACTATGACAATGCTATCTACATCCTTCACTTTATTATACATGAGCTTGCACAAGATACAGTCTTCTAAACAACCATGTAGAACCTCTGCATTGAGAGGACATGATTATCTGATCGAGTTGTTAAATGGAAACTATAGTAGATGTTTCGATTGTTTTAGGATGAAAAGCGTTACATTCGTAAGGTTTTGTGAAGATTTAAAATCCAAGACAAATCTGAAAGCATCTAGGTATCTCACTGTTCAAGAAAAAGTAGCTATATTCTTATTAATCATATCACATAATGAAAGCAATCGTATAGCAGCACAAAGATTTCAACTTCAGGTCATACTATTTTTCTAGCTTTTAATCGAGTTTTGAAGGTTTGCAAGGTTGGATTAGAAATTATTAGCTCACCCAATATGGACACTGTACCAATGGAGATTGTATCAAATTCAAAATATTGCCCTTTCTTTAAGGTAATGAATTAATTTTTTGAAATATTATCCTCTCTTGCATGGAGTTCGTACTAATTCAAAATATATTTATGTCTATGATTATGCTTTAGAATTGTATTGGTGCTATTGATGACACTCACGTTCCGACAAATATTCCCCAAAATGAACAAATATTGTTTCGTGGAAGAAAAACTATGTGTGCCTATTCATTTGATATGTCATTCATGTATGTATTGTCTGGTTGGGAAGGATCGGCCAATGATTTTTGCATACTTATTGAATTATATCAAGAATCCCAAGAATAAATTTCCTACACTTAAAAGAGCTAAATGATTATGTCCTTTTAGAACTTGAAATGAGATGGGTGATTTTATGATAATTATGTATTTATTTTATTATAGGCATATCTATACTATCTTGTCATTTGAGGATATTCAAATATGCCAAGATTTTCAGCACTATTTCATGGTCAAATATATCATTTACGAGATTTTAGAGAAATGAGACCTACCTTAAGGTAAAGAAGAAGTGTTTAACTATCAACATTCGTTACTGCAAAATGTCATTGAATGTTGTTTTGGTGTGCTAAAGGCTTAATTTCCTATTCTTAAGCAAATGCCTCTATACCCAGTCAAGACACAAAAATATATACTGATAGCATTTTGCACAATTCACAATTATATTAAATTGAATTATTGTCAAAATGATTTATTCAATGAATCAATGAATCAATGATCGTTGAAGATATAGATAATTTTTCGGGCAATTTTTAGAGTAATATAATTGAATTAGATGTGAGTCGACATCATCTACGAGAATGGTCCGAATGATAGATGATATTGCCAATCAAATTTGGACAACATTTAAAAGATAGATCTAATTTTATGTTTATGTTATTTGTTTTATTTGTATACTGGAACTTCTTTTGTATTAATTGACACGAACTTTTGATAATTTTCTTTTTTATGTTTAATGCATGACTTATATTTTTATTTAATGTTTAATTATGTGGATAAAATAAAATTAATAAAATAAAAAATAAATCTTGAATAGGAGCAATGGAACAAACTATTAAACAAGAAATAAGAAAAACAGAAAATAAAAAACAGTAATCAAACATATTTTCTGTTTCTGTTTCTTTTTTTCAAGAAACAAAAAACAATTATCAAACACGTTCTTGTTTCTTGATTAAAAAAAACAGAAACAGGGAGCGAAAAACAGAAAACGGGAAACTGAAACGTTACCCAAACGGGCTTATCAAACACATTCCTATTTCTTGTTCTAAAAAAAGAAGAAACGAGAAACATAGAACAAGAAAGAAGAAACAGAGAACGAGAACTTTACTAAACGGGCCCAAAAAGTTTGTAGAGAAAATGAACATTTGCAGAATTTTATTCCAAGGGTTGGAGTGCCACACAGATATTTGAGAATGCGTTTGACTGTCGAGAAGTGAATTACAGTTGGTTTGTACATGAATTGGCGGACACAATTTATGGAAAATGCAATATCAGAGCGAGTAAATATAAGATATTGTAAGGAACCAACTAGTCGGCGATATAGGGATGGAACATTAAATTAAAGGTGGTGCAGTGGTATAGAGATCAAGAGAAGTAGATATTGGTATGGCACAAGAATTTGCAGAGGTCATTTCGGATGTGTGAAGAAGGTCATTGAGATATTTGGCTTGGTTAACAAATATGTCATCAGGGGAGGAATGTATTTCGAGACTAAGATCAAATATTTTGTATTCTCCAATTGGTTTTATAGAAGAGAAATATATGAAGAATCGGGACCAGTGACAATGATATTATCGACATACAAAAGTAAGTAAGTGATAGAAGATCTAACTAATCGAATGAATAATGAGGGATCAGCGGTAGAAGCAACAAAACTCGTAGTAGGAGACACATGTGATTTGGACATGTTTCGTTCTGGAAGCCAGTAGGTTGAAACATGTACACGTTTTCCTAGAGAACACCATGAAGAAATGCATTTTTAACAACTAACTAGGTTAAGAACCAATTGTATTAAGCAGCAAGAGCAAGAATAATTCATATAGTGGGTTTCTTGACAACGTGACTAAAAGTTTCTTCAAAATCAAAACCTTGTACCTAGTAATAACTTTTAGCAACTAGTCGCATTTTGTGACGAGCAATAGAGCCATCAAGAATATATTTTGTGCGAAAAACTCATTTACAATCAACAACATTCATAGATGGATTGCGAGGTACTAAGGACCAAGTACCTTGTACTTGAAGAGCATTGAATTCCTCGCACATTGTAGTTCGCCATTCAGGATACTTGGATGCTTCAGTATATGATGTGGGAGTCAGAAGAGCCATTGTGATATGGAAGGCCTTTGGTTTAAAAATACCTGACTTTGCATAGCATGAGTGTTACAAGGAGGAGGTGGAATTAGTATGTGGGTGGTAGCAACATCTATCTCATTTCATGTATCAATAGTAGATGAAAAATGCAAAGACTGACAAAAAGATGAGCAAGTAGTGTCAACAGTGGGAGGGTTAGGAGTTGAAGATTGTATGTTGGGAAAGGAAGCAGAGTTAGATGATGTATGATGTGGAATGTTTAGTAAGGTGAGTAGTATGCTAGGATCAGAAATGGATTGAGTTTGGGATGGAGAAGGAGTTGAGGATTGTGCATAGGAAGGATTGTTTCATGAAAGATAACATGTTGTGAAACAATGGTTTGTTTGGTTAATAGATCACAACAAATATAGCCTTTAAACTTGTGAGGATAGCCTAAAAATATGTTGTGTGGTTTTTGGTTGAAGTTTATGTTTGGTGTAGGGCTTGAGAAGATGATAACATGCACATCCAAAAACTTTTAAATGATGCTAATCAATAGTATAACCAAAAAGCATTTCAAATGGTGGTAACATTTTAAGTGAGGAAGAGGGCATTCGATTAATAAGAAAAACTGTAGTAGAGAAAGCATAAGGCCAAAATTCAAGAGGAACAGAAGAATGAAAAATTAGAGACATTGCAGTTTCAATTATGTGACGATGTTTACGTTCAACAATGTCATTTTGTTCAGGTGTATAAGAACATGATATTTTATGAAAAATTCCTTTGGAATCAAAAAAGAATTGTAAAGGAGTGTTACAAAATTTGTCACCACCATTCGATCGAAAAACTTTCATTTTGTGAAATATTTGATTTTCAACAAAGGAAATAAATTTTTGAATAATAGAGAGAACATTTGATTTGTATGGAATGGGAAAAATCCAAGTAAATCAACTAATATTGTCAATACAACTAACATAATATTGATTTTCATTAGAAGAGATTATTGGAGAAGGTCCCCATACATCGTTATGAACAAGTTCAACAGGTGTAAGAGAAGTAGATAAAGACATAGAAAAAGGTAATTGTGTCATTTTTGCTTTTAAACAACTAATGCAATTGCAAGTAGAAAGAGAAGAAGACAAAGATAGACCAATGAGAGATAAAACAGAACTAAGAATTTTTTAAGCAGGATGACCCAAATGAAAATGTCATAATGATGAATTCTTCTGTTTTGCATGAAAATTAAAAGTTTTTGAATGCATGGTAGATGTGGATAGAGTAGAGGTGTACTGAGAATATGATAGAGACCAATGATGCTTTCACCAGTATATAGAGTGCAACCAGTGAGTTTATCCTGAGGAACCAGTCAGTATAAAAGATAAAAATGCAGTTATTGTCAAGACAAAATTTATGAACAAATAAGAGATTTGTAGCAAGTGGAGGAGAATGAAGTATTTTGAAAAGATTAAAGGTGTGAGAGGGAGTTGAGAGTTTACCATTGCCGGTAGTTTGAATATTTAAAGGTTGGTCATTTCCCACTTTGACAGTTTTCTCACCATTATAATTGTTTGATAAGTTGAGATTTACCAACTCATTTGTCATATGAACGTTACATCTACGATCAGATAACCAGAAATTATTAGTATTTTTACTAGAAGATTGAGAACTCATAGAGTTTACCACCATTAACGCTAATTGAAAGGGTAAATGTTGGCTTTGATAAGAGAAATTCATGCAATTATAACAATCAATAGCTTCATGTCCTTGTTTATGACATATTTGACACAATATGTGTCCAGCTGGTCCAAAAAAAGTTTCATGCCAAAACCAAGCCCATGTGTGGGAGCAGATCCTATGAGGTCACATTGATTTTGATGAGGGTTTATTAGGCTGAAATTGGAAGGTGGACGAAATGGGCCTAAATTATTGTTGGGTCGAAAAGAGTTGGACATTCCAAAATTATTGCATGCACGCGAGAAATAATTATTTTCAGATCTGTGGCCTGATATACCCGACATGTGAAAGGAGTTTGAAGATGATTGAAAGTTAGGGTTACTTTTAGATCTCCTTCCTCGTCCGACTGCTATGGTTCTAAGGTGGGTGAAAGGTTGCCATTGTTGTGGGAATGGTTTCAATGTCGGATATCTTAGCTATTGTTGATTCTTCTGAAATAAGTAGAGTGTGAAATTATTCAAGAGATATAGTTCTGCTCTGAGTTTGAATAGATGTACGAAAGGCATTAAAGGTAGCGGGGAGACCATTTAAAGTGTGGACTAGGATTTTTTCATCTTCAAGAGAGACAGATGTAGCAGCAAGTTTATCGACGAGGACTTTAATGTGAGAAGTATATTGCTCAATGGTTTCAAAAGGGGTTTTCTTTATGGTATAAAGTGCAGACCTTAGATCAAGAATGTTGGATCTGGTATTGGAGGAGTATCCTTTTTCTAAAGAGAGCCATAATTCTTTAGAAGAAACTGAGCCGACAACATGATTGGCAAGGGTAGAGGATGACAAAGTGGCATTTATTAAGGTGATGAGAGCTTCGTTGCGAGAGATCCATTGGAGATGTTCAGGATTGATTTCAGGGGTGGTTCTAGCTGTTGGTGATGATAGATGCTTTGGAGGAAAGGAAAGAAAATCATCAATATGACCAAAGAGAGAATGGGCTTTGAGGATGAAAGAAACTTAATATTTTCAAAGAATCTAATTAGTGAAGTCCAAACGAAGAGGCCGTACAAGATTGCAAATGTTAGATAGTAAGAAAAGAGTGGAGATGGGAATAGATAGGTTTCTTAATGGTGAGGATTCTATGGGAATGAGATTAGGACATTCAGTGAAAATGGGATCAAATTGGGAACTGGAGGTGGCCATGGAAGAGGTATGTGAGGTATGTAAAATTAGTTTGAAGAATACTCTGATACCATATAAGATTTGATGAATGAATATGAATTTTTGTATTGCTTAATTATTCTCATTGATATGAATAACATTTATACAGATTACAAAGGAGTAAATATGGTAAAATATAATACAATCAATTTACAATTAAAGGCTAAATAATAGGAGAAGATTTGGGATCTAAATTACCTCTTAATAAATATTACTCTAAATTATTTAACTCGATGATAATACAAAAAGTCAAAAGAAAATACAAATTTTTGTATTTTGTATTTTTATTTTTGTTTGATAGATTTGATAATTTTATTTTTGAATAAATATGTATTAATACTTATTTCTCTAATTATTATAGGGTATGAAAATCTTAAAGCGGACAAATGAGAAGATTTTAAATTTCTTAATTTGTAGATATGGTATATAATTAACAAGAATGTAAAATTAATGGCACGTATTTTTAACTTGAAGGGGTTTTTTTAAAGGCTAATTTACATAAATGTAACCAAATCTAAAATTATTTATAGCCTGTGTAACAAAAAATTAAAGCCGATGAAGCCACCATTGTTTTTCAAAAATTCTAAATTTGCTCTTTTGTTGTTTTTAATATTGCGAGACCATTATGTTCACTCCACTTCTTTTTCTTCTTCTTTACAATTTATTTTTCTCCTCTTTATATTATTAATTTTTCTCATATTATTAATTGGAACATTTTAAAAAATAGCAAAATAAATTAAAATATTTACAAGCTATAGCAAAATTTTAGATTTTATCACTGATAGTCTTCTGTCACTATAGCATATTAATTACTATTAGTGATAGAATTTGCTATAGGTTGTAAATATTTTGTAAAATCTACTATTTTTAAAAATTCCCCTAATTAATTCTTCTTCTTCATATTCTCACTTCTTTTTGTTTATGATGTCTTCATTTCCTCTTCTAGAATTTCCTCCTTCTTCATCTCTCATCTTCTTTTTTTCTTATTGGTACAAGATTTGAACGATTGTGTACCAATATCTAAACGATCTATTAGTGATAGTGAGAGAAAAATAACACACATCTTATAAAGAGTATGAGTTCTGTGGTTTTTTCAATATAAAATTCTCAACAGCTAAGAATTTAAATACTTGGGGGTGGTGGAATCAAATCTCTGACATTCAGGTTGACAATACAAACACTTGTATACGGTTGAGTAAGAGGTCTCATAAAAAAAAAATCAATTGACAGTGAGAGAAATAACACATCTATCTTATAAGAGTGAATTCTCTAGTTTTTTCAATATAAAATTCTCAACCGCTCAAAAGTTAAAAGTTGGAAAAATGTAAATTATTTATAAATAATGTAAATAGACCGTGGTCTTGCAAATTTGTCTCTACTTGTAGAATAATTGATGAGACCAATTGGACAAAGAATTAATGTTATAAAATTTGAAAAGAAATCACTTCTTTTTATCATTCTTTTTGGATCTTCCAAATTGCAAAACCCCACTAAACTTAACCCATTAGCTTAGTCCTATTACACATTTTATTGTCTCCTACTTTTCAAGTACAAACTTTCTCACTTTCTTCAAGAATTAATTCACTACTTCAAGTTTGAGATAACAACATTTCATGTGTCATTTTAAATCAACTCTTTGAGTTTCAAAATGGTTATATAGATATCTTATCTGTTAGTTAAATACTTATTTCAATTTTGATATTTGCTTTTTTACCATAATAATGTATATGCAAAATATATATTTTATAATTTATGATCTTTTAAATGCGATACAGCTATCTGAATTAAGATACGATTAGGGAGACAAAAGTAATTAAAAAGTTCTTTTTAGTGATCATTAAAATCACATAGAGGTGATAAGTTTAACTCTAAGCATAATGAACTAAGCTTGAGAGATACTCTTACATAGTTTTACCTTCTTTGGCCATGATCATCGCATTGTTAAATTTAAGTTGTTAAATTGGTCCATTGATTTTTCTAATATCTAATCTATTACAAGTATCTTTTTTCTATCCAATATTGTTAACTTATACTTTGATGCTTGGTTCTTAAAAAGTAATTATAGTAATTAAAACAATTGTTTTCATCTTCGTAAAGAAACTCGAAAACGAAATCACTATTTTAAAACTAGACATTGTACATATGCACCACATTGTACAAAATCATGCAACATTCCTACCTTAAAAGGTTATGAATAATGTTGCATTATTGTATTTACACGGTTTACTACTTAAATGTCTAATCACATATAATTATTATAATACAACAAGAAAATATAAGATATTTTTAAATTTCTTTTTCTTGTTCTTGTTCTTTCTTTCTTTTTCTTTTTTCTTTTTTTTTTCTTTTTTTTTTCTTTTTTTTTTTGGTTTGTAATGGAAAGATATATCCAAACATTACTCTTTATTAAATAGAAAATTTTGTCTAACAAAAGAATTATCACTAAACAATTACTCTAAATGGCTAAATCTAATATACTATTTCTTTATGTCCCCCATATTACTCCCAAAAAAGAAAGAAAGAAACTACCTTTTCTTTCTTTTTGTATTATGATTATAATTAATGATATTGTTATATAGTGTACATTAAATTAACCTTTTTCTTATCATTATTTGAATAAATTAATGTTAATATGTTGTGAAGAAAAGAGAAGCATTTTTTAAAAAAACAAAAATTGTAATTCCGTAATATGAGGAAATATTATTTGTGAGAGGAAACCAGCTAATCAATTTTGAAAAGAAAAAAAAAAACTTTGGAACTTAAAAGAGAATTCATAGATTGTGTATAATTTAAGTTGCATTTTAGTCCCTACATTTTAATCATAAATTTCAAAAATTAGCCCTCTCTTTATCCTTCACATTTTTATCGTTTTTGTTAATTAAGATTACAAAACATTTCTATGTGAAAATATATATAAGCTTAGTAATTCTTGTTCGTTTAAACAAATTCATGGCTATATAAATTTACAAAAGCATTATCAAATTCGAATTTGACCAACTGTGAAAGTACAATGAACTATCAAGTTAGGAATGGTAAATTTGATATCTTATCTCTAAAGTTAGACTTAAAATTATACAATGTTTGATTTTTTCAAACTCTTATATTATATAATGATCTAATATAAAAATTTTGGATCTATCGTCGTATATATTTGAATAATTTCATAAAGTAATAACTTTTCTAAAAAACTATCTCTTTCCAAAAATTTCATCAATATATATATATATATATAGTGGTGCAACTTTGTCTGAATTTGTAGAATAATTGATGGGGACAGAAATTTAATGTTATAAAATTAAAAAAGAAAGCACTTTTTTTCTTTTGAGAGGAAAAAAGGAAAGCACTTCTTTTTATCATTCTCTTGGATCTTCCAATTTGCAACCCCTACTTAACTTTACTACATACTTTAATATACTTTCTTCTCTCTCTCTCACTTCACTTGAAAAAGTACAAACTTTTCTCACTTTTCCCACCAATCACTATTTGAACAATTAAAAGCTTACTCCATTTACTTGTATACAATTAAACTACAAGTTCATGTCTTAAATTTTTACTTATGATTTAAAAAATTATAACTCTCGCTACAGTAAATAATATTGTGTATTTTAAAATTTTTATTTGCAGTACGTATTTACTATTTACTATTTTATAATTACCATTTTTTTATTTTTTACTATAATATTTACTACTTTTGCATCTCAAACTCATACTATTATATAACTTAAACCAAAATAATAACTAACTTTTCACTCTAAATGTCCTCTAAAAGTTTTGAATGAATTTCTAAACTTTCAATTTTAAATTTACTCAAGTCTCTTAACTTTGTTGAATATATTATGACATTCTATAAAATTTGTGAAACTATCAAACACAAAATCTTGAAATTGTATTTTATTCAATTGAATTAGGAGTGTAAACGGGTTGAGTTGAGTTAGGTTGGAAGACATTCTCAATCCAACTCATATTTTTTTTCGGGTTGGTTGGGTTTTCAACCCGCATACCTCGAATTAAATTTTCAACCAATCTAACTCAATCTATATTTTACGGGTTGGGTTGAGTTGAATTGTCGGATTGTATTTTTTTTCGTTTATAAATTTTATTGTTTGTAAATAGAGATCATCATCAAGCATAAATCAAATATGTTTCACATCAAGTTAAGCAAAAAAAAAAAAAAATCTTGAAACTCATAAGATTGTTCAACTTTTATTAAATAATAATAAAATATTATATATATATATATATATATATTCAAGTTGGATTAGATTAATCTAAATTTTTTCAACCCTTCAACCAGAAACTTAATCCAACTGAAAAAAAATCAAAATTTTCAATTAAACTCAACTCAACCCATATTTTAAATTAACCTAACTCAATCCATATAATATAGGTTGGATAGTTTGAATTTTCAGGTCATCTAGGTTATTCTTACCCCTCTAAATAGTACAATGTTTAGTTGTATATTTTAATTGTTAATAGAATTGTCAATTTTATTAAAATAATGTGGCAAAATGTTATGAATTAAATTTGAAAGTTAGATCATCTCTTCGACACATTTTTTAGAGTTGAATGACAAAAGTTTAAAAGTTTACATGTATTGCATATAAAGTATATTAATGGTTTTTAAAATTATATTAATGGTAAAGTCAATAAAATTATTTTATCTAATAATTGAATCTAAATTTGAGATTTTAGTGAGCCGTATTTATAAGGGTTTAAATTTTATGATAAAAATTTCATATTGATTTCTTATATAAAGAAAAAGTTTATGTGTGTTTCAATAATGCTTTTAAACTTTCAAAAATTACACTAAAAAAGTATATGTAACCAATATATTCCTAAAATTAAATTCTTGATATCAATATACATTTGCCAAGTAGATTTGAGACTAAATGAAACTTTAGAACGAAAATGGCTAGGTATGGAAATCAAACTTTTGACATATGCTCACTTTCATCAAGTTATTTTACTTTATTACTCACAAATTTATTAGTTTACAAATTTAGTCTCTATGAAGTTTGTTTCATTTAGTTTTTGAAACTTTGTAAACACAAATTTAATTTAGTCTCGTGAACTTAAAATTTTTAAAATATTTTAATATACTAGACACAATTGAAAGTTTAAAATTCCATCAAAGATCAAATTTACTTCCAATCAATTAATTCTTGGATCTATTCACACATAATTCAACTAGCATTAAATTAAAACTATAAAACTCGATATTAGAGATTCAATTTTCCATATAATAAAAAAAAATCAATTAATTTCTAAAATTTTCAACATTTGGAAAAACCTATTATATACTTTTCATAGTTAACAATTTTACTCAAATCTCAAACTTTAACAACCTTTAACAACTATGTTAAGATTCATGTCCTTTGATAAATTCTCTTTTTATCGGCAGGACAAACGTCAACACGAATTAGTCCCTACATTAATTTTAATATGTAATTACTTTTTCATACAATTTAAAATTTATAACAATAAAATCGTTATGATCCAAACTCTTGTAAAGTATTGATCATATAAATATAGATTGATATACAACTTAAAAATCAAATGTGTTCACAAACTACGAGGACGAAATTATATCAGTGCACCTTGATTGGAATTTTAAAGAATAAGAATGAAATCGTTATACAATAAAGTTCATGAATTACGTGGCTAAGATGTAACAAAACTACGAGGGTATGTTTTACCTTTAACTTCCCAGGTGCTAAAAAAATACTTTTTTTTCCACTTAGAACCCTTTTTTAACCAGCTAGAGACGTTGGAAACATGGACTATATAAAACTATAATAGTCATCTCTAGCTACAATAAATAGTAGTAAATATTATTTTAAATTTTTAATTTGCTAAAGTATTTAATATTTGCTACAATTATTTACTATTTTACATTAATCATTTTTTATCTTATACTAGAGTTAATTATTTCTTTGTCAAACTAATATAGTTTACACCTTATACACATACTATTATGACTCAAATTAAAATAATCTACATCTAAATACAAACTATCTAATTCAACTATAATAATAATTCACTCATTGTCCCAACCGCGGCTTAGAAAGTCGAGCCAAATGTGCCAAGTTACAAGGAACTAAAAATTATTACTTCAGTAATAAAATAACCTAGAAAACACATTGGTGTATGTTTATCAACTTTGGGAGGGTAGGAATCTGGTTTGATAAGAACATTCTCAGCAAGTCTTAAGACACTTTGAAACTCTTCCTCTTAGGACTATTTTTTTTTTGGAGGAACTTAGTCTCGGACTTAGGAAAAGAAATATTATATTACTCACAATTGGATGAATTAAACAATTGAAAATTTTAGCTAAATTCTAAAAACAAGAACTATTTTTTTGTTAGATTGAATTTTGAAAACATACTAAAAACGTAGACAAACTAAGAAGTCAATAAATGCTAGTGTTGTAGGCCCTAAACTTTTCAATGAATGACTGAAAAACACACGGAGAAACTGGGATACAAACCGACCAACGGAGTTGACAAAAAACCTCCGAATGGCGGGAAAAAAAACATTTCTCCTTTCATCTATCTCATTTATTCTCTTTGTGTGACTATTTTGATTTGTTATTTCTGTTGAAATACTTTTCTTAGGCTACTGCTACAAGTGGTATAGAAGTTTATGGGAGAATACCTTCATTGCTGCATGATGGTATTGGTAGGCCTTTAAGTACATCCCTCAAAGCATAGTAGTGGCTATCACATTTATGATCCGAAAGAATGATGTTTGAGAGCACTATTTGCTGGAAATGTTCATCAGGATGCCGCTTCCACAGAGAGAAGTATTCTGGAGTACTTTCCACATGCCTCTTCAGATAATACACTGTCCCTGGTATGAATAGTTCATCCGAAATTTTACATCTTGCAGCTTTGGTTTGAGCAGTGGTAGCGTGTGACCGAGGAGATCCAGAGGCCACATCTGACTCTTTTTTAGTGTTATCATCTGTTAAAAAGGGTTTAGAATGGCTGACCACAAAACGTTTAAATTTGCAAGCGAAGTAATTACTGAGGGAGAAGAAGAAAAAACATAGCAAAGAAGAAAATGAATATAGATTAGCTTACCAGATTTTTTCTTGCTTGTGAACTTGGCATAATCAGCAAGTTTTTGAGCAACATCTTGTACTGATGTAACTACCTGCTTTGCATTTGTGACCAAGCCAATGATACTTTTCCAGTCTTCTTTATCTATCAAACTCATCCTGAATCAGATGGAACATGCATTTGAGATTACCAAAATAGCTCAAAATAGCTTATGTTCAATAACAAGAAACAGCTTATGTTCATTTCCTCTTTTTAATTAAATTCCTAAGTATTTTATTTTTCATCCCTCAAAATGGATCTGCAAATTAGATTGATGCCTAATCTATGGTACATGTGCAACATCTTCAAAATCTGGCCATCCTCGAAGTAAATTGAGCATAACTTTCAAAGGCAGCATTGACCTCTAAATAGTAAATAGAAGTTTTCTCTTATATCCATGAGAGTCCAAGGTCAGGTTACGCGCACCTCAAATAATCTCACAAGACAACCCATCTATCCCTATTATAGGTTACAACATTTTGGTGTCAAAGGAAACTCGTAGGATATTAATTCCTAAGTAGGTAGCTATCATGAATTGAACCCATGACCTCTTAGCCACTAGGTCAGGTTACGCGCACCTCAAATAATCTCACAAGACACCCATCTATCCCTATAGGTTACAACATTTGGGTTTCAAAGGAAACTCGTAGGATATTAATTCCTAAGTAGGTAGCTATCATGAATTAAACTCATGACCTCTTAGCCACTTATTGAAACTATGTCTCATTTTTTACCATTAGGCCTAACTTTGGCATCACAAACCTAGAATGAGAATACACAAACCTGGAATTTGGGTTTGAGCCTAAGGCAAGTGATTTTTTATTATAGAGAATTACACAGCTGGGTTGTTCGCTATAGAATGTGGAACTTCTTTGATGAACGGTTGGACTTATCTTTTTGTATCCCTAGAAAGATTGATGACGTGTGTAAGGCCTTTTCGTGTGAAAAAGAAAGCTAAAGTGGTAAGTAACTGTTCCTTTGTGCCACATCTGAATGGGAGTTAATATAATTCCAATTGCCATTACCAAAGTAATTACCATTTTGTCATTAAAAGATAGAGCGGTCGGCTGTTAACCGATTGGTCGTAGGTTCGAATCCTACTTGGGGAGATTTGATTGTAGCACCCCGTTCTGGAGGCTCATAGAAGGAAAGAAAAGCTAGATCCTTTGAAGATATGTCCTCTAATTCCTCAGGGCTCTAGCTTTTCAACTTTTTGTAATCTTGTACAAAATACAGCATCTTGTCCACTATCCAATTAATATAAAATTCCATAAAGATGCATACCCTATGTCCACAGAACATTTTCTTTGATTGTCATTTCTCTAAACAGTGTTGAGACTTGGCAGTGCTTGTTTCACATTTTTAACATTAAATGGGTGTTTTGCAATATTTTCCAAGACAATGTTTTGCAGGTTTTGGTAAGGCCAGTTTTGAAATCTAAGTCATGGTTGATTTGGTCTAATGCTGTCAGAGGATTGTTAGCAGAAATTTGGTTTAGATAAAGGTGTCTTTCACGATAAGCCTACAGCATGGAGGGATCGTTTCAAAGTTGCTTGTCTTAAATGCTTCTCCTTGGTTCTGTCTTTCTAAGCCTTTTTCAGATTTTTCCATCCAAGATATTTGCTTGAACTGGAGGGCGTTCATTTGTTGTGATTAATTTTCATTGGTGCGTTCATTTGTTGTGATTAATTTTCATTGGCTTGTATATTTGGCCTATATAAACTTTTTCTGTTGTTTGTTAGACTGCTTTGTTGGTTGTGTAAGGATATGATGAAGGTGCTATAGGGATGTCAACCTAGTTGAGATGTCCGAGTGCACCTCCTGATCCCTATTTGCTATTTGCTTTTTCTTGTTATTCTACTTTTGTTTCTAAGTTTTGTAGTTTGAGCAATAGTCTCATTTCATTAATTCAATGAAGAGGTTTGTTTCCAAAAAAAAAATCCCTAACCAGATTTATCAGCTTTAATACTTTGTATAAACTAATTAGCAATATACTTTAGATAAAAGATATTATTACAAGACAGTAACTTACTATATTCAGAATTAAGATACAGATTAACAATTGTGATTATCATATTGTTCCAAGATAAAAACGATTAGGTGATCCCTTAACTTAGAGCATTAGACTCCAGAGATTTCCAGGGACAGATTTTAATCCAGCTAATCATCAGAAATGCTTTGAATATGTCTCCTCACTCCTTCAACGTCCATATTTAGTTTCAGGACATCCATAGAAGAAAATTAGCTTTAGCCTTTTAAATAGACCATAATAAGTTAATAACTTACCAATCAGTTTGCAGAATTTCAATCCTTAGCCTTGTTAGAGAAGCTACACTTAGTCTAGGGATAACATCATCCTGCCCAAAGTAAAGTGAGACACTTAGTGAAGCAACAGAATGAAATAAGAATTGCCAAAATAGAACTCCACGAAATTTTTACTTATAAAAAATGGAAGCTTTTGCTAGAATACATATGAGGACTGCATGTGGCAAACCTGCATCACAACGGTGGTAACATAATCAGCACAGTTCTCAGCAAGTTTCCTTGAAACACAAGGAGGTGTTCCAAATCCAATGGCAGAAACAATATCAGGGCTAAATCCAAGCTCCTTTTTTGACTTTTTACGAAGCATTACAGCTAGCAACGAAGCTATAGCTCCACCAAGGGAATGGCCCACCAGCCTTAACCTAAAACCCTGTTAATGAATTAGATACTGCCACGACAATGTGATAGAAGAATGTAAACAATAAGCTAAAAGAACTTTAGTAAACATAAATACCACCTGATATTTCTCCAAGCATCTTCTTATCATTCCGATCTCATTCTGAAGAAACCACCGAGCAGATTCAGATGTGCCGAAGTGCGTAGAATATCCTTCAAATGTCACATCTCTATCACTTGTTGTAATAATATCAGTGATGAGATCATATACTGTATGCGTTCCTCGAATTCCAAAGATTACAAGTTTCTTTCTTGTATCAACCCCTATATAATAACCAGGCCTCATAACACTGGAATTTTTAACAAACTTCAATATGTTGCACTCTCTAAGCATGGTGGTTTTCGCAAGCATAGCTGTCGAATTTTTATAAGAACCCTCAGCTAGTTCAACGAAGTAGATAAGATCTTCGACCTAGTTCACAAAATCATTACCTATAAGATCTTCAATTCAGGATTACGTTTATAAGGGTTTCAAAATTCCTAAATAGAAGACAAATAGGGCACAAAAACACAATTTCAATTAGCATATATTGTTTGTAACAGATTACAGTCGCATTTGAAGAGATCTGGACACCCTTAAGATCCTCCAACGGATTTGTTGAAGCTTGACGGAGATATATAAGGCATAATCCAATTGTAAGATCACTCAAGCTCCAATCCTGGATTCCTGTTTTACTCCGCTGGATACTTGCAATGATTTCTGAAACAGAACGACTTCTAGGTGGATTTCCGTCCCCTGCAAGTCACAAAAACTTAATAAACCTCCAAGACTACAACTTAGATACATCCTGGAACTTTAAAAAGACCATGAGAAAAGCAGAAATAAATTACAGATAGTATATGCCACCAGCTGCCTTGAACAAACAGAAGTACATCAACAGTAAATTGTGTTTGTTGAGCAATGACATTGAATCTCTACATTTTTTCTTGGAAGCAATTAATAATCAAATTAAAGAAATAAAGATTGCCTAGAAGAGAGATGAGAAATCATACTAACATAAACAGACCTGATGACAGTGCCCACCTATACAATTGCAAAGCTGGTTCGAGAGCTTTTGTCAACCAAGCAAGCTCTGACCTCCAGTTACTATCAGTTGTATCTTCAACATACTCGGTACGCTTACAATCTATTGTGCTATTCTTTCCCATTTCCGACCTTAAAGAAACTTCACGTAAAACTTCATCTTCTTTATTTGCATCATTTTCCACCTTATCTACTTTTGATCTCTGAAAATGCATAAGAACATTATTCACAGTTACAGATCTTGCCTGCCACTCCTGTTTCCTGAGAAAACTTCTGGCATAATCTGCAATGATGAAGAGGGAAAAACATCAGGAGAAACCTTAAATTCTAGTCATGAACCCATTAGATTGATAGCAGAGAAACCCACTTTAAAATTATAACCAGAGATAGAAGTCTAACCAAACTCATTCATCAATGTAGATCATGAGAATTAAATCCCTTGATTTTCCATACTAGATCATAAGTAAAAGGTTAGTCATACCAAAGTTCATTTCCATCCCCCCTCATTAGCTTTAAGTTAGGCTACCGGCTGAGGTACATTCACATTCAACTCCAGTAAATGGACACCTATAGTATTTTGTTTTTAAAAAAAACACCCAAAGAATCCAATTGAACTCAAACCCAGATAAAATCATAAAATAAATTAAGTAAATCTCTGGAGATGCCTTCCACAGCAATATCAACAAATTAAAAAGGTAACAAAAACTAACATAAATTTTTCTTCCCAATGCAGCATATAGATTGCGTTATTAGAGAAGAAAACAAATGCACAGTGATCATCACATTTTCAAAGAGTGTTAAGATTCGCCAAAGACGAACAAACAAATTAGAAAAAGAAAAAAAAAAAAGCATTAAACTCCCATTAATTCCACAATCAAGAAACACATGCAAAAGTTTAAATATTGATGAGGTAGTACCAGAAAAGAACTAAAGAGGAAATTTTACTTACGGAAGTTGTGAAGAAGAATGCGCCTTGCAGTTCCAGTAGCCATAACGGCGGCGGAGGGTTTTGGAAAGGAAACTTTCGTCGGCGGTGGAGAGATTCGCAGATCGTTGGCGGTTGTGCTACCGAACGGAACCGTGAACTTTTAGAGCTGATGGGACAATTTCCCAAATGGTATTCATTTTCATTAATTTAGAGGATTGCTTGAGAAAGACATTAATTAGGAAGTGAGAACAGGAGAAAATGTTCAAAATCTATGGTGATGTATGACGAAGAGAAACTCTCCTCTCTTGTTAGGAATTGAACAATTTAGCCATTTATCCCATTTTACTCGCATAGTTCAATTCAAAAGCCATATCAAAAGTTATTAACTTCTAAATATTAAACCCTACTAACACACCCTAAACACACACACATAAATATTTTAATATAATATTTTGTTCAAACGTTTGATATTCTTCAAATTTAGGATATTTCTAAGTTAAACTAATCCAAGTAACATTTATTGTTTTTTCTTCAATATTATTTATTCAAAATACAAATTTATTCTCTTTTATTGTATTAGCATGGTTATTTTATGTAGAAGATTTTTCTGTAAATGGTCAATTGCTCAAACTTAAACTTTATGGGTTGGTTTTATTTCTTATATGTTCGTTAGCATTGTGGACGTAGTTATAATTGTTGTTGATATTATATATATATATGTTACAGACATAGTTATGATTTTTGTTGATTTTTTCCTCTACCCCTATCCGCATACGACTTCTAAAGTTCAAACTTTTTATTTTCAATATTTTGAAAGTAAGAATGTTGGAAAAACAAATATTTCTAAATATATGCATATCTCTCGTGATGATATTGTTTTTTCTTCTTTATTTTGAAGTTTATGTTTATTTTGTTTTTCCTCTTTGTATTTTTTCTTCGATATTGAATGATATAGAAAGAAATATTTAGTAATCAATCTATCATTCTTATACATTTCTATTATTTTAGCAAATTTCTTTTACTTCTTCAATTATCTTTGCATAAATTTTGAAAAAGAATCTAAAAAAAAATTATATAATCCAAGGATGAATGTGACAGATCATGATATAGAAAAATGTTTGAAGTAGCATAGACATCGCACGTGTTAAGTACTAGTTTTATAAAAATATTGACTCTCTAATTATAATTTTACCAATCTATTTATTTAAGAAACTAAATTATTTTTCCTACAAAATTTGGAGGACTAAAGGAAATTTTTAGATTTAAACTAATACCAGTCTTTGGAAAAAAAAATTCAAATTTATACCATATATTTTAAACGAAAAATTATTAGAGAAAATTTCAAATATAGCAACAAAATATTTTTAAAATTTGTCACTAACACATCGATAAAAATATGAAAATCTCTTGTATTTTGTAAATATTGTTTTGTGATTAACCGTCGCTATTTAAAGTGTCTTAATTGATAATCAGTTTTTTTTTTTTTTCAGTCTTTAAAAATGTCCCTTTTAACATTTTGGTATATTTAAAAATGCACTTTTGAACTTTTTTTTTTTTTAATTAATCTAAATTTTAATGTTACATATAAATATAAAACCAAGTGATTACGAGTGTAAATGGGTTGGGTTGAATTGAGGTAGGACGATTTTATTAACCAACCTGACTGGTCAAATTGACAACCCAACCCTCGATTTTTTTATTGGATTTTTGGGTTATTTATTTATTTTCTTTCATTTTTTAAGTATATTGTTTATTAACTTAAAACACTTAAATTTGTCTAGAACACATTTTAACAACTAAATTAATTTTATAAAACTCAAATGTTAAATATCAAAATTCAACATATATATATTACAAAAAATTATAGTATTTATAAGTTGTAATATATATTTTATTAATATTATAAATTCGGGTTGAATTGGCTCAACCTATATTTTAAAAAACGTAACACAAACCCATTCCAACCCAAAAAACATAAAAATAAATAAATAAATAAATAAACCCAAAATAAAAACTAACCACTCAATTTCTTTATTTAATTTTTTTTTAATGTAATACATTTTAATATTGGGAAAATGATAATTTTGGAGCATTTTCGCGGGAAAATAAAAGAAGATTTTGGTGCCATTTTCCAGATATACCCCTCTCAAAATCACCTATAAATTAATTAAACTTCCTTCCATTAATTTCATAAATCCAAACCTCCATCTCCCTCTCTCTCTCACCATCACATCGTCCGACGACCAACCACCTCTTACCACCACCTCCGCCACCATATCTGATAAACAGAGATGATCTTTTGTAATCACAATCATATTATTACTAACATTTTACTTTTATTTTGTACATTTTGTCACATCAGTATCTATCTATTTTAATTCTACGTAAAATTTAAGTTTGATTACATCTGACCACTACTAGAGGTATATGTTGATCGATTAGTGTAGGTTTGGAAGAAAATTGACACTTAATTAAAACCAACTATAAATTTTTGTGTGAAATTCAATCATAAGTAAATCAGTTCGGTCAATTTTTTTTCTTTTCAATCACAGCCAAGGAATGAAAATGAAAGATGAAGTGTTACTTTAATATAATTTACAACAAAAAAAATTTAAAGATTGTAATAGATATTTTGAATTTTTATGCATAATTAAGAAGGTGTTTTTAAAAAGAAGGTTAAAATCTTGTAAGTACATTTAATAATTTTTTTATAATCAAGTTTAAAGCAAGTTTGTGGATGAAAATATGAAAGTTTTAAAGTTACCAAAGTTTGAATGACAATTCAAAAAATTAGAAAGAAACAAATAAATAAATGAACAGTGTGGTTTGTGTTTATAATATTAATGAACATTTTACTATTTTTAAAGGCTAAATTATATAAAAAAAAAAATGTCCTTAATATTTTTAAAAATGTTAAAAAAAATACTCTTGTCCTTAATTTTGGATAAAAAATAATTAAATATCTTTAAACTATTGAAAAGTTTCTTAATTACTCTTAAACTAAAAAAAAAAAAATTTAAAATTAATTAATCCAGTTTTTATATCAAATTTCTTAGCACCCAAAATAAAAACAAAAATATTAGATTAAAATCATTGTTCAAATTTACATCGATATGTTAATATTTCTTTCGATATATTCACATTTTCATGAATTTGATATCGATAGAAGTGGTGATTTGATATTTTCATTATAGTTTTTTCATAAATATGCATCGAAATTTAAATTTTTGTAAAACATAATTAAGACTTCGATATATCAATTGACACAATATTTTAAACTCGGTTAAAACATAGAATTCAAATCCTACGAAATTCTAAAATAAAAACTTTACTTAAAACAATAAATAGTCAAACAAAAAAAATTCTCACACATAGGTCTATAGACATCAATGGGTGTTAATAGTCAAATACATTTTTTTAATTAACAATTAGTTATATGTTTATTACAATAATAATTATTAATATTGGTTGTGTGCATGATCAAATAAATTTAAAACTATGTTTTAACTTAAAATTTTGGTCGATGAAAAAATTATTATAAAATTTGGATAAATATTTTTTTTTTAATTTAAGGGTATTTATGAAACTTTTCAATAGTTCATGACTATTTTTTAAACAAAATTTAAACGATCTCATCTAAAACTAATGATATGGGTATTTTTGTACTTTTTTTTTTAATTTAAAAACATTTTTTACTCTTTTTAAAGTTTTGGAATATTTTTTACCCAAATTACAAAGTTCAAAGACAACCTTTTTTTTTTGTAATTCATATCAACCGTGTTTTGATGTTAAAAGATTTTTCTACCGTTATCATTGTTATCAAGAAGGATGATTACAAATATAACAATTAGATTAAAAATAAATAAATATATAACAACATTATAAAAATGTATAATATAACAAAATCTATCAACACTGGAAATCTATCATTAATAGACCATATTACAAATATTTGTGTGATAGATTTGCAGTATTTATAATTTTTTTAAAAAAAATTGTAACGTATTTAATTATAAATTCTAAAATACAATCTATAACAATAACAACAATAATAATGTTATTGTGTTTCCAATTTTGCCTTGAAAAAATAATAATGTTATTGTGTTTCCAATTTTGCCTTGAAAAAATTGTTTCGTATAATTAATTAATTATTTTGTTGAGAATATTTGGAATTAATTAATATGTGAAATCATTGCCAATCGATCGTTCTTAAGAGAAAAAAAGAAAACAAACGTAATAAATCCTTAATCGCGGACAAGTTTTGATTGAACAATCGACCGTTTCTTGTTTCCACTTTTGACAAAACTGTTTTACTTCCTCAGTTTCTCTGACAGATCCACAAACCCTAGCTCCGGCTTCCTCTTCTTCTTCTTCATCGTCATCTCCAATCCACCTTATTTCCATCCTAAATCTAATATCCAATATCCAATTCCACTTTTACTTTTACAGGTAAAACTGCAGCAGCTCTTCTCTCTCTCTCTTTTTTTTTTATTGGTGATAATGCCAATCCCTACATTTTGTTTCGTTGTCTGATTCACTTGAGTTATGTTTCTGTTTTCGTTGCATTTGTTCTTACGTCCTTCAATTCCGTATAATTTTGTTCCCAGTCGGTGATTTCTTCTCCTTGCTTCCTGTTTGTCGTCTGTGATTTTGTTAAACAGTTTACGAAGTGATGAAAACCACAAATCTCTGCTGGACACCCATATAGCGATTCGAATTTATGAGGGTTGGTCCTTAAGCCTTGAATTCGTAAGGCCTTGGGTGGGATGCTTAGCGAGTTTATCTGGTTAGGTTTTGTTCTAAGTGTTTCTTTTAAGTCTCTGTTTTTTTTTTAATGGAGTCTGACATTAGAAGGAAGGGGAGGAGTGAAATCCAATTTTTACTAATATAGTCACGAGGTGTAATGTAAACTAGTGCCTTGTGATTCCAAATCAGCTAAGTGTGCAATAGCATCTTCTTTTTTAGAAAAATATTTATCCAATGGGCCGTTTTTTGTATGCTGAGGTTCTAAAAGGAACCTAAAATTCTTTGGTCCAGGGACAGACGGTCGTTAACATTGTCGTGTGGGTGGAACTAATTTGAATGGATGACTTCTAGTCGTTGTGCCCTGAATCTTGCTTTTAGCTCTGATATTTGGGTTTCAGTTACCAAAAATTTTTTTTTTTTGTATAGTTACAGCAAACTATCTTTTCTCATTACGGGGGAAGAAAATACACTTATTTATTATCTTTTGGGCTATTGCAGATGACGCTTTTAGAAAAGTGAAAGTAGTACCTGTATGTGGACTATTAAACAAACTGTTGCAGGTAGGGACTTAAGCATGATTTCATGTTAATTTTCCTGCTGTCCTAATGTCACCTCAGTCTTCATTACACCCTCTCCTTAATCAGGGATTATGGGCGAAGATTGTACAACAAGTTCATTGAACCAAGGAGTTGAAAATTTATTGGCTCCCCCTGGTTTTATTTCTCGGCGATCGTTCAGGCTGAGGAAGGTGGAACAAAATGCAAATGATGATTCAATTAAAACAAAGAAAACTGAGAAAGGGACTTTGTCCGAGACAAGTGATGTTGAAATGGTGGAGGCAGCTTGTAGACAGAGACCGTGGATACTATTTGATCAAAACAAGGAGGGTTCTTTGGACTTTGAATCTACGGAGCATGAGGTGGTGAATTATGTCTGCTTTGCTTCCATTTTTTTTGTTTTTTTTGTTTTTCATTATATTCTCTAAACGCCTCACTTAATATTAAATGTTTGGTACCTTTTCTCTGAAATCTAAAAAAACCATCTTAATAGTAGATTTATTAGATTAGGGATATACGTATTACACTAGGATTCTTGTTTCATGAGGATATTATACTAGTTATATAAAACATTTTAATTTAATCGATTGTGATGTACTAATAAGTTGTCATGGTAATCATTTCAAATGTATTACTGATATGATGTTTCCCAATCACATTATATTTTAATCAAATTTTCTTGTACGGTGTACTTCCATTCAAGTTAATGAAAATTGATCTTTCAATGAAAAAATATTATGTTTCAATGATTATTAAAAACATGTAGGATAGTAATTATTTTAAACCTGCGACTGGTTTACTAATTCTATACATTATAATGGAAAGTGGCTGCTATATATTAATAACTCTGTATAAACTTTTCCAATTTGTGCAACTGATGCAGAGCATCCCTCCACAATCTGACCTTCCAAAAGGGGTAGCTTATGGATGCCCAGAATGCAGTAACTGTCTGAAGGTTGACCTCAGTCCGCTGGTTGAAACTTAAAAATGAAATCTATTTTTAAAAAAATTATGAACTTTATATCACCAAACCACTGTGTGCTAAGTCTGTGTTAACATTCTGGAATAGGTCACTGCAAGGTGGCGCCCAGATGATGCAAGATCAGATACTCTTGAAGAGGCTGCTGTCTTTTATCCAACAGAGGAGGTGTTCAGCTGTAATGAATGAAATTTACTTATTTCACTGTTTATTCTTAGTTCATGTGTTTACTACGTGCGTAGAGGAGAATGTTTAAACGCTGAAAATTGTTCCTGCAGGAATTTGCAGATACACTTCATTATATAGAAAGAATACGTTCAAGAGCAGAGTCATGTGGAATTTGTCGCATAGTTCCTCCTCCATCATGGTTGCCCCCATGTCTTTTGAAGGAAAAGGAAATTTGGGAAAATTCTCCTTTCTTAGCCCACTATCAGCGGATTGATGGGTTTCAGAAGACTTTTGCACGTGATCAATTTTCTAACCATTGCGGAGACATGAAGAATAAGAGGAGAAGGTTAGACTATGAGTGTGGTAATAGATGTTTGATGGATCCTGATGAAAGTTGTAGTTATAAGCAAGGCCAGTACTCAGAACATCGTCGAGAGTTTACTCTAAAGGTTTTTAAAAGTTATGCGGATGACTTCAAATCCCAGTATTTCCGCAGTGGAAATAAGGACACAAATACAGAAATAAAGTCATCTATGCTTGGAGAGCAGTGGGAACCTTTGGTAGATCAAGTAGAGGGTGAATATAGACGCATTCTTGAGAATCCAACCGAACAAATTGAGGTAACAGAGGTTATAGATTTTGGTTCTGACTTTCTTCAGTCAGATAAGCTTTTGCTGATCCTTCTGTATGAATGCTTTTAGGTGCTATACGGTGATAGTAGTTTGAGTAGCCTTTTACTGGGCAGCAGATTTCCATCATCATCCAATCCTTTGAATGAACCAGGTCATGCTGATCATATGGACTCTGGTTGGAAATTAAATAATTTACCTAGACTGCCTGGTTCACTTCTTTCTTTGGATAGCTTCAAGACATCCTCTATTTTGTCACCTCGATTGTGTGTGGGAATGTGCTTTTCTACAGCTCCTTGGGTAAGAATACCAAAATTTCTGTACAAGTAAATGTTACCTTTAATTATTGTCAGACTAACATAACTTTCGATGCTTTAGTTTTATTTGAAGAGCAGTGATTTCATTGCGTTTCTTTTTCTTGAAGAGAGTTCCTAATCTTTTTATTGTTGCTCGTACTCCTTTTCAATTGTTATTTGGTTTTGCTTGCTGCTGGGGGGAAGAAAAGAAAAAAAGAAATGACTTCTTATGGGACATATTGAGCCTCGTGCCAACTGGAAGTACTTTATGTTGCATGTTCTTATTGATCTAGTTGTACATCTTGAGGAATAATGTATGTCGCACTTTTTCCCCCTATTCTAAAAAAACAGCGAGTTGAAGAACACCACTTACCTTTGTTGTGTTACTTGCACTTGGGAGCTCCTAAAATATGGTATGGCATTCCAGGAAGATACATCGATAAATTTGACGTAGTCATGAAGAGCCTTCCAGAACATTTTGTTGGACGGCAAAGGTCTCATAGAGGAATGGTGAGTATGCCATCTTCATGTCCATCATTCAAGAAGACTTTGAATTGGATTGTTTAGCTGTTTTATTTATTCATTCCATTAAGTTATGTAAGACCATTTCCGTGAATGCATATGCTTATAATTTGGCATATTCCATGCTTAAATTCTGTTTAAACAGTAAACCTTTTTAGTTTACTTGTCTAGATAACGAGACTATTTTTAAAGTATGATTTGTACATTCCAGTACTTGATATAATGAGTAGACCATGCACCTACTCGTAGATTCACGTTTCAGTTTCTTGATAACACAGGTCGTCAATCAACCATCAATTGCCACATTGAAGAGAGAAGGGATACCAATTTACCGTTGCATTCAAAATCCAGGAGAGTTTGTTCTCGTCTTCCCGGGAGCATGTCATTCAGGATTTAACTGTGGGTTTAGTGTTACAGAGGAAGCAAATTTTGCTCCTCTTGATTGGTTACCTCACGGTTATAATGCCACGGAGCTGTACTCTGTAGAGAGAAGGAAGACGTTGATATCCTTTGATAGGCTGTTGCTTGGAGCAGCCATTGAAGCTGTGAAGGCACAATGGGAACTCTCATTATGCAGGAATGAAACCAAAGATAATTTGCGATGGAAAGACGCTTGTGGAAAACATGGGATATTGGCCCAAACATTCAAGGTATGCTTGAAATCTTCACCTCACCAAAAGTTACTTGTTTAAACTTCTTCGCAGGCATCAATTTGTTTGAGAAAGTTTTGCTTTCTTCTTCCCAAGTAGTTTCCTTTTCAATTCTTACCTGTCTAAAATAAACCGAAGAAAACTTCTCTTAGAAGACTCTCTGGAACTTCGTTTTGGTGGAGGTAAAACTCAGTAAATTCTATTGTAACTACAACCTTTCCATGATTCTGAACAACTGGAAAGCTTTATATTAGTTCTTTTGTGAGGCGCTCTCTGTACCCCGGCTCCAAGACTCTTTTTTCTTTAATCCAAGCTTGCTTCTTTTTTTTTTTAAAAAAAAAGGTTTTGTTGAAGTATATACAACTGAGTGATATTTTAACCAATCTTCCTTTTGTGCAGTCTCGCATCAGAAGTGAAAGTCTCCGGAGGGAGTATCTTGCGACAGCTTTGCAGATGCGTGAAGTAACCAGAAGTTTTGATGCCATCAGGAAGCGCGAATGCAGCATTTGCCTTTATGATTTACACTTGTCTGCGGCTGGTTGTTCATGTTCTGGTGATAGGTACTCCTGTTTGGTTCACGCTAAGCAACTCTGTTCTTGTGCTTGGGGCAACAAATTCTTTGTGGTACGGTACCAAATGAGCAACTTAAATCTTCTTCTTGATGCATTGGAAGGAAAATTAAGTGCAGTCTACAAATGGGCCAAAGAGAATCTTGGATTGGCTGTGCATTCCTACAAGAATAGTTCACTACAATCTCAGCCTGCTGATACACCACAGTCTTCACAAGGGAGTCAGTCCGAGGATGCTGAATCTCCTAGTACTTTTAATAGCTCAATCGATCGAATTAAGGCAGAGATAAAGGCGCGTCTTCTCCAAGCGAAAACCTTGAAGTATAGAATAGAAACCGGGAAGGTAACAGAATCCGTGGATGCAGTTAAAGATAATGGTATTGTTGCACATTTGGATATGAGAACTTTGGCAGAACAGAGTGTGTCGAAACTACAGCCAGTAAGCCCAAATGAGGTCAAAGGAAAAGAGAGTACATCAACCCCAGCAGTAGTTTTAAATGAAAGAGGAGATGATTTAATCTTTTCACTCAACTTGGAGTCTTTTGCAACTTTACCTGAGAGCTCAGAATCCGATGAGGACTGGTCAGATTCTGACTTTTAAAATGAATGAACAAGGACGACACTCCACGATAGACAGTTGAGCTAGATTGTAAGGGGAGTAGTTGAGCTAGATTGCTCTAAATTTTGGTCCCAAACTTTGTAATTTAGACCCAAACTTTGAAAGCACAAATGAGGAATGCCTATCAAGTTCCATCTCTGCTTGTCAAAAAAAGAAAAAAAGGCTTAATTATTTAAAAGAATTAAGCGATTCTTATTTCCTGATTTGGCTGCCTATTGTCTATGTCTCAACTCATTGTAAATACGAGACATTTAAAGATGAAAAGATCGTCGGATGTGTATAAGCAACTCGAATTACTTTGCTTGATTTGTTCTATACCTCTAAAATTCATCTCTAAATATGGCTTCTTAATTTTTTAAATTAAAGGTAGTTCATGTACTTCTAGCCTGTCAAATTAAACTTATTTCTTAGTAGTAATTGATAGGAATGAACACGATAAATAGAAAAAAAAATTGAGTCAATCGATCATAACAAACTAAGTCATAAATAAAAAAGGTGGTCAGTTGGAGAAGAGGGGATTTAGTTGATGTTGGTTTGAAAAAAAATCAAACCAACAATTTTCAAAAAAAAATCCTAAAGAATTAATGCTTATTGACAACCCGAACTATCCAACCCAAATTGTAATAATCGAGTTGGATTGAATATTTTATGTTTTATGTTGTTTTTCAATTAGGCTAAATTTTGATTACATTTTTTAAAATCCGAGTTGATCCAACCTAATAATATATAATTTAATAATATTAGATATTATTAAAATATATATTACAACTTATAAATATTATAATTAAAAAAAATTACGTTAGAATTTTGATATTTAGATTCACTCTATTTAAAAATTTAGATTCATGATTGTATCTTAACGGTCTGACAAAGCGTTAAAGATTCAATATGCTTCTTTGAACTCTTTTGAATTCCCTATCCATGTTTTAGGGCATTTTTTTCTTTTATATTTCTCCACTCCAAATGTTTTGTTTCCAACTCTTTATTTAATTACAATACAGCTAGGAACACCTTCTATAGTACTAAATCTTATAGATGATAAGGTAAATAGATCAGTAATCATTTTATTGCTATTCTCAAGAAAGACAGAAGTAAACCTGAATATAGGTAAAATCTCATGGATGTTTATCAATCTATTGATTAGCAACAAATTGGAACTCGATATCCCCAAATCCATTGAAAAATTTGGAGTTCACCTGCAATGAAAAATTGATTACATACACACTCCAAAATCTCTCTTTCAGGCCTTGTGATTTTTAGCCATCTCGTCAACATCCAGTTCGATTTCCAATATTGGTGAATCCCTCTTCATGCTAAAATCGCTAGTGAAAAACACACATAATTCAGTCAGTCTCTCAAGAAAACTTCACTTTTTTTAAAAAAATATAGAGTAGACTACTTAGTGAATAGTGGCTAACCTATTCTGCACCGGGCCATGATCGACTGCTGATCGTAGGCAATATATGGCTCTGCCTACAATGTCTGACATTGAAACTGGACCAAATGTTCGACTGTCGTATGCCTCCTGACAAGGGTGAAAAAAAGGAAATATGAAGTTGATTAGTGCAGTTTAACAAAAATCAAACACAAAAATGAAGTTGTTTTGTTAGCTGCTCCTAGAATTCCATACTCCAAAAACAAAAACAAAAAATTAAACTCAAAGTCAAACTGTACCAGCAAAACTTAAATGGCAATCAACCAAACGGGTATGATCTAAAGCAAAAAGGTACAGCTATCAATAGCAGAGTTATGGTGTTTGTCATTGTATCATACCTTTGGCTTCAACTTCTCATTATCTGCCAACAACCAGCACTGATCCTTCTCAAGGGTGAAAGGCTGATCTTTTTCATCCGTAGACAGCATCTCATGCCCTTCAACTGCAGCCAATCTTCTCACAAGATAGTTTTCTGGTTTTTCTGGCTCCTTCACTACCACGACGTCTCCAATAAAAACACTCCTGTGTACAAAAAAACATCTTGGGCGTTAAAGAAGAGAGTTGTTAATAAGTATAAGCTACAAAAATCTAGCATTAAGCTAATTTCTCTAAATTACAGGCAACAAGAAGCATATAATTTATAAACTATAAACAGTTCTCATTCATTATTATACGGCACTCGATAACATATTCACCAAAAGGAAAGCTCTTGGTTTTAAGAAGTTTGCAAAAAGTGGGAAAGTGACTTCTACATGATGCCTGGGCAGGAAGAATTCGGGTGATAAGAAAGCTTCTAGATCAGATAGATATAATGGAGAGTGAAAAAAACGTTCAAAATTGACTTCACACATTCCAGGATTTTTCTCTCAAAATCATCCGTGAAATTGTTTCTTGAGAGAGAGACTTCTATCACAAAGTAAAGGATAAATTTATTTTTAAGAAAACATTCATAGCCCTTATTTACTGGAAAGAGATTACATTAAAAATTAGCAAGTGTGAAAGTCATATTGAAAAATACAAATGACGTCTTCTTCTTCCGTGGAGGATACAGAAAAAATAATGTGCAATTTTCCTAATCCAGTAAGAGCCTTCAAGGCAAAACCTTTAGGTTAAAAATTAAACTTTCAATGTCTACAGTTTGGTCTTATACAATCTTTAAGGGTTCGAGGAGATCTTTTCAATCCTTGTTCTTAACCTGCACCAATTTACCCCAGACCCCAATCCTGGAAGATGGTTCTCTTAAGTTTTGAGGGGATAGAGAACCAAGGAGCGAAAACTAGCTTTCTCATCTAAGTGGCTTCAGCATTTTCTAAAAAGAGCCTTATGGAAGATCTAAGCACTCAAGCTACTTAGAATAGAAATACAATAATACCAATGCTTAAATCAACTAAAACAATGCCTTCCTTAATTTCCTAAATCAGCATTCTCATCAAAGTGTCTTCAGTATGTATACTAGCTCTCTGGAATCCTATCTCGAGTATTCTCAAGCCGAAATCAACTAAAACAATGACTAATATGCTCTTAATACCCTAATAAGATTTTTAGCAACCCCAACAGTATTCTTACCATCATCCTACCATGGCCTTGGCACCAAAGAAGAGTAAATTCTTTCTAAGAGACCCCAACACCAATATGCTCTCAATGGCTTGAACACAAATGCAAAAAAATACAGAAAAGAGATCTCCTCGGTTATCTAAATCAAATTGGTGCTTCCTTTACAAAGGACGTGATGCAGGATTTGTGGCTTTTTGGGCAAGCTTTATGTTGATTCTGTTTGGCTGAAGGCTAGCTTTTATTTTTGCAAGCATTTAGTTGCGGACTGGTGGTTTTTATGGTCAGTGAGTTGTTAAATAACCTGCTAATGGTTTTTCCTTTCGGTCAAAGTTTCTGAATTTCTTTACTTACAATGACCCTTCCTCAGATGCACAAAAATTGGTGGTTAAAGGCCAGACTCCTTGGAGATTTAAAAATTGCAAGAGGTAAAATGGTCAGAGACTTATATGTTGTGCTTTCAACTATTGGGTTGGACTGTAGAAACAGGATCTTTTAAAGAGGAAGAAGATATTGAATAAATAAACTGCCACTTTTACACCATTAAGATGTACAAAGCATATATTAGAAACTATTTTTGGAGTCTTGGACCATTATTTAAGGTGGTAGTCACACTGAATAATTTCTCTCAAAAAGAAAAATCAGTCAAACATGGAATTTAAATTTACTTCATTCATCCCCACATATATCGAAATTAAATATTTTTGTAATCATTCTCTTTCCATTTTGTCGAGCAATTGAACACCCTTTATTCATCTGTCTTTCAATTAGATTCTCGTTTCTTATGAAGCTTATTTTTTGCCAAATAATAACAATAATCACTATAGTGCAAGAAGCAGAGTAGAGGACTGGCTCCAGTTTAGTTGAGGTGACAAATTAGAACTTAATCGAAAGGACCGAATTAGTAAGCATTTCAAAGCTGTCACAAAAACAGGAAACTGGTGTTGCAGAAAAAGAGAATAAACTTTTTGTACTAAGAGAAAGAGGAAGACGAAGTTTACGTTGAATCTGCATCAGGTAATTTGCGTACGAGAAGTGTTCCCCCTGCCTCACCTACAGTTGGGGCCATCTCCTGTCCCTTAATCCAGTGTAGGTATGTGAGCTTTCCCTGAAGTAAATTCTTCCAAACGGCATGACCTACTTCTCTGTCAGTAATTCGACCTCCTTTATAGTTCTGCATCAGAGTAAAGATTCTTCTTGTTATTGTTTATATAAAATAGTTGAAAGGTCAAAACGGTTGAGACATTTCTTCTTTTTTTTTTCCTCAATAAAACATAGAATTCAAAAGTTTTCTAGCTGAAAACCAAGAAGCTAAATGAGAAATAACTACACGCTAACCCATAATAGAAAGAAGATGAACAAAGAGAGAATGGAGAGATAAATCATCTAAAGACTTCCTATTAGAATAGAGAAATAAAGTTTTTTTAAGACAATCCAGCGAGGACAGCATGAATTTTCAGGAACTGGCATTGGCTATGCACCCTTTGATTTTTCCTGTTACACAGTTTAATAGTCAAATCCCAGCAGCTCACACACATTCCACATAGAAATTCCTACCCTGCTTGAACTTCTCAGACAGTAGAAATACATCTCTATAAGAAACAAAAAAGACCCCTCATTCCTAAAAGGAAAACCGGAGATACAAACTCAAAGCCTAACAAAAAACCTCTCTTTCTTCAACTTGCATTAAAAATTATAATAATAAAAGAAAGGAGCGTAATTTTTTTTAAAAATACAGATCAAACTACAACAGAAAGCCAAGATGTGAAGAAACCAAGTATCTACATAAAACAGGGAAGAATTATTCTTTCCATTTGAAAGACTCATCTAATTTCTTAAGGAATAATTTTATTTGAAAGAAACAGATAAATTATGTTTTCTTCCAAAAGAAAGGCCTGGCAGCATGGTGGGGATGATGTCCCTTGAGAAAAGTTCAAACCACAATCAAATTCTTGATAGTAAGTTATGCATGTATGTATATGTGTATATATATATGTATGTATATCCCCACTCAGTCTATGAATGAACACCAACATGGTGAGACAGACACGGATCAGTTGAAACTAACAACAAATTAACGTTAATTGATCATGTGAAAGAATTTATCTCTGTACGAAATCTTTTATTTTACAAGGCACTTACTAAATTGCCCGCCCTTGACAGGAAAATGGTAAATGACAACATGAGTTAACCATAAATCAAACTAACAAACCAAGAATCAAAATTGAAGAACTAACCATTCAAGAAACAATTAAAACAAATAACATTCTACTCGTTCTTCAGTAAAGAATGTGGGACTGTACTAACATACCTCACCTTTATAAAAAGTTAGTAAAAGTACACATACATTCTCAAGAACATATAAACAATGAACAAAACCCGAGAACTCATTGGTGATCAGAAACCAAAACTAATAAAATCAAGAAATGCGAATTGAAATTCCAGAACCCACTTACTAAATTGCCCGCCCTTGACAGCCAAATGATAAATGATAACATGGGTTAACCAAAAATCAACATTGAAGAACTAACCACGGAAGAAACAATAAAAACAAACAACACTCCACTGATTCTTCAGTAAAGAATGTGAGACTGTAAAAACGAACCAAGAATAAAAATAAATAAATAAATAAAAAAGAGTAAAAACACACATAAATTCTCCATAACTTATAAACGATGAACAAAACCAGAAAACTCAATGGTGATCTAATAAAAATAAAATAAAAAATGCGAACTGAAATTTCAAGAATGCATAAATCCCAAAACCGGAAGACAAAGAATAGTGCAAGAAATGAGATTATTCTAAAAAAAAAAATCCAATAATGTTCGAGTAATCAAACCAAGCAACAGCATATGAGGCGAAAACAGTGATTGAACAAAAACCCATGTGCGAAATTGAAGAATAGGGTTAAAGAGAGAGAGTGAAAAACCTTCCAACTGAGAGAAACGGAGAATTCAAGCTTGTTGGCTATGTAGCGTAACCAGGTTGAGAAAGAAGCCATTTTGAAGAAGCACAATTCAAAGGGAATGAATGGTATGAAGAAATTAGAGGTGCATATACTGTGTTCCTAAAACCCAAGAAATGAAAATCTGGCACTCTATATTGAGTTTCAAGTTTTCTTCACATGAAAACGAAAGAAACAAACATACTTAAATCACACAAACCCCCTCCTCACTGTATTTCTCTTTTCTTTTTTCCTTTTTTTTTTCTTTTCTAAAATAGCAAAACAAATTAAAATATTTACCAACTATATCAAAATTTTGAATTCTATCCCGGATAATCTTTTAGTCATATCAATTACTATAACAGAATTTGCTATAGATTGTAAATATTTTATAAACTCTACTATTTTTAAAAACTTTCGTTTTTCTTTCCTATAATTAATAATTAAGACAAAAGATGGTTAAATTTTAGATACAGCAAAATAAACTAAAATATTTATAAATATAGTTGTTTATAGATTACTATTATAAGCTACTTTCATAGATACTGATAGATGTCAGTCGTACTCAATAAAATTTTAAAATGTTTGTCAATTTTTTTAAATAATTTAGACATTTAAAACAATTATCTTAAAATAAGAATAATTATTTTAAATGATAAAAATTTTAAAAAATATCTACAAATATGATAAAATGTCATGATCTATTTGTGATATATCACAATATATGGAGATAAACTATTATACGTGTCTATCAAAGACGAATAGACACATACAGTAGTTTGCTTTGCTATTTTGTAACATTTTAGTTTATTTTGCTCTATTTAAATTCAGCTGTGAAGATAACGATTTATTACAAATTTACTATTTGGGTTAGTGTTTATTTTAGTTTTTTAACTTTTAACTTTATATTTAATACATCTTTAAATTTTTAATGGTATTGTAATTGTTTTTTTTTAATAATAATAAATGATTGATCTATTGATACAAATGTAAATGGAATATGTATTGTTAAATTTGGGATTTAATTTTTATCTAGTTTAAATTTCAAAATGTTATAGATTTTAAATTTGGGTCTTTAGGGTTCAAACTATAAATCTTGGTTTTAATATAGTGCGAGATTTCAAAATATAGTTTTATTTCAATTTGATCCATATATTTTAGATTTTACACTTTTAACCTTGATTTTACATAAAATATTCACTTTTCGTACTTCAATTTATAATACGCTCTTGAAAGTTCACGACGAAATGGTTTTGAATGATAGAAAAAAACGATCTAAGAGAGTAAATGATTTGGATCTTTCCCTATGATAATTTTCTTACACAATCGAAACATTCAACAAATGGGGATAAACAAATTTACCATCTAAGTTTGCAAAATGTGACAGGTTTCTTATACAAATCTCCCCTAAGGCCTAATTTGGTATATTAAATGCCTTACTTTCTAACAAACTACTATAATGCTTCAACTAGCAACTAAAACCTATTCTATAACAAGTGATTCAATTGCACAACAACCTCCCTCTGTCAAAGGCCTTGCGACGTCGGTCGGTGGATGGTTAGAAGACATACTTTTACGAGGAGGTAATTGAGAAAACTCCAAAATGTATATATTGGGGTTGAACGGTTAGAGTTGGAGGGGATTGGACAAGGGGATGTATGACCAACAGGTTTCCCACTCCACAAAACTCGAGAGAAGCTGAGGAACATCCTCAATTCTCTCTCATTGCAGCCCTCGAGGTGGAGCAACCTTCCGCCGCAATGAGTAGTTCTTCAGAATCATCTAAAGCGAAGAAACGCCGAAGAGAGGCCGAAATTAAAGACGATGGCGGGGGCAATACTGAAAATTTCTCTATGGGTACTACTTTCTGCTCATTTTTTATCATTTTGTTCGCCCAATTGCTGATTGATTGATACAGTATGTTGTGTTCACTTCAATGCAGAGGACTGTCTTACATTTAACGATACTTTGGCGGCGCTTCATATGATGCGAGCTCAGTTTCCCACCATTGACAAGGTTCAAGTTCTTTAATTTCATTTGATTTGTGTCTTTATATTGGTTTCTCAAGACGAGTATGTTATTGTTCCTTTCATGGAGACTTTAAGTAGTGAGGGCCAGATATCCGTGTAATGGGGGTATTCAACTTTTTTTTTTTTTAGAGGAAACAAGCAGGTTAAGGAGACAGAAAGCAGCATAACCCATTTATTAAATAGAGAATGGGGCTATTCAACTTGTTTAATCGAGTAGTTCGAAATTATAATAGCTAGTGGGTTTTTCTTTGCTAGTGAATTCGAAGTGTTGGGTATGAGAGTCTCGGGGTTGTTCCACCTCCACGTCCGTGGGAGGTTTCCAGTTGAGGAGGAATTTGATGTAGGAAGCTCCTTTTTTGGTTTTATAATGGACCCATTGATGGAGAAAATCATATTTGTCTATGGATTATGGTGCTTGTTAGGATTATGGAGTTCAATCCTCAAACTAACCGAGTTCAATTCCAAACTGATGTCGGGTCGAGATTCAAATGATAGAATCTTTGAAGACATATGGGCGCTGTGGCACAAAGGTCTTTTGGACTGCATTGAAGAAGAGACAGATTCGATGATATATGGTCCAGGCATGAGTGCATGGTTTCCAACCTATAAACAAAGTTTTAATCTAGGTACAACTAGAGAATAAATGGGGGTTTTAAGAAAAGGCGAGTTGTTAGCGATCTGTGAAGGTTTTGGTGCACTAGTCATTACTCATTAGTTGAAAGAAAGTTGAAAGAATTTGGGTCATATTTTCAAAGGTGAGAAATACTATTGCAGGAATGCATGCAATTTCTATTGTATATGAAGGTGAGATATATTACATTCACGACCTTCAATGGGATTGTCTTTTTGCGCAGTTGCGTTGATCTGGAGCAGATGGTTGAGGACTTTTGGTTTACGTTTGGCTTGGAGGAGAGATTGTTTCTCCCTGATTGAGGAGGTTCTCTGTCTTTGGTTTTCCATGAGAAAGACCATGTGATGTGGCAAGTGAGTTTTTTTTGCTATTGCTTGGAGTATTAGGCTAGAGAGAAAGAATAGGATCTTTAGAGAGGTTGAGACATCCAGGGAGAAGGTTTAGGAGGGGCCGGTTAAATGCCTTCTTGTGGGTGTTTGTTTTAGTTACTTTTGTAATTGTGATCTTGGTTTGATTTTGTTGGATTGGAGCTAGGAGCTATTTTCTTAGTTTGGGGCTCTCTCTGCTTTTCCATGAGGTGTTTTTTTGTATGCCCCTTTGCTTTCATTATTTCTGCACGAGAGTTTGATGCGTAAAAAGAAAAAGAAATTTGGTGTTCTTAGTTGAACCAGAGTCTGAAGGAGATATAATTTAATTAGTTAAGGGTAAATTTATATAACTCTTTGTTGTTTTTATTCTCATTTTATGCTTCTTCTCTTGCTTATGTAGAAGGAAAATTAAGGATTATGTGAACATTTCAAATTTCTAACAATGAGTATGAAAGCAAGGTTCTTGATCTTGATGTCAATCGACACTAGGTTGCTGTTTTAAATATTAGATCAATTAAATGTTTTTCTAGTGAATAGCTAAACCTAATATTGCGGAAGACAGATGGCTGATGGATGAAGACTTGAAGTGTTTAGAGAAGGTACTTCCTTTTCTCCATCGAAGCATTTACAGAAATGATACAAAGTATATGAACTGCTATTTCAGATTAACATAGAATTTTAAGGGAATAAAAATTTCAACCACAACTTTGAAAACTGTAGCAATAATAGATGGATTAGCAAGAAAAACGCCAAATGCTTCTCTTGCTGTTGAAGGATGAAGGTGCTTCGATGGGCTTGTTGTTTTTTATGCCCTTGTATTCTTTCATTCTTTCCCAACTTGGTTTCAATAAAAAAGGAAGGATGAAGGTGATGATAGTAAATTAAACAAGCAAAAGAACAACTCAAAGGAAAACTTCGTGGAAACTTGTCTCATAAGCGTTCACATTGAGTTATTGACATATGGCTTACATACTGTATATTATATTGGGCAACTGACAGACATCATATATCTTGTGATCTCAAATCAAGATACGTCATGACCTTGCAGTATAGGTATTAATGAAAATGTGAGATTAAGGAGTGAGACCACATCTTATGGAATGCATAGTGGAGATTAGTTTGAAGATAAATAAATGCTGCAGAATGTTGTTGTGTAGGATCAATTATCAAATATATTCCAGGTATTTGTCTCGTGTTAAAAAAAAATAAAAAATCTAGGTATTAAGTTGAATCTCTTCTCTATAAATAATCTTGATGGAGGTTTTTTTTGGATAAAGAAAAATCAATTGTTAACTTGACGATGAAGGTTACTTGAGTGATAAAAGGCTCTAGAAGTTTACTTGAGGCTTCATGTTGGTTGGTGGTTAGAGGCCACGATAGTTCTACACTAGAAATGAAAGTTTGTAAGGCTTTTCGTATATCTTTTACACAAAGTGCAATTCAATAGGGTTGTTTATGACTTTATATTACATTAGCTGACAATTTTTTGATAGAGATGACAACTTTCGTTGAGAAAAAATGAAAGCTTACAAGGGCATAAAAAAACAAGCTCCAAAAAAGAACCTAACTGAAGAAAGTGTTTTACTTTAGCTGAAAATGTAAATGGGACAGCTATATTCTAAGCCATTGGTTTAAGTAGAACGATTGGGAAGATATCAAAGCAGTCAGAACATACCCTCAAGTATTAGGTATCTGATAGATCTCCTATTATATTGCAGTACAGTAGAAGGGGAAAGAAAAATGTAGTTAGGGTGAAAGGTGATGAGAAGTCAGAAAAGATAGTTAGTTAGGCTTGAGTACGGATGAGTATAAATAGGCCTGTTATGTGAGAGGAAAGGTTAGTTAGAATTTGAGAAAGAAAGAGAGTCTACTGTTTCATTCTTGAAAGAGAGGATAACAGTTGGAGAGTTTGTTCTATTTCTATATTGTAACACTGCAGTGCCTATTCCTATTCATCAATCAAATTCACTATTGAAAGTTATCCTCTCTCTCAAGAATGAAACAGTAGACTCACTAACTTTCTCAGTTTCCAACTAACTTTCCCTCTCAAACAGGCTCCCTATTTATATTCCCACTAACCAACTTGCTGCTCTTTCCGAATTCTCAACCCCTTTGATGTTAACTACATTTTTCTTTCCCCTTCTACTATACTGTAATATAATAGGAGGTTTATCAGGAAGATATGAAAGTAGTAAGCTGATGTAGTTGGTATTCTGTTAGACCTCCCATAATACACCAGTACAGTAGAAGGAAGAATCTGAAGGAAAAGAGGAAGGACAAGAAATTAGTGGAGAATGTAACAACCCAAGAGGGACCACCATGAAGGAAACGGTTTGGAGGAGGGGGGACCACATTGAGTGGAGGAGTGAAATAAATAGAGCAGGGGAGAGTAGGGAGGCTATGTTTTTTGGTGAGAATATTTTCTGTGTATTCTTGAGAGAAAGAATAGCAGAGAGGGGGAAGTAGAGTTCATCGAACTGGGCGTCTTTGCCAATTCGATTACGTATATTGTAATTTCTTATTTCCTATCAATATAGTAGTATTTCGTTCCTAGTACTTTACATTGGGAAATCGGGTATCCCATCATATTCTTAGAGTTTCAGTTTCAGTGGTGTTTGGAGTTTTCGTCTAAAGAGTCAATTTGTTCCATTATGGGTTGTGTTTGATTGTATTTGGTTTTTTTTGTAGGTAAGTCCAGCATTGGGCTATATTTTGTTGTATTTTCTTTAACTTGCTTTTTATGTCTCATTGTATTTCAAGCATTAGCCTCTTTTCATTTTATTAATGAAAAGTTTTGTTCCTATTAAAAAAAAGTAAACCGATGTAGTTGCTTAATGACAAGTCTGCATTTAGTATAGGTATCTGTTCAAGCGTAAGACTGTATAGTTCTAGAGATATAATAGAGTGGAAGATAACTATGAAATAATTATAATTTGGTATCGTACTTCAAATAGGCAACAATATTGCTTGTATCTATGATGTTGATGTATTTGAAGAGGGTACTATAGACATTGCTCTGCAGTTAGAAATTTAGAATGAAATAATAAGGTGTTACAAAGTAATGGCAACATACTTGAAGACATGGATCAAACATAGAACAGAAAAATCTTTTTCTACTGGTTGTTATTGATGGGCTGACAGAATGGTGATACATTTTGACCTCTAGTTGTGGCGAGCGTTAGTGGGTTTCATCCATTGAATAAAACCCATAACAAGGTTCATGTTGTGGGAGTTGTTGATGTAGAGGGAAGTTGAAGATTGCTGTTTGGTTTCCTGAGGAGAGATCATTAATATTTTGGTGCTTGGTTATCAATTGAACTTGGTCTAAGTTCTGTTTGAAGTTTAACCGAAGATCAAGTGAATGGATCTTTGAGTTGCCATGTTTTGGCGTTAGCTGATAAAAACTCCTTGTATGGTTAGAAGATCTCCTTACGAAGGTGCATGTTACTAGCATGACAACAACCTATAATCAGTGTTTTCTCTATCAGTTTGGGAACAACTTGTGAGAAATGAAGAACATAGTGGAAGGGAGGATTGTTTGCAATTTATACGAGCCTTGGACATGAGTAGGGAGAAAATTTAGAGAAAAATCCTATGGGAAAATTCTACAAAGAAAAATATATGCGTGTAATAATGTCATGCTCTCTATTATTCTTCTCTTTTAATCTTCATTGGTGGAAATTGTAGAGTTGTAGAAGGCTGAGGAGAATCAACATAACTTAAATAGTGATGAACTTGAGAAAAAAGTTCATGTCAATGTGCAGCCGATACTCTTAGCCACTAGTTATTTATTAGTCTGTCCTTACGAAATTGGTCTGTGCCCTGTTTTCTGTCTGTTCTGTATTCTATGAAGGATTTGCATCTTAGTTTAGAAGACATCAATCCGATCCAAGCCCATTGAACGTAAATAGCTTATTACACGTGGTGTTTATTTACTTTTCCTTGTTTTCAGGTGTCAATTCAGCCATTCATTTTGCAATCACAGTTGTATAGTAGTTTGAAAGACCGAACAGAAGTAGACAGGGAACTAGAGGTCTGTAATTCTTTCCTATCTCTTACTCTGTAATTTCTAGGTATTTTTTTAAACAGATACGATTCTCTTTATTTAATGAATTAATAAAAGAGACTAATGCTCAAAGTAAATGAGAATTATACTAAGAGCGAAAAAGAGTGATCACAAACAAAAGTACAGACGAATTGAACAAACAAAAACAACACAAGTGAAACCCTGAGCAAAACAGAAGAAAAATAAGAACAAAGCAAACTTAAAAAAACTTTCCACAAGAAGCCCAAGAACAGCTGAAGATTGCAGACTAAAAACTTCAAAATGGATGGGAGGAGAACACCAAGGGAGAGCAAATTGCCAAGCAGCTTGTTGTTGAAAAAATATGCCTCCTAAGTAGTCCTTAAATCTCTGAGTGAGTGACTAGAACCAGAGTATTTGGGAAGAACTTTAGAGGGTCAAAATAATAGAAGCATCTGCCAAACCTCTTGTGATCCACTAACACAACTCAAACCAAAATAATTCCACATTTCTCTACAATAGACTTCAGTGATCTGGAATTTCACGGTGCTGAGCTTGTGAAGAAAATAAAGAGGCCTGTTTCTCAGTAATTAGATCCTTCTATGTCTGAAACAAGGTATTGAGATCAGATTCTAAAGGATCCTTATTTAACTGGTCATCCTTCTCCACTGTCTTTGGCATATATTCGGTTTCCTCGCTGCTCACACTAAAAGGAGACTCGAAATATTAGACACTCTTCTTTCTTGATGAAGCGAATGGAGTTTGGGTAGGAGAACCTCTAAAAAGTTTTACATTTGAATTAGGCAAGGAGAAAACTGATTATTTAAAATGAGCACGAACCTATCTCTGAGGAACTGACTTGTTTGATTGAGAAGGGGCTTGCAAAATTTGCCTCCAAAAAATCAGGGTTCTTTTCCAAAATCATTTTCTAAGTTTATAAGTCTTCTCCATGCATTAACCTGTGACGATGGAAAGTGGAAGAGTAGTTTTTGGTGCATGTGAGGCGATGCTTGAGCAACACCTAAGAAACCAAAAATATATTCAAGAGAGAAAGAATAAGCCTCAGGGCCTTTGGGGGCGGAACCCCTCCCAAATAAGCTACAAAAGAATTGCCGTCTAACATCTAATAATCATTGTAGGCCTATAATTACAAAAGATGATTTGATAACATATCTTAGAAAATCATTTTATTTCTTTCACTAGCAAGAAACCAAAATAGGGCTCCAGCCTAACAACTCCAAACAATTTTTTCCTTTTTGATCTCATGTACTTCGATTGTTGGGCAATTTCTATGACCCTGGATCAGCCAATGGTCCACTGGACTAGGGCAAGGTTCTTCTCTTATGTTGTAGAAGTGTATTTTCTAGTGTAAAAACAACCATGAATTTTAGCTACTTGGTCTATTGAGAGGTTCCTGTCTTGACATGCCACTCCTTGTGCTACAGAGCATTGATCTTCATCTACCAGCTTTACTTCGGCCGGGATAAAGACACCATAATTTATTTTCAACCATTATGGCAACTTTCACACAATTGATAAGGGTAGAATTATTTTCAGAATACCCATATAAAATCTTTGAAAAGTCCCGTGTAGTCTTAAAAACTTCCAATCTCCACAAATCTGAAGATATGTTTCTGAATTTAGGCCACCCTCCATAAGAAAGAGACCAAATTATTTTTGCCATGTTCTTTCGCCTCCCATAGTGCCATTTATAGTGAGAATGAGGTGAAAGTAACCGATCCCTATTTATCACAAGCAGGCACGTGAGCTATCTCCTTTGAAGGACATTTAAGAAGGGCATTTAAGAAGGGCCTTATCTAGTTGGAATGGATTTATGATGAAAGACTCCCGCGTTTGAATCTGTATTGTTTGTGTTTCAAGTTTTCAACAATCTTTTACCAGTCATCATGGAAATTGTCTCTATCAGCATTTCCTTCAAATTTAATTTTCACCTCCTCTCAATCCTTTTAGTTTGAGCCTTAGTGAAGAAGTATTTAAAGGTTCTCCATTCCTGAAATTGGCTTAAGAGCTTCATCATACTTAATATCTCCTAAGCAGGTGCCTCCAACCTTCGATTTGCCCTCTCTGTATGAATGCTAATGAGTCATTGCTTCATCTCTTCCTACTTTGCCCCTTTGCCTCTGTTTTCTCCATCTTTGATATTGCTTGGGTATTCGATGCCTCACTCAGCTCTTCGGTGCTTCAGCTATTGGAGGGTCCGCCTCTTCCTAAGAAGCCTCAGCTGATTTGGTTAAATCTATTAAAAGCTCTTTTAGCGGAATTGTGGTTTAAACGTAATCAGCAGATCTTTCAAGACAAGAAAAGATCAAACTCAGAAATTTTCAATTCAATGGAATGTAATGCAACAGCTTGGTGCTCTCTAAACAAGAATTTTGCAAATTACTCCACTTAAGACCTTTGTTTCAATTGGACAGTTTTTCTATCGCAGTTAGTTTCCTAGGGCTACTTCTGATGTGGTGTTCCTTGTCTGGACTTCCATGGAGCTTATTTCTATGCTTTCTTTTTTATTTTCTTAGTAGTATTTTAGTTGTACTAAAAAGGCTCATCTATTTCTGGCCTTTTTTTTTCTTATCTAGTTTTCGATGATTTTTTAGATTTGTTGTATTGGTTGGGTTCTGCCCTCCTTGTAATAGGCTAGACTTTGTTCTCATTGTTGTAATAGGCTAGTTTTAGCTGGGATATGATGTTTTGGTGCTAAGGGGGTGTCAACCTAGTTGAGATGTCCGGATGTACCTTCTTATCCTATTCTTCTTTTGCTTGTTTAGACTTCTTTATCTAGCTCTTTGTATAATCTCTTGTACATTGAGTTCTTATTATTAATAAAGAAGTTTGTGTCTATTTCAAAAAAAATATCTCCTATGACCCTGTTTTCTTTCTGCTAGCTTTGAGCTGAACATTTTCTATGTAAGAAGTCTAGAATGAGAGTCCTGAAAGCGGCATCCATTTGGCTGCGCAATTGCAACAAGTCTTTCTAAAACATTCCTGTGACTGAGGGACTGGCTAATATCAGGTCTTCCAAGGTGTCTGCAGTGCAAACCAAAGTAGCTCAATTTCTGCTGGTGTAAATGCGAAGATTCTCTTGTCTGATTATGTTTCTGCGTAGGATTCTTATAGAAAAATGTGCTGTGCAGGATTACCTTCTCAATATCATTCTCAATTGTACTTTTTTTACCTCAATTTTATAATTTTTCAAAAACATTTTGTATTTGGTTTATGGTGATCTTTGTTCATATATTTTGTTTTATGCAGTGTCTAAAACGAGAAAAAGTAGTGCGAGTATTCAAACTGAATACTGGACAAGATGATCATGCAATAATGTTTTTGGATGACTATCTGAAGCAGGTTAGTTTTATTTAGTATGTAACTGATAAAGTTTCATTTTATAACTTGATGCATGTTACTTTTTCATGGGACATTTGCTTGGTTGTAATATGTGTGTGGACATTTGAGGGGTTGATTGGTCCTTGGCTTTCTCTTGGACTTGGTCCAAATGGTTACGGCTTTCTTGATTTGCTCGAACATTAATAATCGTTTGCTTAGGTGTGTCCAAAGCTTTCTGTTGGGAACATTTGTTGAAAAAGAAATGTAGAATTTATGAAGGGAAGAGTTAGGTTAAGGAATTGATGGGTTTGGCATGTCTTGAACATTTTTTTTTCAATTATCTTTTTTTTTAATAAATTTTTATGATTGCCAATTGGTGTGCCTTTTCTAAGTGCCTTCGTATGAGGATGTATGAATACCTTCCTCTTTGGGTTTTGTACTTTTTGCAATTTCCTATCCATTATAATTTTGAGGGATTTGTTTTAGTATATTCCGTTTCAAATATTAGCTTGTAGATTTGTTTGTTACTCAATGATGCATTTAATTCTGTCATGATTTTCAAGTTCTCTGTCTTTGTCTCCTTTTCCCTTTCTTTATTTAATTACTTTTATACAGATTGACTGTTTGATATCAAGATTTGAAGAAGGGATGAAACGTGGCAAGGAGATTTTTCTATGGTTTAAGACGCATGTTATTGATTGCAAATTGGAACCTAGTATTGGACATGAGGAGCTTGTGAGTAAATGTATACTCCCTGTAGACTCTAAATTCTATGGGCTGTTTCAATAGTTTGTTTCAAAATGGAAATCAGATTTATGCCAATATGAAAGGATGTGATGCTAGATGTTGCATTTTACATTCATATATTCAAAATAGTAAATGGAGATAAAAATGCGAAAGTCATATACTTAACTAAGCTGTACAGGTAGCTTCCCACAATCGTATAAGGAGTTATCGGGACTGTTTAGGTCTCTGCAGCAATATGGGGCTTGGTGGAAAATTCAACATTATTTGTTGTGTATGACAACATGAGTAGGAAAGCAAACTGGTAGTAAGGTGTTGGATTACTTCAACAAGGAAACGCCAAATAACCGTGAGGATGCAAAAAATAAGCCCAATTGATGGTAAAATGCACCACGATCATAATTATAAGTGATTAATATGCAATGAGTGCACCAAGTAAAAGCAAAAAATTGGTTTGATCCTGGAAACCAAGGAAAACCTAGAATGTCTGGTGTTCATTGAGAAGTCAGATTCTGCAACTTACTTCTTTGAGTTGGATTTTGACTTCAATTTGTTGCAAGTCTTGTCTAACTTGGCGCTACATGAAACTATGTTAACAAATTTTGTTAAGTACTAGCAGGATTTCTTGGGAACAAATATCTGGTGCTCAAGATATGTGGAACATCTCATCTGCAGTGAGAAAATGCAATATAGTTTACTTTTCAAAGGATGTTCTGTTGCAATCGCAACACTCTCCCTCAGCTCAGCTATGTCCCCAGACGTTTTTAACTAAACATCCTCCGTGACAGCTTATGTATACAATTCTTGAAACAAGGAAGCAAATGATTTCGCGGAAATTTATCTGACTGAAAGGTAGAAGAGTGGCTTGGCCTAATGAATTCCCTTTTAAATGCTTGCCACTCAAACATAGGAGATTAGAGATTCCGGTGTTAAGGATATCATGGTGGCTTCTATACAGATCAACCCTCATTACTTCATATCATGAACCACAAGTTGAGGATAGTGCTCTCCCAAAATCTTCGAGCAAAGCTTTGTACAAAGTAAATAATTTGTCTTTGGATTTCATTTAGAATTGGCTTACCACTGATAAGTTAATACTAATCCAAATTAGATAAACAACAGATGAACTGGTGTGTCTCTATATGTTTCAGAATAAAACAACCAGTTGCTATTCCTTCATAGTGACTATTCTCTGCCACTGCAGGTTTGATAGAAATTATTTTGATCTTTGACAACCACTTCATACAATCCCAAGGATGGCTGGTCATATTGTTAACCTCTGTGCTTGTTGTGTCTCCTTCCAAAGCAAGGTGGAGTTCTGTGGTTTTGAAGCAGTACTTCAGCCTGAGGCTCTCGTTTTTAGTAATACTGTAATAGGGAGTAATGCAATTTGTTTGAGGACCCATAAATTTCTTGGGTCTGTGTAATATACTTTTCATATTGCAGTTAACTTTGTACTGGACAACCTTAATTTAGGTTCACGTATCCTTGGTGAATGATTGGTTAGAGCAATTTGTCATGGACCATATGTTCAAACAGAAAGCTAAAGCTGTGGCTTTGCGCTCTTTATGCTATAAAGCTTCTCCTTGGAGCCCGAGTCGTAAATGTTTTTGTAATTATTATCCATTTTTTATTAGCTAATAGGAGAACTTACTGGGAATCCCCTTGGTTTTAGGTTCTTGACTTATTCTCTTCTTCCAAGAAACAAAAGGTTTATGTTTACAAAAGGTTTATGGCTTTAGGTTCTTGACTTATTCTTCTTCTTCCAATAAACCTCTTTTACGAGAAACACTAATTGATAATAAGAAACACAATAATTTCAATTTGACTACATTGAATTTCTGTTCTTCTAAAGAGAGCATATCAATATCATTCTGCTGAGCAGGATACGTGACCTGTAAATTCTAATTCCTCATAAAAAATTTGAACTAGGGCTCCAAATTTTCCCTTGTATAGAAAAAAAGAAACTCAACTAGTTATTTTCTTGCTGCAGTGCACTCTCTTATCTCTTGGGGGAAAGATTAAAGATGAAGATATCTCCCTCCTGATGAACGCTGGACTCTTAGTAAGTAATTTTGAGATTCTCATTAGAACTTCCTTTAATGTGGAAAAGAGCAGGTATATGGTTAGAGTTGAGATAAAAAGGATTTAGTTCTTCTATCTCGATGAAGGATGTGTATTAGAGACGACCATTAGAGATGCCCAGAAATGGAGAGAGCTTGTTGCATCATGTAGGGTCCCCGTGCACGATAAATTTTGGGTTTCATATGTTGCTGATTAGCTCTTGTTCACTTGCATTCGCTAGGCCCCTGCACCAAATGCTCATTTCTTATTCTATCAATCTCAGCTGATCAGTGCACTAAATATTTTAGGTTGAATGTAACATAATTATAAGATCTTCAAAAGTTCACGGGGTCACACTTTAGATGATCTGCTGCCTTTGAGTCCATAGTTCTTCAATCAGGAACTACACGTTTCTTTGTTTTTTCATTTTTAGGTTACCTTTAAGAACAAGGCTTCCTTTCCATATGTGGCCTTTTATGGCTGTTTGAACATAGATCGCTGGCCCATATTTATTTGGTCAAATAGAACATTTAATGAAAACTCAAAATTTGCTTGTTTCTAAGTATTTTCAATTATGTTGTACCATTTTCACTTCTACTTTTTTTTCCAGAATCGCCAACTTATTGATCCAAACGTGTATTGGTTTGCAATTCCAAGTATCGGTTCTGTACTGAAAGGCATTTCTCAGGTATCTGAAATAATTTGCTATCGAACTTCCTTCACAATTTGTTTGTATTTTGGCAATATGTTATGTAGGGTGGCGCCCAATCTAAAATTGGAGACATTTATATATTTATTAATATTGACAGCTGATTGGGCAGTTGTTGATTCACACAGATAAAAACTTGAGTGTAAGGTATCATGGAAATTGGTGAAGGAAATATCTGTTAATTGGAAAAGGATTGAAACTTATTTAACAAGCTCTTTCTATCTTAGGGGAAAAATGTGTCTCTTAATTGCTCATTAGTATGATACTACTCTGTACTTGTATCTACTTGAATTTGATTCCCACTGGGGATGCATCATGGTCAGGCCACAAACCTTTTGATGTGAAATTATTTCTATATAACTATTAAAGGGCGTACAAATGTAGTTTATACACTCTAATGGTAAAAATAATACAAATCACTTATTGCACGTTGTACACTAAAAAATTAATACAATTCATTTATTATCTTTAGGAAAAAGTTCATCAGTGGATGAAGAATATATGTATATGGTTCCATTCAACCAGGAGTAGAAACTTTACATGGTTTTACGGTCGAATGACTATATAGGAGGGCATTATCTTGAAGATTCTTTCATGCTCTTGAATAAACATTGTGGTATGAGTGGATGCATGTCTAGAGACTAGAGGGAATAAACAGAACTTTCTTGTGAAATTACGTCTTTCATCTAACTTATGGTTTGGATGTATGAATAAGTTCTAAAATTTAATGAAAATTGACTTATACGACCTTACTCGAATATAATAAGATTATGTGCAACTTTGTCCTTGAATTTTTGTTGAGAATTCTGACTTGACTTTCACTAAATATGATGTACTGATATATTTGTGTTCTTCTCATTTTTTTTCTTAATTCAGGGCAGAAAGGAACTCATTTCTTTGCTAAAACGTACCAAATACAAAGAAATGATGATGACATCTTTGCAGAAAAAGCGTCTTCGCTTTTCTTCACTCGACATGAGATTTCATATACGAGATTTAATTGGGTCTGGTTACCTCCGAACCGTGCAATCACCAACAGGCTTACTTGTTCAGTTATCGAAAGATTAAAATCAGGGAGGACGGAATCATATGCTTCTGTTTGATTTCCTCCCCACTTGTTTATTAACTAAGGTAATTTGCTATTGCTTTAAATTTTCTTGTATTTGGAGCGCTACTTTCCTTTCATTCAATCAATGAAAATTTTATGTCCTTTCAAAGAAAAAAAAATCTATCACTTGAATAGTCTTTAATATAATATACTAGAATTCAGGGAAAAGTTCAATTTTTATCCCTGGTATATAAGCTAGTCCATTATAATTGGTGCAATTTTATAAACTTTTTTTTGTCTCTTTGGTTGGATGAGACTAATTTTGGCCAATATTCATTATTCCAATAATAATTGGATGATCTAAGTAGTAGTTTTTTGTTGGGTTGTTTTGAAATATAGCAAAATGAACAAAAGTATTTACAAAATAGTAATTTCCTTTTTCTTTTTTTCGATGTTTTTATTTATTTATTACTACTACTACTTTTTTACTGGGATTAATTTATTATTTTTATTTCGTTTCATTTCATTTCGTGGCTAGTTTCAAGTAATTTCATGTTAGAGGTTGGACATTTTCGTGACATGTTTTAGTGTGTTAGTTGAATTTCATATGATTTATTGGTCGATCCCATCGGCAATTTCCTAAAATAGTTATGAGTTCTGAGTCTATGACTTTCAAGAGGTACTGCTTCCAACATTTAAATTCATAATTTAAAGTTTAAGATTAAAATTGACGATAGTCGAATCATACTTTTCATTGAATTTAAAGTTTCACTTTCTATTGGATGTTTCAAGTATTTATATCTTTTAACTTAGCAGGCTGAAATGGAAGCTAAGCATCAGCAACATGACAAAGAAAAACTGTTCATAATTCATAAGCCATCATCACAAAGGGTGGGTAGGACTTAAGAGGAAGGTTGTGTGTCCTCAATCTTTGTTATTTTTATCATTATCGATTTCTTAATTAGGGGAAATGAGCACTATTGAATTTGTGAAGGTTTTAGTTTATGTGGGTCTACCTTTGTTCAATTGCATGTGAACATTCAAATGACCCACTTGTAATACTTAATAATAACATTTGGGGTATTTTTTTTTTCTTTGTAGGATTTCAGAATCATTGATTTTTTATTTCTCATTTCATTTTGATTCTTAGATGTACAATTGAAATATCAATATTATACTATTGATACACTAATTGAAATTGAAATGCATTTTAAAATAGTAATAATATACATTTGAAATGTTGATGATATACTTAAACAAGCCATTATTCTATAATTATCATCCTGAATGCTATATACTTCGACAATATCATTGATGTGCTTCTCTCTCTCTCTCTCTCTCAATATGGTACAATTATACAAAATATTGAGAATATTTGTTATACTACTAAGTATTGGCATGCTAACTAAATGTAATTTTTATGTCATCAAAATCATATAGGTGTCTACAAGATAGAACAAATTGCATAAACTATTTATATTTTGTGCAGTACACAATGCGAGATGGGTGTTGTACTTCTATCTCTAAAGAAAAACATATAATTATCGCTGATCTAAATTTATTTTGGATACATTTATATTTGATATGGCAACTTGACATAAGTAATATATACTATTAAAACCAAATAAAAAATTTAAACACTCACAATTAGGTCAATTTACATCAACCTGTTGATCGTTAATTGTATACTAAATATATGGTATATCAAATTTACACGTTAACATTGTTAGAAATGACCATCATTGTAATGATTTATAGTTAATGTTTCAATAGAAAATATGATTATTGTTATTATTTTTATGGTTACGAATATTATAATTGTTTTATGATTATAATGTTATGTTTTAATAGACATTCGAGAAAAAGATTTAGGTGTGAGTATTTCTTTTCCTTTCCAAACTTTGGATTTTTTCTTCTAGCAATATTTTTTTATATTTCATTTTTAACTTTGGTAAGTGCATGCTTGAGTTAGAAAGTTGTGTTAAGTTTGGAGAGCAGCCAATATATTCAATTAAATTTTACTTTCCAAAGATAGTTATTCGTCAGACAATGATTGACATTTTTCAACTCACATAGAGAAATTTAACAAACATTATATAAAATAATTTGATATATTCCAATATTTAGAAAACCATTATTAGTTTTTGTAAACTTATATATTTTTCACCCATCACAAATTTCAATATTGAGTCTAGCTTGATCGTTACCACTTTTCATTGATCATACTCACTTGAACTTAAGTTATCTATCGCTCTCTTGAAAGAATATTTAATAATAATAATCATATATATTTTCTACCAAACATAATGTATGTGTTCACTAAGTATCTTGTAGTCATCCTGTCTTAGTTTGTTTTCCGAAGCCCTTCATCAATGGTCTTTATTGATCCCTTCGTGTGAAGGATATTATTGTTTATTCGAATTGATTCTCTTTAATAAAAGTTCTCACTTATTTTACTAAAATGAAAATTTACATTTACCAATGTTAAGGCCATTTAAGAAGAAATTTAACAATTTAATTGGATGGATGATCCATTTTAAAGGTCCAAAATAGCAAATGACCTAGTTTTTGAAAAAAAGTATGAAATGTACCTTTGCTGCTGATGCATGATTGTGTAAATTTACAGTATTGCCTTTTTCTCTTCTTTCTCACACGTTTTCTCCCTTTGTTTTTCTTCCTCTACATCTTTTCTGGGACGACGAGTCCACGCAAGCAACTTCAGTGTGACCAAGTCCAGAGTGAAGAGAGAGTGATACCAATTTGAGCAAAAGTGAGAGAGCGACAACGATTTTGGTGAGAGAAGCGAGAGTGAGACTGATTTTCCATGTGTGCACGAGTATACTTTGATAATTGACGCTGGTAGAGGTCCTTCGGCACTTTTTCTAAAAAATTATCATTGGACACTTTTCTCCAATTTGTGGACCATTCATCCGACGAACTCTTGGTAAATTGGTCTTGATAATTCATAGACCAAAGAAACAATGAAATAGAATGAAACAAATTGCTTTTGCTGTATTTTATATACACTGAAATACTCGTGTAAATGCTATTGGTTTGGTGTCTTTTGTACAACAAATTTTTTATATAAACCCACCAATTAGATGTGGGAAAAAAAAGACAAGAAAAAAGAACATTATACTTCAATGGTAAAAAACTATTCGGCTCTGTTTTTCTCCTTTTCTTTTTCAGTATCTGTTGTTCACCTATGCTTACCATGGACGAAGACTCCGCCTCCTTCTTTGTTGCTCGAATTTGGTCAAGGAATTTAGATGCAGAATGCACCATCCTAAATAGAACCTATATATACTAAAAAATTCCAACTGATGATATTTAGCTAATGAATCAGAGCTCCTGCTGTTTCATCTGATAATACTCGGGAGAATCGACACCTTACATCGACTCTTTTCTCATATCAACATCATCCATTTTAGGAGATGTCATTGAGTTCGAAAAGCTTCCTCCAGTTTGCTGGTGACTATGACTAGGTGTATCAGATGCGTCACCTTCCTCCAACTCGCCATCTGTTCGAAGAGGTAAATTCAAATCACTCAGGTAGAATTACATAAGTTGTGTTAACAATGAGTGAAAAAGGAAAACATTGGTGCATTACCAAAGAGTGATTTTATTGACGGTCTTTTTGGTTTGCTGCATTTCTTCTTCAATTCAGCTACACGTTAAGAGAGATAATCAATTAATCTCCCTTTTCAGAACATGCCAAACTAGAACTTGGAGCAAATATGTGGGATTTTACAATGCTTGAGGTATAAATAGTGGAGGGAGAGGGAAGTTGAGAGATTTCTTGAAAACATTGTCAACTTGAAGTGTAATGATGATTAAAATCTGTCTCGCATGCATGCATACATACAAAAGGAAAATTACTATGAATTTGTTTCAATCAGGCCCATGAATTTATGATTTGATCAATCACCTCCCTAAACAAAGAAGATTGTTTCTATCACACACATGAATATTTGATTAATCACCCCGTGGGTAGTTTGTTAAGTGTTGTAACTAACCCCTTCTGTTAGTATTGATGTCAATATATCCGTAAAAAGGTGATCAATTTTTTTGCAGCAAATATATCTATATCAATACAAATTACTAATAAAATGGGCTAGTTGCAACAATTAACAAACTGTAGAAGGTGACTGATCAGATTAAAAATTCATGTTATGGTAACCAATCCTGTTTAAGAGATGGTTGATCTAAGTAAAAGATCATGTGTTTAATTGCAACAGAGATGGATTTTGCAATTTTTACTTTAGCAGTCCCAAAACATAAAATGATAAATTGGCAAGATATGCTTTTTTTTTTTGGCATGATCTGCTTGTCAAGCCAGGAAGTAAATAATTCAAACTGGAGGACATACCCATCCCAGGCAATTGATAATCGTTGACAATTTCGAAGTTTTTATAAGTGTATCCAACAAAGTTGATGTCCTTCGATGAAAGCATCTGATACAAAACAAATCAAAAAGGAAATTAGACAACGACAATAAGAACATGGTAGGTAAATTTAAAAAATCATATCCACATATCTTACTATGAAAGCAATATATGGTTTGGTTCTTTAGCAGGAATTTTAGGAAATCGAAGATTTGTTTTTGTTATTCTTGGGGGTATATAGAGAGTTTTTATTTCGAAGCCAACACCTCATTGTGCTTCTTTTTATATTGTACCTTTCTGTTCACTTTCTGCAAAATAATCTATTTGCATCCAACAAAATCATTATTGTTGTTATTTGGGAGATCAGTAGCTTCTTCCATCACCGTGCGGCCCCGCCCTAAACTTAACTACTCTATAAATTTTCTTAGCAAGAGAACCATAAATCATTTGATGGATATGTCATCAAGTTCGATAGACTTGGGAGCATAACAGGTAAACGATCGATAAAACATTGTAGATATATATCTGTTAAGGTAATAGATTCTCTTCTCCCAAGGTTGCTTATTTATTTGTTTCTTTTTGAAAAGGAACAAGACCTTTTACTTCTCCAAAGGTTGTTTAACAAGGATGAACGATGATTATCTAAATCTCAGTGAAATTACGGGCAAATAAGAATGTATATAAGAAGGCTACATAAATAACCAATACTTAAAAGAGTGTTACCTTTCTCCATGGTCCAGTTTTAGATGAAGTACTGCTTTGCGAGTCAGACTAGATATAAAAAAAAGGAAGAAAAAGTAAATGAGAAAATGTCCAAGCAACGTGCTCTGACAATTAACCAAGATGGTGGAACATCATGCTACCTCTTCAAACTTTTCAAAATTTTGAGTGTCTAGCTCATCTTTAACCTCAGGAACAAATGCAGCTTCCATTTGGTATAGCCTATCCCATTCAGTGCCTTCAAACCACGAATGAACCTAGATGATAGATTGGCAGGCAGGAACCTTTAGGTTATTGTAAAATTTTCAAATTTAACCAACTGAAATTAAGAAATGGACACACCATACAACACCTTAATTTCATCCGCGCCATTTGTACCGAGCCTCTGGTTAACATTGCATAGTAGTTTACTAATGAGATCTTTTGCCAAGAGGGATAGCTTTGCCTCGTCAGGGAACTTCAAATGAGTTCTCCAGTTCACTATCTGGAAAGGGTAACAATGAGAAAGAAGAAAAATAACAAAAGTAATTCTATTAAAAAAAAAAATCTTGAATTGTCATGCCTCCCATTATACAGCCCAGAGATAGGAATGGCCAGATTTTTTTTGAAAAACGAAACAAACCTCTTCGTTAAGATAATGAATTGACAATACAAAGAAATCGATGACCAGATAGTTAAGAACCCTATATTTCTTCCTGTCATACTAACCGCAGTCTAGCAAACATGATATATAAACATGAGAACATTTTTTATCAGGAACATGTCACTACAATATTTTCATCGCATGGAAATGAAAAGGAAGGCTAGATATACAAAATGGTTCCAAATCTTTTACAGAATTCTTAATTTCGTCCTTAATCCCTAAAAACTCATTTTCTCCAATGCATTAGAAATTCTTCATAAGCTCCTACGTTTAAAAAAAAGGTTAAAATTTGTTAACAAAAAGTTGATGTAAGGTTGGATTGTTGTTTTATAAGCATGCGTCCTATCCATGAACAAGTCAACTGAAGCTATTTGACATTTGAAAGATAATCCACTCATTAGCAAAATTTAATCCTCCCTTGAACAGAATCTATTTCTTCCAAATGGTATGTTCAAATGGCAGGGCCACATGTCCAAAAACGAAAGATAAAACAATAACTTGATCAAATCCGGGAATTTATTTTTTAATGGGATCACCTAATTGAGAATTTTAAATAAATAAGCGTAAAATTCTGTGTTTAAAAGATTAAAGACAGCATTAAGAATTACATGAAGTATTAGGGACCATTGGCATGTTTTAACTGGAAAACAAAAAGAATCAGAGTACTGCATCACCAGCAATTTCATTGTCCAAGTAAATATTACAGTTTCATGGACTTTGCAAATGAAATAGAGTCGATCTCAGATGAGTTACATAGGAGGACTTCACCAACAAACAAATAGTAATATATAAGTTTCATAGACGTCGCAAAGAAAAGGATAAATACGCATTCATTTGGACAAAATTAATGACAACTTTCGTGTCAAAATCAGTTTCAAATGCAAAAATGGAAGTTGAATGAAACAGTGTCTTGCTGTGAACTTGACCAAATTGTTTAACTGCTGAAACACCATTCTTATGACTACAGTACAGAACCGAGCATCTAAAAAATCATATTTTTTTCACATTAAACAACCATAAGATATGATGGAGAAAAACTACAAAGATATAAATTCCAGATAACAATTCAAAATTGGAGGGGAAAGTTACCTTCCGACAAGTCGACATTGGATCATCAGAGTAAAAAGGTGGATAACCAACAAGCATTTCATACATAATAGCTCCAAGTGACCACCTAATATTTGGACAAAGAACAAAAGTCATAAAATTGTAAAAGACTACCTATAAAACTATCTCCAGAATGTCGCCATGGTAGTAGAAAAAAACATCATGTAAATACAATGTTGCAAATCTAATTGCAATCAAATGGACGTCACATGAAAGAACCTCATCTTTTTGCAGTTGAGATATTAAAAGATCATTGGCATAAAATTTTTTGCATTCACCCTATATAGATATACAATATTTTAGAATTACCAGTCACATTCCATGCCATAACCCTTCTTCAACAAAACCTCTGGAGCAATATAATCGGGGGTTCCAACTGTTGAATAAGCCTGGAATTCCAAATATACCATAAGATAAGAGAAGAAATGATGTGCATCTAAACAATGAACTAGGTTTTTTCTTTTTAAAGAAAGAACTAAACCTACCAAATGGTTCCTAATCTCTTACGTATTCTTTTAAACTTTTCAATTTTAACCTTAACATATATTAAAATCCCAATTAGATGCTGTTAGAAAAAGAAATTTGTTAAAATTTGTTAACAAAAAGTTGGCACGTCATTAAATTATTATTTTATTAACATGTTTTGGACACATAAGCCTACCCTTAGACATGCCACTTGAAAGAAACAAATTTGGTTGATGGGCCTATTGAAATTTGTCTCTGGGGGATTTTCTTTTCATGCGTCAGTTTCATGTGTTAAAGTGACATGTCCAATTGTCCAAATGTATTAATATATCAATAACTTGATGATATATCAAGTTTTTGTTAACAAATTTCAACAATTCTTTAATGGAATGACCTGATTGAGAAAGGAGTAAACAAAAACACCCTAGGGGTAGGGAAATGAGAGGCCCCCTCCCAACGAAATACTAGCTAGTGAAGCGCAACCTTCCAATCTTGAAGGATTAGAGCTACGCTATCGTTATAAAAGAATTCCTTGTGGCTAAGGCACCATTACAGATATTTAATCTAAGAAATTAAACTTCTCTAAGAAGAAATTTGCCAGAACACCATTTAATAGCAAAGCATTGGAATAAGCAAACAGCCAACCACGAAACAAATCCCTTCATAACTATAAGTTTACTTAACATATGCCATCAAAAAGAAAAAGAATCAAATTTTGGTAGAAGAAAACGTACAAGCATTCTTCGATTCTTCTGCCAATGTTGTAGTTGCTCTTGTTGAGTACGAGGAGTTGCATTGCGTTCATCATTTTGCCCAGCTCCATTACGGGTACTCCCTATATCAAAATCTTGTTCCCGGAGTATACTGCAATCTAATGGTTTGCATAATCCAAAGTCTGAGAGTCTCAAGTGCCCAAATTTATCAAGCAGCAAGTTGTCAGGCTTAATATCTCTGTGATACAGAAACAACAGAATTAGCTTAAAATTTAAATTTGAACGAAATAATTCATGATAAGTATCCAATTGAGTTAGTGCACTTAGCATAAAAATCAACAGACCTATGAATGTAATTGTGCTTATGAATAGATTCAATAGCCAAAACTATCTCTCCAACATAAAACCTCGCTTCATCTTCAGTCAAAGTATCCTTTCTCATCAATAAAGTCATCATATCTCCACCAGGTAGGTACTCCATAATAAGATAAAGAAACTCATCATCTTGAAACGAACAATAGAGTTTCACAATACAATTGCTGTCTACTTCAGCAAGCAGATTTCTTTCAGCTCTCACATGTTCTACCTGAAAGATCTCCAAAAGTGCTCATAAGCATGCAGAATAATAAGTTCTGGAATACTACATGGGGCAGGCCACCACAAATTACCTGGCCCCTTCGAAGCATCTCTGATTTTTTAAGCTTTTTCATAGCATACACCTGACCTGTAGTCTTCTCTCTACAAACACGAACCTACAACAACAGGAAAATAATATACTTAAGAAGTTACACTCAAAATAGTGAGTACACAAACAAATGTGGTTTAAGAATAGTTTTGATTCCTAAATTTAATCTTTTTTTCCTTTCATTTACGTTTTTTAGTTTCAACTGACTTGATCCTACAATATTTAGTTGTCATCTAAGAAGCACGAGCACCGACATGCAACTAGGCCAATTTACAAAAAAAAAAAACGTAGGTCATGACATGGTGGGAACACATTATTTATTTATTACAAAATAAATATATGTGTGCATAATTTGACATATTGTAAAATATGTGCGCATATATTTAACAAAAAGTAAGAAAGAACAAAAATGGAAAAATAATGAAAAGATAATAACGGAGGGAAATAATAACAGAAATGAGAAAAACAAACAGTAAGAAAAATAAGATAAGATGTCAACGGTTGTGGGTCTTTAACATTCTGAGAAAGGTTGTGGGTTGAGTTTTGAGGGTGAAGTGTGTTGTTAGTATGGAGAACGTGTGTAAAAACTCAATTTTGAAAAAGTTGTGATGAACAGTTAATTTAAATCGGCTTAAAATGCCCCTCAAATAGGTTGCCAATAGTGTCTTGTTTCATTATTCTTTTTTTAAAAAATTGCATATGAAGTGTCCTTGGCTTGTGCTAACGTGTCAGAAAGAAAAAAATAAAATAACAGACATGCCAACTGACGTGTCAGACAACAAGAGCGTGTGAGTGTCCCAACACTAACACTTTTAGAAGTGTTGGTGCTTTATAGGTTGTCAAGATTGGACTTTAACATTTTAGGTAGGTGGGTAACCAAAATGATCAATAGGTGGGTAACCAATTTAGAATGAGGTTTGATTTTATTCTCATTTACATACCCCAATGATCATTAGGTCAATCCCATGGTCGTTCATGTTAGTTCTTCTTTTATACCTTCAAATTTTGTCCCTAAATTTTATCCACCTCCCATTTTGTACCTATGAACCTCTATTTTAATCCTCCAACTTTTATTTTAAACTTTGTTATCAATCTATGTGGAAGCTAACGAACAAGAGAAACCAGGGGGTCTTCAAAGAGAAAGTGTGCAATCTTGATTAGTTATGGGAGATCATTAGACTCTTAGCTTATATCTAATATTCTCACTCCAAACATTTTTGTTATTATGATCTTGTTCATATTTTCGCCAATTGAGAGTCTTTTTTTATAATCCTTTGACTTTACAGGGATATCCCATCTCCTCCTTTCATCAATATATAATTTTTCTTTTGTTTGTTATAAAAAAATATTAAAAAAGGAAAGAAAGAAAGATAGAGAGAGGATAATTCAAAGAATAAAAGCTAAAGGAAAAGTACAGAGAAATATACAAACGGAATCTAGTGGTTCATTCCACATAACATGAACAGGATAGGCTCAAATTGTTCATTAAAATTTTACTTTTATGACACATTTGATTTTCTAGTTATTCAAACAATTAATTTTGTTTCATTTGGAATTAAAGATCTATTTGTATATGTAGTTTAATGTAACTGATTAAACAACAAACTTGAGCTTGAGGATTATGAGTGTGTTCCTAAAAGTGTGATTATGGAGATCCCTCAACAGATATGATTTCAATTTGATGGTAGAAGAGGGATTGAGAGGAGTAGAAAAGGAAATTCATAAATAAAAATGTAAGGCATACCTCCCCAAAAGCACCTTTGCCAATAATTGTTAGTAAATCGAAATCATCAACTCCCATTTTGTGCCTTTGGAGGCGCATGTATTCAGTTTCCTTCTTCTCTAAGAACTTCAGTAGATTATTTTGATCTTCTTCAGATACATCAGCATCAGCCAACTTCTTTTCCAATACATTTCGTCTGTCCATAGAAAAATTAACAAAATCTTATATCCATTCGAAACCTACTGAAACAAGAACCTTTAACTTGGTAGTTTCACAAGTTTGTTAAAAATCATGGGTATAAAGTACAATAACAACTCTTGTTATTAATTATGTCTAAATTATATACTGTATGTTAAAAATGATAAAGAACAATGGATGATTAATAATTTGAGATAATTGATGGATAATTAAAGAGTAGGCAAGCTTTCCAGGATAGCAGAAGAATTTCTCTACTAAAGTCTAGAGATGGACAGTACGCATATCTGAATGACTCAATAATGTATATGAAGAAAAAATAACAAAGAACAAGACTAATAAAGTTGAGTTCAAATGCTATTCATTTCTTAAAATAAAAACTAGTGAGCAAATGTTAAAGTAACTACTTTTTGAGTTGTTTTGTGTAGTTAACTCTTATGGTGGTCGATTCTTTAGAAAAATTAAAATTTATCTTGCATAAAAAAACTACTAGCTTGCGAACATAGCCATCTAACTACAAGTTTATGATAGAGTTTTTAGAAACTGATATGCAGAACAAACTGCAAATACCCTATTTCAAAAGTGAGAAATATTTTGTAGTCAAGCATCAGATTGTAAAACTATGCTTAAAAGCTCAAATCTGCTTTTAAGACCATAGAGACCTCGACAACTGTTTAGGATCAGATTTTTAACATAATGTTAATTCTACGGTATAATAAAGGTTTTAATGATAAATACAATATTTGCATACAGTAGTAGTTTCTTAGAAACAGTACTAAAAGAAAACTATAGCTGTTATATACACGTTGAGCACAATCTCAAAAGTCATTAACATTGATAAGTTCTGATAGCCTCAAGAAGAAAGAATAAAACTTAGCATTGTAAATCAAAGGATTCAACAATTGGTTCCTATGTTTTCAAGAACCATGACAAGTGAATGGAGGAATAAGCGGAGAGCGCTTCTCAAATAAAAAAGGTGTGAAACAGATGACGCTTTGGTTTGTGCTTTATGTAAAAATGGGAAGCAAAGCAGAAGCATTTTTCTTCTTCCTGCCAATATAGTATAAAATGTTGGTATAAATCTTCCTAATACATTCAACCTACACTGGAATTTCAACTTCAGAGTAGCTATATCCATCAAATGCTGGCTGAAGATCAATTTAAAAGGGAGGCTAAGATATTCCAAGCCAACGCAGTTAGAGCTACTAGTTAGCACATATGGTTCAAAAGGAAAAACCAGAATTTCCGGAAATAACTCGAAATGAGCCAACACTTCCAGGAAAGAAATGAAGTTCCATCACATGGCTTTCATTTTTTAGCTCTCAGTTTTGGCTCCCAAATACCTTGATGGCTGCAGCCTGTAGCTCTTTGTTTCTAATCCTCATGCGCTCCCTCCTCTTCTGCAGACGTTCCTATGTTCTCCTTTAAAAGATCAAAATTTTCACCGGTTCGTGTGTCAACACTTTGTATCGTACTCAAAGGCACTCTTAGAGGTTTGGGTCCACGTGCATTTGAGCATCGAGGATATTGATAATTTGTCTTGAAGTTGCTCGATTGTGCAGTTCATTTGGGGTTTCTTTTGTGCATAATATAGATTTTAGGTCCATGATGGAGAATGTAGTGTTGTCCGCTTCTTCTAGGGAAAAAGGGAGAGTTCTTTGGCAGACTTCTTTTCTTTTCTAGTAGTAAGGTATATTTAGCTTGAAAGAGAACTAAGATTTTTCACAGGGATGGAGCTCTATTCTATGCGAAAACATTAGTTCTCAACATCTTTTTATGGATGATTGCCACTAAAACTTGGTGCAATAATTAGTTAGATGTTATTCTTTTGGATTGGAAGCCCTATTTGTTGGGGTGAGCTATTTTTTTTGTATGTGCTTGTATCGTAGTCTCTCATGTACATTTTCTAATTGCATTTCCCATTATAATGAATTAAGACCAACATCAGTGACTCGTTTGTACCTTCATGACTTGCCATAAACAAAGTAGACATTCTCATAATCATGAAGATGCATTAGTTACAGAATGCATAAAAGTTTCACATAAATAAACACTTTGCTCGAACATTACTACTACACAAATGTTGTAATTTCCAAAATACAAAACAGGAAGCAACCATATATAAATATATATTTATATACCTCTCTTTTCTCTCCTGCAGATTCTTCATTTGCTCCTTGTAATGATTCTCAATATACTGCTTTGCCGCAGCAACCTTCTGCTTAGTGATATTAGAAAGCGCTTCCTCATCCATTTGATCAGTAGCAGTAGAATCCTCATTCTCTCCCATACTATTATCCTTCTTCTTTGTAGAACCCCTCAACCTATCTCTACGCTGATTAAACCAACTCCTCGCCGAATCCATTTCTCAAACAGAAATCTCAAGAACCATATAGCATCCCAAGAACAAAAAAAAGGAAAAAAAAACCAATCAAATCATTCTATATCAAAATGTAACCACCCCCAAAATTCGAAACAACCATAAAATCGTTGAAAAACCAACAAACGATCCAACATCGGAAAAGGGGTTGTAAAGAAAAGAACAGAACAGAACAGAACAGAAAGGGAAAAAAAAAAAAGAATGGGAATGTTAATCAATGTCAAAGAAAAGGAATTGAATGAGAGATTTCAAGAAAAACAGAAAGAGGGCTGAGAATTCGGATGACCGTGAAACAAAAATAGAGATTGAATTGACGAAATGAAGGGGAACATATGATCCAGAGAAGGATTCCAGCATTTTCGTTGTGCCCTTCAATTACAGATGATCATGAAGAAATTGCAATGACTTCCTCCGAAATGATCTCTCTTTAGGGAATTGAATTACCAATGATTTCCATTTCTTTTTCTTCTTACTCGCTTCTCAAACTCTTCCATTGAATTTGAGTTTTATCATTGACGACGATGATATATATTTATTACAAAGGTGGTGCCAATTTAATTGGTGAATTATTATTATTATTAGAAAACAGATATCAATCAAAATTATTACATGAAATTATGAAAGATAGATTATTTCATAAAATATTTACATTTTATTATAACGAACTTCCAAGAAATCTAAATATTTTGTCAATTTTTTCTGTATTTCAAGAAACTCTATTATTATACCTATTTTTAAATATAAAACAATAATATTTATAAAATACAACAAAATATCATCGTCTATCTATGATGAGTAATATAATAGAGATGTCAATCTATAACTCTATGTTTTTTTTTTATTATTAACACTCTCTTTTACTTATGGACTTTAAACAGAAGTAGGTTTGAACACATAGATATCTTTTGAACTAACATGCTTCAATACTATCTTAAATCATCAATTGATCCAAAAATCGAAGTTAGTAAAGAAAGCCAAACTTAATTATATATCATTTAACAATATTTAATACTCATATTTAAAATATTAGTTGGAACTTCCCATCTTATTTGATGTGGGTTCTACAATGGGCATCCCTATTATTTACTGATTATTGAGTGATGGATTTTTAAATTTCTAGGTTGATAAACTAAGAAGACAAACGTGTAAAAGAAAGATATCACATGCATTTTATTTTCAAATGTTTACAACTTTCAATCTCTCTCTCTAACATTTTTTTATTACACCTCCCAACATAAGAATATTATATGTTATTGAATATAAATGAGTACTCCAATATTTGGCCTGAGGATCCTCTTTTCTACTCAACGTAAGCATGACTCTATCATTAAAGTTTCAACTTTAGTCTATAACCGATTGATAAGGACAATGGATACTCACCCTTATGGCATACATTCTCAACAATCTACTCTTCGAATAAAGTACTTCAAGTTTTCCTTCAAATGCTCATTCATTCATTTAACACCTACTTTTGAGGCTCAACTACATCCAAATGGCCATTCATCCATTTAACACTTACTTTTAAGGCTCAACTACATCTTTGTTCGACTCTCGATGATTCTACTGGTACGATTAAGCTAAGGGCACGACCTTGATGTCATTTGTTAGGACAACGAACCCTCCATGATTTTCACTTATTGTTCACTTTGAGCATATACACCTTCATGACTTTGCTTTTGATATCATTAAAAAAGGTCTCATACTAATGGAGATAACTATTCTCACTTATATACCCATGATCATATCCTTATTTAATCGATGTGAGACTTTGGTTGCATTCTCAACACACTTCTTAGTTTTTTCTAAAAGAAAATAGTTTTTATTAAGGATAATTGTAACAAATAGCAATTTTAGAAACAAAAATCCAATGTATAACAACACATTTAAGAAATTGCAAATATAACAAAGTTTATCAGTGATAGACTTCCGTCATCCCTGACAAATCAATCAAAATCTATTAGCCACATAAGTCAACTAAATTGAAAGTTTTTTTTTCTTTTATAAATTAAGAGAAGCTAAATTTAAAAAAAAAAAATGTATCCAAACTTTCTTGACTTTAGTCTATTATTTATAATTAGATATATATTGTTTAAAAATGACAATACATTTTAGGACAAAAATGGTAAAAGGTGGAAGATTGATAAGACATTATGTAAATAATATGGTCCTACACCTCTGCTTGTATTTGAAAGCAAAGTTTGGCAAATATCTCATGGGTGTGCCCAATTATTGGAAAAAGATTGAATGGAAAAAATGTCTCATTTGTCTCCTTCATACTTATAATTAAATTGCTAATAAAATAAAAAGAAATTAAATTACACTCTAATAATGATTTATTACCTCAAATAATTATATTGATTATTGTTTGAAACTTTTAAATTAATTTTAGAAAATTTAAATAAATAGAAGAAAATGAAAAATATTTATATCATATAGCAAAAAATAATGGACACTTTGAGTTTGGGTTAAAATTTTGGTTATCTAATTTGAGCTTGGATTAAAATTTTTATATGGACTGTGTGATGGTTTGTCAATTCTTCTATTTTAAATTTTTTTTCCAAATAATGGGTTAAATTACAAGTTTTTTAACACTCTTAACAATATCAAACAACTGCCAACTTTTAATTTTGTAGTCTTTGATATATTATTTTAAATTTTTTTAATAATTGTTAGATTAAATATAATATTTAATTTTAATGTCTCATTCAACTCTAAAAATTTTGTTTAATAGATGTATGAATTTTGAAAGGGATTTGAAAAACTAAGGATCTATTGAACAAAGAATTGAAAGAGTAAGAATATGTGTTGGACATTTTTTAAGTTTGGGAACTTAATGAACAACAATGGATGTTTAAAAATCTAAATTAAAATATGGTTTTTGTCCTTATATTTTTTAATTTTTGATTTTAGATTATGTACTTCCAATTGTTTAATTATAGTCTTCATAATTATAGACTCAATGAATCTTAGATTTAGTCTCAATTTGTGGAACACAAATAAAAATCTATATCAGATATTGATGTTATTCAACATGCGATTTAGAGTATCAATTATTTCATGTTAACTTTTTTTCTAAAGATAAAAGATAAGCAATAACTCATTTGATATTAATTTTTCAATTCAAAACTAAACAACCTATTTAAAATGTTCATTTCCATGTCCGAAATTAAAAGGACAAAAATAATTTGACATTCTTATGAATTTTTGTGGATTTAGTAAATTACATTTAGAATATTTAGGTTAAATTTACCTATATGCTTGATTTTTTTAAAGAAAAAGAACATATCTTCAAACATATTACTATCTTAGATTTTTTTTAGAAATTGACGTATCTGTCATATCCTATCGTATCTTCTATCTTTGCCAATGCTTCCTAGATCTCGATGCTAGTTTATTATTATTATTAAATTTTCTTTTTGTTATTTAATGACACTTTTACTACAAATTTTGAAAACATGTTTACATATATATATATATATATTTGACAAAGATTAAGTTTATGATTTATTTAGAATACAAGAGATACTAAAATTGGATAATTGAAAGTACAAAGACTAAAATTAAACGAAGTTGAGAGGGGAAAGACCAACACCATATTTGAAGTAAAAAAAAAAAAAAAAAAAGTACAAACCACTCTTAAAACGAATACATCAAATATATAAAAATTGCAAAATACAAAGACTTCAGTAACTAAAAAATTGAAACCTTTAATTTAACTTTAGTAGTGGTAGAATAGAAACAGTTCAAAAATTGAAAGTAAGAAAAAGAGGACTTAAGGTGTGGAGAAAAATGTGAATCATAATTGATAATGACATAACAACACTCAAAATTAAATGTAGCAAACCCCCAAAATTTTAAAAGTGAGTAAAGATCAAATGAGTGGTTCTATTATCCTACGCAAAACCGTGTTTGATATGTATATTAATTTGATTGATATTTTGGTAAAATCATGAAATTAAAGAAATTATATTAAAAGTAGGGTTGTTTTTAAATACATGATAGATGTCAATTTAGATAGTCTATCACTAATTAAAAGTAATATTTTATTATATTTGTAAATGTGTTTTTGCATTTATTCATTTAAAACAATTTTCCTTCAAAAGTAACAAATAATCATAGTTTCACTCTTAGGGTCAGTTTGATAACGTTTCTGTTTTATGTTTTGATTTTATTCTTATTATGTCTTGACTAATTGGTAGAGAGACATGCATATATCACTTTCAAATTTAAATATATATCTTTTTAGGTTCCAAAGGTTTTAAGAATATGTCTATTTAGTCTCTTTATTCTTAATATATACATTTTTTGTCCTCAATTTTTAAGAATATATTTAAAAGTACGTACATTAAGTATTTTTTTTATAAATAATATCTTAAAATAAAAATTTGTTTTTAGAAAACAAATTTAAAGAGAATAGACAATTTAAAACTACAAAGGAACATTTCGAGAGTTTGAGAACTAAATGTAGATGTTTTACAAAATTTGGAGACTTAAAAAGATAATTTATCTTTTAGCTAACAACTATACACAAACTGGAGGATAAAAATTGATTGAGAATCAAAACTCGAGACTAAAAAGATAAAATTTTCTAGATAAACTAATATACCCTCACTTTCACTTTCTCTCTCTTTTATATTCATTTTATAGTTTAGAATCAAGTCTTGGATGTATGAAATGAGAATTGATATATTACGTATTTTAATGTTAGCGAAAACTATTTTGATTTATTGGTCGATTAGAGTAAAAAAATATAATTTACATTTGACGAAAGAAACTGGTCAAATAATCATTTTTGCTAGGTAAAAAGACTTAGTTAGATAGATAGAGATTAAATACATTTGACATATATTTCATATTTATTTTATTATCTTTTCGTCACTAGGTCGAGTCAAGTCAACACCATGAATGCCTGGGCCCTATTACCATTAATTGTACACTCTTTTCTCTCTCTATATTATCTTTTTTTTTTCAATTTATTGACCCAATGGAAAGTCGATTTCTTTGTTTTCTTCCATAAAATTTCATCATAACCCATAACTTGATAGTTGCTACAATTATACTTTGTTTAAATTATGACATTTGAAGAATTTACATAAATAGAAAATTTTGTCATGGGCGGTAAATAATTTTTTATTTCTTTTATTTTAAAATCCTCTTTTCCGTTTAAAACTAATATTAAAATACAAAAATAGATATTACACGAGATCCCGCTAGCCGCTTAATAAATCCACCCCTTATTCTATCCAAGTCCACCATTGAAGGATTTCCATTTCCATCTCCATCTTCATCGTTCGTTTTTTCGTTCTTGGTTCTTCTTAACTTTTCGAGGTTTTTTCGTTGAATTCAACAACCCCTTTTGAAGGTTTATTCAATTTCACCAGTTTTGGAAGATCTTTGGTTTAATTCTTCAAGCTGGTGTGAGGTTTTGTTATAATTGCAGTTGAAATCTTAGTGAGGTTTGTCTTTTTTGAAGGTTTAGACTCGGTATTGAACTAATAGGTTTTTTTTTTGTTGTGTAATTGTTGTATTCTGTTTGTTAGATTTTGGAAATGGGTGTTTGTTGAAAGCAATTGGAATTGGGGAAGTGCTGAAAATATCTCTTGTTTTGCAGGAATTTTGGTCGATTGTTCTTGTTTGTGAACGCTATGCTTCGTTATCGAGCTGTGGACTGTTTGGTTGCTGGTTTTGTGGTGGTGGTGTTGAGTTGTAATAGCTTCACGTTTGCTACTGAGAGTGATTTGTCTTGTTTGAGAAGCATAAAGAAATCGTTTCAGGATCCTAACAAGTACTTAACATCATGGGATTTTAGCAGCAGATCGGAGGGGGCTATCTGCGGATTTATTGGGATTATATGTTGGCATCCTGATGAGAATAGGGTCTTAAGTATTACTTTGTCTAATATGGGGCTTAAGGGCCAATTCCCTACTGGGATTAAGAATTGCACTAGCTTAACTGGCTTGGACCTCTCCTTCAATCAGATTTCGGGTGAGATTCCTACCAATGTTGGATCCATTGTTCCGTTTGCCACTACCTTAGATTTGTCGTCGAATAATTTTACTGGTCGTATCCCCAAAAGCATTGCTAATATTAGTTATCTGAATGTTCTGAAGCTGGATCACAACCAGTTGTCCGGACAGATCCCTCCGGAGCTTAGCTTGCTGGGACGGTTGAGAGAGTTCAGTGTAGCTAGTAATCTTTTGATTGGAGCAGTTCCTAAGTTTGGTGGTAAGCTGGGAAACAAAGCTGATATGTATGCAAATAATACTGGGCTGTGCGGTGGTCCTTTGAAACCTTGCTCCTCCACTTCCAATAAGCTTCAGTAATTGCACTTAACTTTGGGAACTTAATCGACAAAAATGGATGTTTAGAAATATAAATTAAAATATCATTTTTGGTTTATGTATTTTGAAATTTTAATTTTAGTTTATTTACTTTTAATTCTCTAATTATAATCTTAAATTTAGTCTCAATCGATGGAGTACAAATACTTTGTGTGAGGTAAAAAATCTATATTAGAGAAGGATAATTTCATATATTTCTCACTTGCAAATCTCCTATACGATTTGGTGTATTTATTTTTATGTTGATGTATTCGACCCACGATTCAAAGTATCTATTTTTATGTTAATTTTTTTCTAAAGATAAAAGATAAGCAACTCATCTCATATTTTTCAACTCAAAGTTAAACTATTTATTTAAAATGTTCATTCACTCGTCCAAAACTAAAAAGACAAAAAAAAGTTGACATTTTATAAATTTTTCGTGGATTTAGTAAATTACATATACTATATTTATGCTAAATTACCTATATCCTACTTTTCTTTTAAAAAAAAGAACAAATCTTCAAATGTATCGGTATCTTAGTTTTTTTTTTAGAAATTAACGGATTTGTCATATCTTATGGTATTTTTTTTTATCTTTGTTTGTGCTTCACGATCCCAATACTAGTTTATTATTATTATTATCTTTTTTTTTGGTATTTAATAACACTTTAACTACAAATTTTGAAGGGACCATTCCAAAAATAGCAAACAAAATTTATGATAATAGAACTCATGTTACTACATTTTTAAATTGAAAAGTAGAAAATTTAAAAGCCGACAACCTTATGATTACCGTCTGATAACATTCTGATAGCCCTATGATTACCGTCTGATATCATTAATTTTGTCATATTCGCAATATATAAAAAATAGGTGCCATGAACGATTTTTTTTCTAAATGTTTTTATCATTTGATGCAATTTCCAATTTTGAAAACATGTCCACATATCTTATTTTATTTGACAAAGATTAGGTTCATGATTTATTGAAACTACAATAGATATTAAAATTGAACAACTGAAACTACATAGACTAAAATTAAATGAATTTGAAAGTATAAAGATCAAAATGATATTTTAATTTTCAATACAAAATTATTTTTTTAAAAAAAAAAAGTGTACTAATTAAACACCCTTAAAATCAATACAAACTTTTAATTTTACTTGGAGTAGTGGTAGAATAAAATTGTAAGTAAACAAAACATGATTTAGGATGCAAGAAATTTATTGTTCTTTGTGGGGGAAAATGTCAAGAATGATAATTGATAATGATATGACAACACTCAAAATTAAACGTAGCAAACACATTTTCAAACGTAAGCATCACTTGAAACAAAAGTACCAAAATTATATATTTTTTATTTTCATAATTATACTAAAACATCTTAATTATCATTTAAATTTAGATTTCATCACAAATTGATTTTGTGTGTTTGAATATGTATACTAATTAAACTCCACTGATTTAATTAAAGCCAATTCAAGATATTAATATTCATCCTTGAAAGTTTACATAGTTATTAAAGAATTTTATCTTTCTCTCTTTGTATTTTATTGATGAACTTCATCTTTAAAAAGTGGTATCGAAACGTAAATTTAAATCCACATATATTAATTTTATATTTAGTTACTCAACTCTTAACCTCTTAAATATCTTCTAATTCTATTTTGAAGTTTCATTCACTTTTTTTCGAAAATAAATTTTATTTAAACTAGCTAGAAAACTACAAAACCACAACATGCATCAAGAAAAATCATCATCAAATACTAAATTAGAATAAACAACATTTCAACGTGCATCTCAATCTTCCTTCTCAAATTAGAAGAAGGAAAAGAAGGATCTTGGGGATCAAAAAGGTTCGAAAGATTACACCTTAGAGAACAAGCAACAAAATTACAATAACCAAAAGAAACCTTGTCGAAATGCTGGCAAGGGCTCTCCAGTCTCACGAGCAAACAATTTAATTGGTACATTCCAAAATGTTAAATTGTGTCTTCTTCTAATAAAACGTGTTGAAAATAGTGAAATTGAAGAAAGCCCAGATCAAAACACATGCATTCAAAAAGAAAATAAAGTTGAAAATTTGAAAGGAACGAAGAACATCGGTTGGAAAATGATTTTGAAATGGTTAAAATTATTTTGAAACATTGGCTAAACATTTCTTAATTTTATGCTTTTAAAAAGTCGTTTCATCAATTAGTTTTGCATAATTAAAAACGTGTGTGTTGTAGTAATTTTAAAAATGACAAAATTGATTTTAACTATTTTGAACGTTTATAGACATGTCGTAGTATATTCAACCAAGATTTTAAAAGTGAATAAAGATCAAAAGGAGTGGTTCTATTATCCTACAAAATCGTGTTGATATATATTTGATTGATATTTTGGTAAAATCATAAAATTAAAGAAATTTATAGTATATATAAAAGAATGGAAGTGGAAAAACTTTTTGTTTCCAATTTTGTTCTTTCTTTTAGTTCATTTACTTGTTTTCTACTTTGGTTTTAGTGTAATTTGTCTTTTAATTTTAGTTTTCAATTTAAAATAACTATTGTAATTATTGTCTCATTTCTCCCAACTATTCACATTTCCTTCTCATATTAACTTTTTTTTGTATCTCTTTTAAACTTTCAAATTCTTCATTTTCAAATCCTTGGATATAAATATCTCATTAATTTTTTTATTCACGTTCACACAAGTCACCACAAAATACCAAGGGAAAAAGAAACCAAATCATACTTTTCTATTCTCTTCTAATTTTTATTTTGTTGTCTATGTTTTTTTTATATAGAAGTATGCTTGTGTATATTTTCATTTATAGGATTTCTTTTTGGTACACAAAAGAAGAAGTTGGGAAAACTTGAACCACACCATCTTCGTGGTTGACATGTACACATGTCTATGCTCTTTATGTTGAAATCATATAATATTAAAAATCTTCTTTTAATGCAACTATGGGAATCTTACTCATGTTTTTTTCTTCATTTAATTTTTTTTATTAAAGCTATTTTATGAATGAAATGGTTGAGCCCTTTATACTTTGATTTTGCTAAAACAATGTAAGGGTTCGTTTGGATTGCTTTTGAAAAAAAGAATGTTTTTTTAAGAATACATTTTCTAAAAAACTTTTTTGGTAAGATGAGTTTAAAATCTAAACACTTGTTAACTTTTCATCGCGTTATTAAAAAAAGGTTTTGATTTCATAACCGATATTAGTTAATGCTCTATGTTATTAGAACCATAATGTAACATTTTTATATTCCATAACTGATATTACATAATGATATGTGTAAGCTCAAGATGTCAAGAAATAGAATTTGAATTGTGCAAACAAATCAAATTAAAAAATACATTAGAAAGATGAAAAAATTGTTTATTTATTAAATAAATTCATTTTCACTCATACGAATATAAATATGAAAATATTGAAATGATTGATCCAATTTTATAAAGTTAAGTTAAAACTATAATTTTTTTCGTGTGTGGTTTTAACGTGCATCACATGCGTTGTTTACTAGTTATATTAAAAGTAGGGTTGTTTTTAAATACATGATATGATAGACGTCAATTTAGATAGCTTATCTCTAATAAAAAGTAAGATTTTATTATATTGATAAATATGTATATTTTTTGCAGTTATTCATTTAAAATAATTTTCCTTCAAAAAGTAACAAATTAATTAAATAACCATAGTTTCATTTTTTGGGCTCATAACATTTCTGTTTTGTGTTTTTGTTTCTATTTTTTTAAGAAGCGATAACCATTTTCATTTCTTGTTCCAAAATTTAAGAAACGTTTCTAAAAATGAAGCAATGAACTAAGCTCAACTAGCACTTGTATAAGTACTCGAGATTCTGATTTCAAATCCTCCAACCCCATGTTGTATTATAACACCTTTTCAAAAAAGAAAATAGTTTCTCTTATCTTTGTTACCATTTTATTTTTTTGAAAATAGTTTCTCTTATCTTTGTTACCATTTTATTTTATTCTATTCTTCTTAATGTCTTGAAATGCTTATTGGTAGAGAGTCGTGCATATATCTCACTTTTGACCTAAAGGCTAAAGGTGCTGGGTTTAATTTTTGATGATTTTTTAATATATATTTATATATATTGATTTTTTATATTTATATGTTTAATGTAATTTTGAATTTTAAAATGTTCAGTATTTAAATTTATATATTATTTTGATCTTTCAAATTTAAATTGTGAATATATTTATTTAAATATTTTCTAAATTTTAAATTTCAAATTTTATAATAGACATGCTTATATGTTATTTTAAAGTTAAATTTATTATTTTTAGTTTCATTCGAATTAGTTAGAATTTTACATTTATTTAATTTTTTTACTAAGATAATCATTTAAGTTATATCTCTGATATGTTACAACACGACATTTACATAATAATATAATTGAATTAAATTTGAATCAACATCATTTAAGAAAAATGAATTGAGTTGATTTTGAATAAATATTATTTAGAGAAATGAATTGAATAAGAAATCAAATGTCAAATCAACTTTCAACCATATATATAATTAATAGAAACTATTGTATTATAGTTGTTAAATTTTGCAATGAGATTAATTATTATTGTTTTATAATTATTATTTACATATTTTAATGAATTCTATATATTTTTATTTTTACTTAATTAAATTATATTTAAACTAAAAAACGAAAAATGTAAACAAAAAAATAACATAAAAAATGATTATCGAACAAATTTTTGTTTCTGTTTCTTTTTTCCAAGAAACATAAGACGGAAATAGTTATTAAACATACTTTCATTTCTTGTTTTAAAAAACAAAGAAACAAGAAAAATGAAACAAGAAACAAGATATTGGAAACGAGAACGTTATCAAACGAACCCTTATCAATTAGTTAAGTACTATTAGAATTTTTTTTTTTAATATTTTATCGATTTTTTACACTATAATAACAATATTAACTTACATTTTATCGAGGATGTGGCTATATATAAACATTAGAAGATATCTACATGCATGATATGGATATAAACTATAGAAAATCATGTTTTTAGTCTTTAAATTTTGATGAATATATATCTATTCGATCACTCATATTTAAATATATATCTTTTTAGGTCCTAAATTTTGAAGAATATGTCTATTTAGTCTCTTAATTCTCAAAAATATACATTTTTTGCTCTTAATTTTTAAGAATGTTTAAAAGGTACCTGAAGTATTTTTTTTTTTATAAACAATATTTTAAAATAAAAAAATATTTTTAAAAACAAATTTAAAGAAAATAGATAATTTAAATTTTCATTTTTCTAATTTAAAACGTCATATGATTGTATATAATAATTTAAAAAATATTTGAAGAACCTTTTAAACTCACTTAAAAAAAACGCTGAGGTTAATATCTATGTTTTGAAAACTTAAGAACCAAATATATTTTTTTTTCTTACAAACTTTAAAATTAAAAAGGAACATTTTGAGAGCTTGAGAACTAAATACAAATATTCTACAAAATTTGGGAACATGAAAAGATAATTGACCTTTTAGCTAACAATTATACAAAAACCTGAAGATCAAATATCCTTGAGAATCAAAAGCTCGAGACTAACAAGATAGACTAATATACCCTCACCTTTCACTCTCTCTTTCATAATTATTTTGCTACAAAAGTTAGAGAGTCAAACCTTCGACCTATAAAATGGCAATTGATATATTTCTTATTTTAATATCAGCTAAAATTACTTCAATATAACGGTCGATTAGAGTATAAAAACATAATTTACATTTGCACAAATAACTAGTCAAGTAATCATTTTTGCTACGTAAATAGACTTAATTAGTTAGATAGATAGAAAATAAATACATTTGACTAATTTTATATTTGTTGGAAAAAAATTATACAATAATAAATAAATTGACTTGATGTCTTAGTATTTTGTTTGAAATTGATTTTAAAATATAGTTTAAAATAAACATTTAAAATCACATTAAAACACACCACACGTAATCACTTAAAACTTTATATTATTAATTACTTGCCTTTTTCATTTTATTAAAATTCATTTTGAACAAAAAAAAATTATTCTTGTTCTTTGAAGGTTTTATTTCAATAATCTTGATCGTGCTTCCTCTTTTTTTTTTTAGTTCCATAGAGTTTCTTTCTTTTATATATCTGTGAGTTTCGAACCAACTTAAGACTCTAGAATATTTAAGTGTAAAAAAAAAACTCGTAGAAAATTATTCGTAGGTAAATGACCACCATAAATTAAACTCATGACATTTTAGTTTCACAAAATTAATAAGTATGTTATTTTTTAAAGTGAACCAATTAGTTCATTGGTATTGATATGACTTTTGTCCATAGAGATTTGAGACTATTTCTTTACCTACAACTTTTATACTAAAACAAAAGTTAATAATATAATGACTAATTTAACTAATATATTCGTGTTTTATAACAAATTTTAAAACAAATTAATAACTATATGTTGAATTAAATTTCACGTCGAGAAATTAAATTAATTTTTATAAAATAAATAAAAACAAGAAATATATTAATGATAATGGTGTGAACACTACTAGTTAAAGTCACAACGTATGAACCCCAACATCACCTTTAGAAACATTAACTTTTTTCTTTTCTCTTTGAAAATGAGATATTTACTAAAATATATTGCTTTGTTTTTTCTTCTTCTTCTTCTTCTTGTTTTTTTTTTTTTTTTAATTTCATTTTTCTAATATTGTGCCTAAAGCTTTGATGACATTTGGCAATTGAATCAAAGAGTCATGAACAAAGGTAATACAAAAAAGTTGGATCTAAGGTTGATAGTTGAAAAATAGAAAATTAATGTAAATGGTAAAACTAGCTTTGATATTTACAAAATAGTAAAATTTTAAATTTTATTAATAATAGATATTGACCGACATTGATAGATTTAGATCAATATTTATCTATATATGCACTAATAAATATTGATAGAAGTATATTCATAATGTGTATACTTAATACTAGTGTTTATTATTGATAGAATATGAAATTTTGTTATATTTTATAATTAATTTTGTTCAATGCTCCCCCAAAAAGTGATCGAGTTGAAAATATCATATTTTATCGCAATATGAAAAATCGCCCTTTAGTACCAATTAATTTGAGTTTAATTATTTTAATATTTGGAACAACTCTAAATATCGTAATCAGACTCAAATGGTATATTTGGAGATATAAATACAAAAGGTATCAACAGATAATTTACAGATATGATAGGAATTAGATTTAGTTATTGAAGTTTTTATAGGAATATGTTAGTGATAGACCCTATCACTGATAAAAGTCCATCACTTATAAATTTTACTATATTTACAACTTGTTTTTGTAAATGTTATACTCTTGATTATTACTTTTTAAATGTGTTACCTATGTAATAATTCTCAAAATTTTACTAAGCTCAAACTCATATCTAATGCTTATATAAATTTTTTATAACGTTAATAACATGTAAACAAACATAACCAAAATTTGAAAACCACACGTTGAAGGGACAATGGTTAGATTGTATTTCAAAACATTATTTAGAAAGAAAATAAAAACAAAATAATATCGTCTATAAACACATGTTGTATGTAACACAAACCTAATTCTCGTATGCTCACCAACTCCATGCATGTTTTAAGATATCTATCTATCTACTCTTTTCTTGAACTAGAAGGTTCTAATCCTTTCCCTTCAATCGTGAGTTGAGTAATCGTATAGTTTCAAAATATAGAAAAAAATAAAAAGGAAAATTAGTTGATTCTTTTTTCCTTCACCCTCCATGTGAATGCAAGTATCAAATTGAGACAACGAACCCTAACCAACTTCCAACCCTATTATTTTCAAAACCTTTACAAAAAATAGTAAAATATAGTAGTAAAAAATAACAAATTGATAGTTGGAATTTCAAAAATTACAACTAAGTTCTATTTCAAAAAAGAAAACTACAACGAAAAAAATATAATTATGTACTAAAAAAAACAAAATAGAATTTTTTTCCTTTCACATTTTACAAAAAGAGAATAAACAGTTTTTGTTTTTATTTTATTATTTTAGAGTGGCAAAGTCGAGTCAAGTCAACACAAATGAACGCGTGGGTCCCATTGCCATTAATCATACACTCTTTTCTCTCTCTCTCTCTCTTTTTTCCTCTTCTTCTTCCTTTTTCTTTATACAATTTTCTTTTTTCAATTTATTGACCCATTGGAAAGTCGATTTCTTTGTTTTCTTCCATGAAATTTCACCATTCTTCTTCAACTTTCGTTTTTCTGTTGTTCACATTCAATTTTCTCTCTTTTGTATAATCTTCTGCCCAAGTCCACCATTGAAGGATTTTCATTTCCATCTCCATCTTCAAAGCTGGACCTTCTGGTTCGTTCGTTCTTAACTTTTCGAGGTTTTCTCGTTGAATTCAACAACCCCTTTTGAAGGTTTATTATATTCCACCAGTTTTTGACGATCTTTGGTTTAATTCTTCAAGCTGGTGTGAGGTTTTGTTATAATCGCAGTTGAATTTTTAGTGGGGTTTCTCTTTTTTGAAGGTTTAGACTCGGTATTGAATTAATAGGTTTTTTGTTGTGTAATTGTTGTATTTTGTTTGTTAGATTTTGGAAATGGGTGTTTGTTGAAAGCAATTGGAATTGGGAAGGTGTTGAAAATATCTCTTGTTTTGCTGGAATTTTGGTTGATTGTTCTTGTTTGTGAACGCTATGCTTCCTTATCGAGCTGTGGACTGTTTGGTTGCTGGTTTTGTGGTGGTGGTGTTGAGTTGTAATAGCTTCACGTTTGCTACTGAAAGTGATTTGTCTTGTTTGAGAAGCATAAAGAATTCGTTTCAGGATCCTAATGAGTACTTAACATCATGGGATTTTAGCAACAGATCGGAGGGGGTTATCTGCAGATTTACTGGGATTATGTGTTGGCATCCTGATGAGAATAGGGTTTTAAGTATTACTTTGTCTAATATGGGGCTTAAGGGCCAATTCCCTACTGGGATTAAGAATTGCACTAGCTTAACTGGCTTGGACCTCTCCTTCAATCAGATGTCGGGTGAGATTCCTACGGATATTGGATCCATTGTTAAGTATGCTGCTACCCTAGATTTGTCGTCGAATGATTTTACTGGTCCTATCCCCAAAAGCATTGCTAATATTAGTTATCTGAATGTTCTCAAGCTGGATCACAACCAGTTGTCTGGTCAGATCCCTCCGGAGCTTAGCTTGCTTGGACGATTGACAGAGTTTAGTGTAGCTAGTAATCTTTTGATTGGACCAGTTCCTAAGTTTGGTAGTAATCTGACAAATAAAGCTGATATGTATGCAAATAATCCTGGGCTGTGCGATGGTCCTTTGAAATCTTGCTTGTCGACTTCGAATAAGCCTCATACTTCAGTAATTGCAGGGGCAGCTATTGGGGGGGTTACGGTTGCTGCAGTTGGTGTAGGTATTGGTATGTTTTTCTATCTCCGTAGTGCCTCGATGAAGAAGAGGAAGAGGGATGATGACCCTGAAGGAAATAAGTGGGCAAGAAACATAAAGGGAGCAAAAGGAATCAAGGCAAGCTTTTATTCTTTATATTTTTGTCAAATTCCTGGACTTGTGTCTGATTTTTGTTTTACCTTTCCTTTTCTTTTCGATACTTGTTCTGTTTCTCTAAGGTTTTACTACATTTATGCAGATTTCTGTTGTCGAGAAATCGGTACCGAAAATGAGTTTAAGTGACCTCATGAAAGCTACAAACAACTTCAGCAAAAACAGCATTATTGGGTCAGGGAGAACTGGATGTATATACAGAGCAGTTTTTGAGGATGGAACTTCATTGATGGTTAAGAGGTTGCAAGAATCTCAGCGCACCGAGAAAGAGTTCTTATCCGAGATGGCTACCTTAGGCAGCGTAAAACATGCAAACTTAGTTCCGCTTTTAGGCTTCTGCATGGCTAAAAAAGAAAGGATTTTAGTCTATAAGGATATGCCGAATGGAACTCTCCATGATCAGCTACATCCTGAGGATGGCGATGTAAAACCAATGGAATGGTCTTTAAGACTGAAAATTGGGATAAGGGCAGCCAAAGGTTTGGCTTGGCTTCATCATAACTGCAATCCACGGATCATCCACCGAAACATAAGCTCAAAATGTATCTTGCTGGATGAAACGTTTGAACCAAAAATATCTGATTTTGGTCTTGCAAGGCTCATGAATCCAATTGATACTCATTTAAGTACTTTTGTGAATGGGGAGTTTGGAGATATAGGCTATGTGGCTCCTGAGTATTCCCGAACCCTGGTCGCAACTCCAAAAGGAGATGTTTACAGTTTTGGAGTTGTCCTTCTTGAGCTGGTGACAGGGGAGAAACCAACACATGTCTCAAAAGCACCTGAAGATTTCAAAGGGAATTTGGTCGAATGGATTACAAAATTGTCTGAAGAATCCAAGGTGCAAGAAGCACTTGATGCTACCTTGGTTGGCAAGAATGTCGACGGTGAGCTTTTACAGTTTCTCAAAGCTGCACGAAGCTGTGTTGTGCCTACTGCAAAGGAAAGACCTACCATGTTTGAAGTATATCAGCTTCTAAGAGCCATAGGAGAAGGGTACAACTTCACTAGTGAAGATGAGATAATGATGCCTACAAACTCCGAATGCGAGACTGGCCTCGAGGAACTAATAGTCGCTCATTGAGTATAGGAAATTCGACATGAAAGGTACTACAATTAGGAAGAGACAATGACGATGATGATGCTACTAAAATTTGTTTACTGTTTGTTAGTATTATTACGTTACAATTATGTTGTCAATCCCGATGTTTATATTCGTTAGTATTCATTGTTCTCTAATTTTTTGTCATAGAACATGTCATTGCAAACAAATGTATGGAGGAGGATGGATAAAACTTGGCTGTCAAAGAAACTTTTCATAGCCGTTCAAGACATCTACTAATCCATGAGAGGTTTGTTATGTTTTTCTTTTATGGTTGATTAGTAAATCTTAGTTGGAAAATTTGCCTTTTCATATATAATACATTTTCTTTATATTTACAACTGATTTTTACTCTTTTCTTTCTTTTTTTGGATACTCTATTGTATGATATGAATGAATAAAGTTTCAGCTCATAATATTGATCTTGTACAGAATTGGGATTCATTTTCGCAAATTTTTTTGCACAGTTGATTATTTGTTTTTGTAAGAATATTTCAAGAATGAATTATGCAAGGAAGTCATATGTTAAAAATTTTATTTTATTTTGTAAAAGTAATATTTAATAACATTCTCATATTGCAACATAATAATATCTTGTTTTTTCATCCTTTGTTTAAGGACCGTTTTTTAGATGCCCAAAATCAGACTTTGGATTTCTTTGTTTTTTCAACATTTGTTCGAGGACCGTTTTTTTGGTATTTGGGATTTGTGTTTGGTTTAACCTTTCAAATGTTTAATTTTAAAAAATTTGAAGTGTTTGATACCCAAAGGAAACAAAATGACTGTTTTAAAAACAATTTTTTCTCTAGTCCACAGAGACTATATATTGAGAATAGTTGGACAAAATCGAATTTATTTTTGCAAGATATGTGTATTTTTTTTTTGCAATATTTGTATATGAGAATTGCTTTATAATTATATGTAATTTCAACCATGTCATTGTTTTCTTTTACAAAAAGTGTAATTTTTAACCATGTCCTTGTTTTCTTTTACAAAAAGTGTAATTTTTACTTTTTACTATAATGAGTTTCCTATCTTGTATTAGACTAAATTTGTATTTACTTAGAAAGTGAGCTTAACGGTAATTGACATAATCCATCATTCTAATGGTAGGAGGTTTGATCTTCATCTCTACAGTGGTGTACTAAAAGAAAAGAACAGTAATTTTGGGTGTAGTCGTAATGGAAATGAATCGGAAAGGGAATTGTTCGAAATCGTATTTAGAAACATGTGGACATGTAGTTTCATTTTGAATGGAATGGAATTGAAGCATGTATGATTATTAATTTATTAGAATATTCTTTCAAATTTTTATTTAGTTTTTTTATGACACTACGTAGTAAAAAAAATGAAAACAGAGTAGGATTTAAAGTTTTTTTCACTATATATTTCGAACTGTTTATATCCATAAGAATCTCTCTATTTTTTATTTATTTATGTATCCAAAAAAAATTATTTGCACGTTTTTAATACCTAAATTTAAAGAAAAACATAGACATAAAAAAAAAAGAAAAGGTTAACACAGAAAATGGCCATGAATGTGTAGATGTTAATTTGAATGATGTCTCTAACTTTGAAAACTATGGATGGAAGATGATGGAAGTAGTGATTACATTATTTCAAAAGTTGTAGTACCTTTAATCTTACCGTTCTAAAAAGATGTTCTTCATGTTTATCTCTTCTACTTCTCCTAAAGCTGTGTAATACTAAGGGATAGATTCAATATACAAAATTTATAATTTTATTTTATTAAATAATCTTATTCCTCTCAAACCGTTGTTATTAAAATTGCTTGCATATGACTCTTTTGATCTAGCATCTATTGACCATCATGGACTGAATCCATGATCTTTTAGTTAGATATTGAGACTATGTCTCTCTTTTTACCACTAAGTCAATCCATTATGGTTTTTATACCCCTTGTAATTTTTACATGAACAAAGTCCAATAAAATTAATTTGAAGTATAACTTTATAATTGGAAAGTTTTTTCAATGAATTTTCCTAACATGTTTTTTTAATTAATTTTTCCTAACTAAATTTTTCTAACAAGTCATATTCCTAAATTATTTTTGCGAATTACATTTGTCCTATTTTATTATTCCTTTCTAATAATTATTTTTGCAAAGTTCTTATTCCTATGTTGCTTTTTATACTATTAATTTTTTTTCTAAGTTATTTTTGCGGAGTTCTTTAACTGATTGAAAAATAATTAAGACAAAATCTACATATACATAATTGCCTAATTCTTTTAGTAAAAGTAGGAGCGTTGAAACATAGGAAACAATGAATAAATTCCAACGAAAAATTAGATTCCAAGTTTTTCCTATTCCTTTTTCTCTTCCAGCTGAGAATTTTGTTGTTCATTCATATATAAAACAATATAACTGCAATTCGCGGATCATCCACCGAATTCTGTTTCGCCTAATTATGTCCAACCTCAATTCAACGTATAAATCTCAACCTTATAACAAAATCAAAACAAAAACTTCATCAAAGTTTTAACAAAATGAAATGCCCATGCAATAAAAAAAAAAAAAAAAAACAAAATGAAATCGATTCAACCAATTACATTATTACATTGAAGAACAAGTTCTTGAAGCAATCTCATCCTTTCACTTATCTTCTCCCTTTTCACCTACTGATCGAAGTGTTTGTTTCACACATCTCACATAACTAAACAAGAAATTTCTCACTTCAAAACTAGAAATTTACCCTCTCAGCAAGGCTATGGCTATTTGTGGCTAATTGCCCTCTTCTAGCTCTCACATGAATATAATTTGTCTTAGGAGTCAACACTATTATTAGATTATTTCTCTTTAGTTTGTTTTCCAGTTGATTTTTCACGTGAATTCCCACCTAAATTTTGCTCCATTTCTGCAATTTTCTCTTATTGTGTACTGGAACAATCCTTATTTGAGTTAAATGGGAAAGTTGAATCAAGGCCTCGTTTTCTGATTTTACCATTTGCCAATCCTACAGATAATGGTAAATTTTCTTGTGATGTTTGTGTAGTGTTTGTAGTTCCTCCATGTTTGTAATTTGAAGAACACCCACCAAGAATCTGCCCAGCAACACCAAAAGGAACCAAACATTTTTGAAAAATTCCCACTCCCAAAACATGGCAACTTTGACACGGGGAGGAAAACGAAACGTTTTTGCACGAAGAAATTCTGAGGCTGGGAGAGGAAAACGAAAAGGTTTTAATGTCAGAGATGGTATCGAATCGGAGAGTAAAATGAGAAGATTTGAAGGAAAAAACGAAGACAGAAATGGTGAAAGAGGAAGAAGACGAGATTGGACAGAGAAGGGAAGGATTGGCATAAAATCGAGAAGGATTACCACGATTTCACGGGGTGTTACACGGGTATTAGGCATAGTGAAGGAGTAGTGTGAAAAGGATTTGGGGGATTATAGAAACTTTAAAACTAGGGTTTATCACTGTTGGGTTGGGTTACCATAACCCTGAGGCTCAAACAGCCTCTAAATACTTGTTCATCTTGTTTATTTTTATTTTTCCTCTCTTTCAATATATCATCTTGACTCCATTAAAGAAAGAGAATAATTGAATCATCGAGTGGTTGAGCGTGTATTAATTCGTCATTTTGAAGACAAGTAGTGTCACACCCCACCCCATAGACGCCCTTGCTTGTCATCTAAGATGCGGTGTGAATTGAGTATCTCTGATACATTAAACGCCAAAGACACTCAGTCTCTGATACATTAAACGCCAAAGACACTCAGTCTCTGATACATTAAACGCCAAAGACACTCAGTCTTAAAGTCCTTAAGCTCTGTTTAATCGCCCAACCTTATACTTAGTCTTAACTCTTACAAATACTCTTTAGGGGATAAGAACAATTTATCACAGAATGTAACCAAAAACAAATTTTATTAAACTTTAGCTAAGTGTTCTACAATAAGCTTTATAGCATAATACAATAACACAACCCTTAAAACTTAAGAAGTAAAACGTTTTGACAAAACGTAAGTTAACAAACTTAGTGAGGTTTTAAAAAAAGTCTTTTTACAAAATACCTTTTGTGAATATCATTTTGCCAAATATGTCAAATCACATAAATTCATCTCTTCATATAAACATACCATTTCACATAAACATGTCCTTTCTACATCAATATACATTTCACATAACACACATCAATCAAGTCATTCCTTTCGTCAAGAATTCCGAATCATTCTCTGCGCAAGGACTCATCATCCTGCTTTAAGACTATAAACTCACCATGCACATATTTTATACATAACTGTATTTACTTTTTTTGTACACATAACAGTCAACTCATTGTTAAGAAATAGACTAATGGTTTAAACACCATTTCATAATCATTGTAAGATATAAAACATGCTTTGAAACGTATTATAAACTTTTCATATATACCTTTCTAGAAACATTTAATTAAAATCACTATTTCAAATCAGTAACGATTTTATAAAGAAAGCTTGAAATCATATAAAACTTTAAAGAAAACACTCACAAATTTAATAACTTAAACTTGAAAGGCTCCTCCTCTTCTTCTTCTCGTGTAGTCTGGCAGCAGAACTTTAACACTTAGCCTTTTCCTCTTCAAACTTTTAGAATGACCACCCTTAACATTCTAATTTCACTCCCTATTTATACTAGTCTTAAAACAGCTTAGTCAACCTTAAACTCTTGTTAGCTCGTCAACTCCTACGACTCTTTTAGTGGTGTACATGTAAGCTTAAGGTTTAAGTTAATCATTCTTAACTTAATCTACTACACATGGCCCACGAAGTAAACTTAAGAAAGTTTTGAGAAGTTTCCTTACTTCTTCTCGCCTAGTCTTTCATCTCGTGAAACACCTTAATCGTGTACTAACACTTAACCTCTCTAAACGTCTTATCACATAACCTTATTTCCTCACGTACTACTTCAAATCGTCAACCTCTTACCGCGTAGATTGCTCAAAAAAGACACACACACACAAACAGTATCTATGTGAAAGAAAATGTACTTTGTTAAAAAAACAACTTTAAATATTTTTCTAAAGAATATTATTGCAACTTTAAATTTCATAAAGTACTTTTCAAAGAGTCAACTAATAATATACGTTTATTTTCTTAATTTTTATATTAATTTATTTAAAACATTTTTTTAAAGTTAATATTAAGTGGCCGTTCGGGGAAGAAAAGGAATAAGGGAGAAAAGGAATAAGGAAAATGGGAGATTAAGTGAAAGGAAATGATTATTTATAATCTTTCTTTGGAGAAATGATTATGTGAAAAAGATTATGACAAACAAAAATTGAAAGTGTAATAAATTTTATATAGATTTGTTATATAAAGTATAAATAGTTTATCAATTTTTTATATTTTGAAAAAACAACTTAATATTTGGTTAAATATTTATAAATTAACATAAAATGAACGTGGTCAGTTCAAACCATTGAAAAAATCCAAAGGTGACGTCATTAACACAAATACAGGGAGGGCAAAATCGTCAATTTAAATATGAATTGGTCAAATTCGGTTAACAAGCAGATGCAAAATTTAATACACAAAACTCAATAATTTAAACCTATTTAAATTATTCAGCTGCTTCAATTCATTTTATATCATTTCAAAGCTCTTTTTTTTTTTTTTTTTTTTAACTTTTCCTTTTATTATAATATAAAGATCTTTGCTGACCCAAAAACTCAGGTATATATATAGGAAAAAATATTAATTAATTAGTGAGCTACTACTCAATTCTTAGTTAATATAAGAGACATTGTGAGCTTATCAAGCCCATGAAGAAACTACTAACTCAACTTCAATAACAAAGTTAGATTGTATCTCCCTTACTCATTCTACCCATTAATATGGATTCATTACACTAAGTGGAGATTAATTCAAACCTACCATTTTTACCACCACGAATGCATGAATTACAAATATGCATTAAAAAGAAAAGAAAAAAACTATTAATAGTTAAATAAAGAATATAAAGAGATTATAAATAATTTATGAATGTTCATGTAAATGTGGTGATAGAAACAGTTGATTTTTTTGTTTTATAAAGGTGATTCAATGTTGAAGATCAAAGGCAAAGTTCAAGCTTTGAGCTCTGTTTTCACCCTCAATTCTTGGACTTCAATCCCAAAACCAAGATTCAGTTTCAAGTTTCAAAGATTGTTTTACATGGAGGCCAATTCCAGTTCCAATCCCAATTCCAATTCTTCTCCTTCGAGGACTATTTCTGTTTTCTCCACCATTCCTCTGCCTCCTAGTTCCGACGCCGTCAATGGCTCCGGCAGTTCCACTTCGTCTCGGAAACCCATCAACCTCTGGCCGGGGATGCACCATTCACCGGTCACTGCTGCTCTTTGGGATGCTAGGTCCAGTATCTTTGAGAGGTTGCTTGATCCTCCTAAAGATGCGCCACCGCAGAGCGAATTGCTTACCAAAACTCCTTCTCAGAGTCGGACTATTGTGATTTATAATTTCTCTTCTGATTTTATTCTGAGAGAGCAGTATCGTGATCCGTGGAATGAGGTCAGAATCGGAAAGTTGCTTGAAGATCTTGATGCCTTGGCTGGTACCATCTCCGTTAGAGTATGGCGCTTTCTTTTTTCTTTTGTTTTTCCATGCTGAAATTGATAATGGATATGTGATGATTCTTTGGACTTAATCGCTTATTGCATGCAATTGCTTAAGCCTAGTTCTTCTTTTAACTGTTCCCCCTAATTCTGTTGTTTCCCCCCTTTTGCAATCTTCATTTCCAGGAGCATTTGTAAAGAATTTGAAAGTGTCTTTTGGACTGATTGAAAATTTTCGACTCTGTGGAATGGTTTCATCTGTTATGATTTTCACATTTCATAAAATTAAGAAGGAATTCAAATTTATTACTGTTTAGATGGGGCAGTGATATTTGAATCATGATGAGGTAGGGATATCTCAATCTGTAAATTAGAAAAAGTTAGAGATACTTTAGCTGCTAATCATATGTGACAATCAGTTTCAGCAACTTAGTGGTTTAAATTTCTTTAAATTGAAGATAGGTGGAACTTTTTAAGCTTTTTTTACTGAGATGTATGAGTGAACAAGAAAAATGAATTGGCCTTTGGTATTTGGTAAAGGGTTTCTGCACTATGAATCTATCAAATTACTTTCCCTCTTAAGAATTTGTTTGTTCTGGTTTCCTCTTTGACAGCACTGTTCTGATGATGATAGCACGACAAGACCACTTTTGCTAGTGACTGCCTCTGTTGACAGGATTGTTCTAAAGAAGCCAATTAGTGTTGATGCTGATTTGAAAATAGTTGGTTCAGTCATATGGGTTGGGCGATCCTCAATTGAGGTTCAGTTAGACATGATCCAAGGCACAAAAGGTATGGAATATGAAACATGGTGAATCAATGACCATTCTTTCTGTTTAAAAATTATAGTCCTAAAACCTCTCTCGTTTAAGAAATGATCTTCAAATTTCCACCTGGTTCATTGGGGCGACTCTGCCTTAATGTGTTCTCTCTAAGAATAACTTACTGTGAACTTTGAGAGTATGATAAACAGTGAAACAAAAGAAAAGTGGGCAATCTTTAGTTATTGTGATATTGACATTGCAGTACAGTAACTTAGTTGTCTTTCCAGCTTGCTAACCGTCATATTTAGTTGGAATGCTGCTGATTTATAAAAGAGTGAGAACACTCCAAACAGTTAGAATTTTGATTAAAATTGAAGCCTTTTTGCTTCATGGTAATGTAGAGTTCACTATCATTGTGTTTGCATTCTCTTCAAAGGGTCTTTTCTCATCTTCCAGTCATTAGGAATTGAACTTTGACGCAAACTTTGAAACATGAATCTTGGGCTACCGTCTATGATATACAAAACTTTTTCATTAGTTATAACGTCATTTTCTATCTCAATGATTTGATTTTTCTGAAAGGTGTCCACACTACTGACTATCATTGTTGCTTAACTCATTATCGTCTATTAAGGTCTGTTTACCATCTACAAACAGTTCTGAATTTCCACTTCTAAGTGAAACTCAAAGAACAAGAGATGATGTTACCATCTACTTTCAAAATGGAGGCTCTTTACTGTCCTCCAAGAAGCAACAATAGAATCTTATATCACATTGATAGTTTTCAAGAATCTCCTCTTGCTTCCGAAATAAAATTTGTGCCGAACCTTAAATAGTAATAATAAGGACATGATTTTATTTTTTGGACTCCAGTTTAGAGAGATGTTTTGTGAGACATCTTCTTGCTTTGTTTCTGGTGGGAATGCCAACTACCTATTAGCTACTAAATTGATGGGAAATGACGTATTTTCATCATTAATCTTACCTCTTTTGTGCTTCTGCAGATTGCTCAAACAAGTCAGATTCAGTTGCTCTGACAGCAAACTTCATATTTGTGGCACGCGACTCTCAGACTGGGAAAGCTGCTTTAGTTAACAGACTTTTGCCCGAAACTGAGGAAGAAAAATTACTTTTTGAGGGAGCAGAAGCCAGGAGTAACTTGAGGAAAAGGAAGAATAGAGGTGATATGTGGGCGTTGGAAAATGGGTACATAAAAAGAATTGATGCTTTACTAGCAGAGGGAAGAATCTTCTGTGACATGCCAGCCCTGGCAGACAGAGACAGCATTCTTCTCAGGGATACTCGCCTTGAAAACTCTTTGATTTGTCAACCACAACAAAGAAACATACATGGTAGGATCTTTGGAGGGTTTCTTATGCAACGAGCATTTGAGTTGGCTTTCTCAACAGCATATGTATTTGCCGGAATGGTGCCTTACTTTTTTGAAGTTGATCACGTTGATTTCTTAAAACCTGTGAGTGCGCATCTCTTTTAACTCTTGCATAGGAATAAGGTTTCTTGGTATAAGTAGCCACTTCTGTTTATCTTTTCTCTTCAGTAGAAAGGAAACAAATATCTCAACAGTAAACATGTTGGTTGTTTTGATGTGCAGGTGGATGTCGGTGACTTTCTACGTTTCACGTCATGTGTTCTTTACACGGAAGTTGACAATCCAGATCAGCCATTGATCAACGTTGAAGTTGTTGCCCACGTCACTAGGCCCGAGATCAGGTCTAGCGAGGTAAAGCCCCTGTACTGTATACTCTAAAATTATACAAAATATCTATGGTTTAAATGCAATTTGTCTTTGCATTCATGTTATGTTAATTTAACATTTCAAATATTTCGTCTTGGTCTCTAAACATATCGGGAAATCTGTTTTGGTCCTCGTCGTTACATTTTACATAGCATCCAATACTAATTTAAGACTACATATATCTAAACACGACAGCAAACCGATAACATATAGCTCAAAACATGTAGACATGTGGTGCCTCAATAGATTGTTCTGAAAACGAGGTACTACAGTAGATTGTTTGAAACTATAAGCTCAAAATTTGAACATAGCATAAAAGTTTTTCACAGACTCATAAAAAACATTTGTCCCGTGGAAATGTCCCAAATGGCAAAGTCGATTTTGATAATAACTGTCAAGTGTAAATATACGTAAAAATGAAGTCAAATGAGAGTTTCTAACGTTAGTTTTGTTACTCATTGGCAATCTCTAGAAACTTGTAAGCTTACTAATTGGTTGCTGATGCAGGTCTCAAACACATTCTATTTCACTTTCACTGTCCGTCCAGAAGCAAAAGCTAATGGGAAAGGATTCAGACTTCGCAGTGTTGTTCCAGCAACGGAAGAAGAAGCTCGTCGTATCATCGAGCGCATGGATGCCGAAAAAGATGCTAAGGGACTTGAGCAAGCAATCTGAATCAAGTCAGGCTCAGGCAGCCACACAGTTTGTCTTCGTTTAAGAAAATCTTGTTGGATCCTTATATTGAAAAGCGGTTAAGTTGTAGAAAACCAACTTTGTAGAATATTTGTGAAATAAATTAATCCCATTCAATTGGTATGAGTGTGAGTATTGCTTATGGTCACATTTACTTCTGGAGGGAGAAGAGCAATCAATATTGATTGTTTGATGTTTGGGAATAAGCCAACCAAGACAGTAACTCTACTTCACAACTCCGCTGACCAAACACACTAACAATTTGTTGAGGTTAAACCGAGCCACCGTGAGGTATGTTTCACTCCATTTATAATATTCTCTTTGGTTGGTTAAATGGACATCTCTAACTTAAAATTTCAATTTCACTCTAAATAAGGTTGAACTAAAATAATAATAAGAAAAGGAAAAATAAATATCAATCTAGACTCAATTTAGATCTGACTTCTGTAAATATTTTACAAACAATGTGCCAAACTTTATAATTCTATCAATTAAGCTATTAAATTTTCATAAATAAATCAATTGGTCAAAATTTTCTTAATATCGACATTTGAATTAATCTACACATATATGTGTAAAATTAATGCATTAGTGAATTACTAATCTAGTATAAGTTCATAGATTCAATTTATCTACGAACTATCTTTAAATAGCATATTGAGGATCCTATGTTGTTAAATACGTGAGTTACTTCACCCATATTTTTCTTAATAGTTATCTGGACAAACAACTCCCATAAAGTATAACTATGTAAGAACATATCCTTAAATTCAAATGCCTCGATAAATGATTCCAATTGTGATTTAAGTGTTGGATATTATTCCAATTTTGTGAAACAGTGAAAAATATATTAATTCAATATATGTTAATTGATTGTTACTCGATTCAATTTGTTGTTTAATGTCAAAACATATAAATTGGACTGAGACATTAAAATGGATAATGTTTCAATGCAAATTTAACACACATACATATCAAATTTGTGAGGCAATGGAAGGGGGAGATTATCCACAAACCCTAACTTAGGAAGTGATGTTATGGATGAATTTTGACTTAACTAAATAAGCTAAGAATTAGGATAAGATAAAAGAGAAGATATAAAGCCTAATTTATATAGAATAAGGAAAGATTCATCTCTTATGTACTTAAAACAAAAGGTAAACTTATCTCAATTCTCTGTTTCACATAAGTCATACTTTTTTTTCCTCTCTATTATAAATTCTTATAGACTTCATCGAAAAACCATTTTTCTTTGTTTTGCAAATTCCACTTCTCTAAATTGCAATTTTACCATTGTTGTGTTATGGTTAATCATGTTATCCCTTGTCCAAACTTTGGCACCAACAATTTTCGAATCAATGGTGAACAAATTCCAGCCAATGGTGTAAATCATTCAAGTTTGAGATCTAAATTGATAAATTTGAGGGTTTAAGATTAGTCTGACCCTACAACATTTGGTTAAGTGTATTTGTTTGTGGTGTTTACTATTTTATAATCATCATCTCTCATTTTTTCTAACTTAGACTAAAATAGTCTGTACATAAACACAAACTATTATAACCCACTAACTACCACTTATAATAACAAACTCTAAATTTGTTCCAACACCTAAGTTAGAATATTAAAAAATGAATTTTTATATTTAATTTTAGGAAAAATTATTTTCTATTTTATTTTATTTTTGTTAGACGACAAGTTCAAGATATAAAAAGGGAAATTATTTTAAATAACAAAATGGATATAGACCATAATAGATTACTATTTATGTTTGTCATGATACAAATAAACACACGTGCTAGTTTATCGTAGTCCATCATAAATAAACGATAATATTTTATTATATTTTATATTTAACTCATTTTGCTATATTTGAAAATAGCTCTGAAAAGAAGGAAAATAGTTTTTTTTAATTAACCCAAAGCATCTACTTCTTCCTATGTAATAAAACGAAACTATTTTTGTTTATAAAATATGACGATAAATTGTAATATATTAAGATAAACTATTATGAATGTGTATGTAAATATTTATCATCTATATTTTTAAAATGGGCAGACAGCATGTAGTTCTTCCAAACAAGAAAAGGAAAAAAGAAAAACATTGTCTTAAACGACGAGTCGGAACTCTTGTGAAGCTTGTGCGGTTCGTTCTTGCAGAGACTGGCGAGAGGCCAAAATGTTGAGAACTCGATTGTTTTGGTTCAGTTTTGGATTCGCGACCACAGCTGCTTCCATTTCCCATTTCGTTTGGAGAGATCTATTGGCTTATCGATGTGCTCTTTCATCTGATGCAAGTTTTGTTTTCACCCTTCAATTTTTCGCCTTCTTTCACTTTCCATGAAGGTTTTCTGATCCTTGATTTTTTCCCCTCTCTTGATACAGATGGAGCGGAGTTTTGATGCCCTGGAAGCTAGAATCTCGAATCTCGAGTCCGCTCGAAACCGGAATTCGATTTCATCTGCTGAGGTATTTCTCTTATTGTGTTACTGATGGAGCTTGAAACGTAAATACAGAGCTGTTGGTTTTTATGTGCAATGTGTTTATATCTTTTGTTGATGCAAAATTGAGACGGAGAAAAGAGTCGGACTTTCAACCATGGTAAATTTATTTTATTTTTTGTTTAGAGGGTAAAATGTGACGTGCAAAATAAAGGGAAATCTGTAAACTGGTGTAGTTCTTGCCACACACTCCAGTGCTTAAGTTATAGACTGGAAAAGGGTAGAAGCCCTAGGATTTGAGAGTGAGACCTTACTCAGCTATAACGATCTAATTATTAATAGAAGACTTAGGTTATCCTCCATAGAGTTTCGAAGGTAACTCTTTATCTTCTCGAGCGGATGCATTGGCCATTTTCCTAGGGCCAAGTTTGAGCACCTTCCTAAAGGCATATTTTGGTCCTAGCGTGATGTCATTGGGTTGGCTCACGCTCGCAAATGCCTCGTTAGGCATTTTGTTAGGCCAATGGTCCTAGGGTGCTACTGTTGATAAGAATCATGTTAATGTCCTTGGCTCCATTGCTTATGTTCTTGTTATATGTCGATGGTACTCTTTGATTCAAAATCAACCATAACACTTTGTTCTAATTGTTTTTACGTGGATCAATTATTCTTTATTAAGGCAGAAGGAAAATAAACCCTTTCTTGATTTTATTGGAGATGAAGTAGGGCATATAAATAGCCAATTATTACAACTGTTTTAAGAACAGAAATATACCAGTGTAACAACAATGATGCTGACTAAAAACTAACTGAGTTGGTTAACTCTAATATTCTTCAACAATTTTCACGAACTGAACTTTACCACGTTTGGTTATGCTTAACTCTGAGGATTTTAAATTTTGGGTAGGAAGTCACATTTTTTTTGGGGTAAAAGTAACCACTTTCCTTGAAAAAATAGGTAGGAAGTCACCATGGTCTAAACCTATTCCCTTTAAAGTCTCTTGCTACGTGCATTAGCGCTGACATTATTAGGTGAATCCGTGGTGGTCTGATTATTAAGTATACTCTGTGAAAGTTCATCAATTTTAGTAATGCAATTACTTTCATGAATATAAATGGGATCGATAGGAAATATTTTGGTGACTGGATAAACTTGTATTGGTTGCAAACATGATTTGATGTCTTCCAAAATTGGGCAGAGATAAGGATCAGTAAATATCTATTTGTCTCTGCCTTCTTATTATAATATATCAGCTCTCTCTTTGGTAGTTTGTTAACGTTTATCATGGGGGAAACTGTAATTTCAAATTTTCAGAAGGATTTTAGACAATTTGAATAGCCGATAAAGCATGAATGTAGAGATAAAACATAACACTAAATCATTGAGGCAATGTTCCTTTATCTCCGTTTAATCCTTTTTAAGCTATTGAGACCTACTTTTCAATTGCTGAAGGGTGTGCTATTGTTGATTAACGTTTCATGAATGTTAGTGAACTTTTTAAGAATCAAGTCAGATTTGGCTCAAAGTGGTTCCTAGAATATAACGGAGAAAGGAGGGCAAAATGAGTCTCTGTGGAATTAAGAGGGAAACAACTGAAATTGTTGTTGAACTACTGCCAAAGATAGAGGCTCATTCATTGGCAGTGAAATGGCAAGATCTTTTTGCTTTGCCGGTGGTTAAGATGACGATTGTTTTCAATTAATAGCATGAGCACTCAGACGTATTGGAATAATGTGGCTAGAAGAAAGTTAATCAATGTTGAATTTTATGAGCTTATTGAGCTATTAAAGTAAAGTTACTAAAAGAATACACACACGTTGGGGCTGGAAATATTATGAGATATTGAGAAAATACGATAGTTACACCTTTTGGTTCTTTCTTGATGAATTCAAGGGTGTACTTTTAAAATCAAATCGATGACTACTTGGCTTGTACCAGCTTGGCAGCTTCCTTGTGGGAATCATGTGTTTTTGTGGGATTAAAACTAAGAGGGTGTGCCAAGATTTTGAGCTTGTATATGATATTACTAGGTCCCAACTAATCAATGGAAGAAAGAGAAATATGCCTGGAGTTAGAAAACAGAAATCCTTTGTTGGCTACACCCTACCACCATTAGCTATACCAAGCCTTAACAAGGACTTTGTGGTTGAAATTCACACGACGAGGGATAAGTAGCGGTTTAATGCAGGATGACTGACCACTTTCAATTCAAATTCCTACTAATCAAGTTAGACATAAGACCGTCTACATGAAAAAATTGATGACGTATGGATATGGTGTTTTTTATTTGCTGGGGAGAGAGTTTTGACTTTTGATTGAAAAGGATTGTGTATCTCCTAGTTGAAGAATACTGTGTTACTTTTTGGGTCATTGAATACTCAATTTTATTTTGAACGAGATCCTAAAATTTATGTTACTGATATTCTGTAAAGCATAGCCCATGTATATATTCTCCTTCGTTATTCTTCATTCACATGCATTTTTTTGCAATATCTTTAGTCTTGCTTTTATATAATTTAGTGTTGTGTTCCTTTAAGGGGTTATTGCATTCTTTGCAAGGTCTTTAGTCTTGCAATATCTTTAGTCTTGGTTGAATTTTTTCGCGATCATTTTTGTTTCTGTTCCACTAAGTAAGTCCGAGACAGACTGTAGTCTTTTTCTCACAGCATTTCCTCTTTCCATATAGCAGGCCAATGACTGATTGTTGGTGGAGCTCGTTATTTAGGTATGAGTTGGCTTGAATTATAATTTAAATTCATAAACTGTTCCATGCTATGGTTGACAATCAGATTTATTGCACAGAAGTAATGAGATTGTGATGCATCCTGAATGTTTTTCAACTAATAAATGAAGCTTGATTGTTTCTAGATGTAAATTGTTAATAAACTTTTGATTACATCAATAAGAAAACAAGATATTTTGTTTCTTTATTTTTTTTAAAGAAACTTTTGACAGATTTGATGGTTCCTTTATCAAGATATTTACTCAGAGTAGGGGAGTATAGGAACTTGTGTTTCACTTGTGAAAAAAAGCAAATCAGGGGTGCCTCAACCCCTCCATGTCTCCCTTATTTTGTTTGATGAAATTAAGGGCACAACACACATAAAAAATACCTATAACTTTCTTGCAATTTTCTAGTGTTCGGGCTGTGGCTAAGAAAAAAAATCCTCTAGCCTCGTGTCTTTCCTGAAAGTGCTACAGTGTGTTAGTTTGCTTGCATTTTAAAAAACACTAATCAGAACATTGACTTCCCAATTCCAGCCTTCTAATTTGCTGAGTTCATGATTGTATGGCTTCTAGTTGCGGAAATAATAGGATTATTGTATGGTTATTGGAAGGGGCCTATTAGTAATTAGCTATAAGTTTGTTTGGGCTTTTAATTATAATAAATAGAGGGAGTGAGTTGGGAGCAAGGTGTGGATCATTTTGGTAAGATTTTCATGGTGGGAATTTAGGGAGATGGATGGCCCTCTCAAAAGGCTATGTTATTGTAATTTCTTCATTGTTCTTACAATATATATTTCTATAATTTAAGGGGTGTTTGACGCACAGAGTGTAGTTGGTAATAATTGTTTGTGGAGTTAAAACATTTGTCTTTGGAATGCAGAGTAGAGTTGATTAGATCATAAAGTATGTGTTAGAGGTGAAAAGTTGAGTCTGGTTAGATTAGAAAGTATATGTTAGTAGTGTTGAGTTGAGTTGGAATGAGTTGATAATAACCAAGTGTTTGAAATCATTCTCAAGTTTAATTTAAAATACAAGTCATTTAGAAAAGAAATTAAATAGTGGCAACCATTCAAAATACATTTTAAAGTAAAATACAGTTACGCTCAACCATTCAAAATACATTTTAAAGTAAAATACTGTTACGCACAAAAGAGTTTAGATAAAAATTAGTTTTCTGAAAAACACTTTTCAAAATGCAATCGGAACAGACTCTGAGTTGATGGCCAAACATTAAGTTCATAAATTTAGCCAACTCAAGTTAGTGAACTAAACATCCTCCTAGCCATTGTGGTAAAACACATGCTTGAGTGCTCTTGTTTGAATTCTATCAGATTTATTCATGTATCATTTATAATCCACGTGCCTTGCAATTTGGTTTCGGGCTATTCCCATGATGGCAAGCATTTGTTCAGTTTTTGCCTAATATTTTGTATTTTTTTTCCTTCTCTCTTACCTATGTCCTCAGTTTAGCAAACAGAAGGGAGGCAATCTCATGAGGTGTATTGTTGGTGGGATTTTGTACCAATAGTTATGCATGATGAAACCCCATGCAACCCTTTATTTTATTTTATTTTCTTTTTTTCCCTCAATAAAAATGGAGAATTTTGTATAATAAAAAAAGTGAACTTCAATTTTTACATAATTATCCTACTTGAATCCTTTGAAACAATCCATTGTTTCTCAGTAAGACAAGGGAGGCCTAGCAAGTTGAATTTAATATCACTCTTGTCATTATCATTTCTTACATACTGAAATATGGGGTTAGCGATAATTACCCTTAGAACTTTCAATTTGATTTCATAGTTTGTTGGTTGTTGGAATTAAATCGTTAAAGACCGAAGGTTGGGAACTTTCATTGCATTTGTGTGGACGATGGCAGAGTAGAAACGTCAAATAAAGTAAATGTTTCAGTCTAAATTTTGCATGGTTTGTGCAATTTTAGGGCCTTCCAAAAGGTAAAGTATTAGAAATATAATACATCACAGATTTATACATATCCCAGCAGAGAAACAACATTAACAAAGTATGTGTTATGTTCAAAAGAGATTAATTAAGCACTTAGATATTGCCTACTTGAATCAGCGAACTCAAAAATCCTGGCTTTGGGCTCATATGCTGGCAAGCTCACATATTTGGGACATGAAGATCTAGAAGATATGATCCCATTCTGTGAGTGACTCTCAGCACAGTCACGAGGCTGCAATAAAAGAAAACATTTGAGGAACTCCAAACATATCCAATAAACATCTTCTGTAACCCTAAATTTTCTATTTCGTTTAAGATGGATGAATTTTTAAAAGGTAATGACCTATTGAAGAAAATTTTGATTCAAGGATTTATTAGACAATAACACTTTTGAAAGATCAAAAACCAAATAAATACATTTTAAAAGTTTAGAGACTAAAATTGTAATTTAACATTATACCAATACAATAATCATTAAGAATAAGCATAGGAAAATGTTCAAAGTCCCGTTCAATTTAGTTTTAAGGCTTTCATGCAGTTCTTTCAGTTAAGGAATTAAATTTGGAACCTAATTCGCAAATGAAAGAACAAACCTTGAAGTCCTTGTAGAAACATAAATAAAGTTCCTCCACTGCACCCTTTTTACATCCGAATGAAGGGGTGGCATGAAAAGCATTCTGAATTGCTGAAATGATTCCTCCCAGAGGATATTTCTCAGTATTTGAAGGTAAATATCCAGCATCATTCAGAACTTTCTGTGACATAAGATGTTCATCAGTAACCAAACAGATTCCAAGGTAAACTAATATATAATAAAGTAGTTTCAAAAATACTACCGAAAAAAAAAAAGATTCTACAATTTGTAGAAGTATTTATAAGCTTTTGAAAGTTATCAAACGGCCTAATTATTTCAATTTCCATAGATATATCATATATTCCAACAGTCAAATAATTAAATTTGAATCTCTTTGAGTTCAATAATGGAGCATTGACCTTTGGAATGGTATGAGCCTGAGGTTCCTAATTCACGCGGCTATGACCCCATAGTTTATGTTCTTGCGTCCTATTAACCTAGAAAACCCCAAATACATATCTGATTGTTCTCAATTAATTAAATTATTCTCTGCACTCTAGTATGCCATTAACCAAAAAATAGCAGCTACCACAGCTTAAACAATCTAGAAAACTAATTTGAAAACTGATATACAAAGGAAAGCTGTCAGTAACATATAGCATTTATCAAATAAGAGAAATAAAACCAACAATAGCAATACAAAGTGGAACTAAACAGCAAGCAGCCTGGTCTGATCTATTGATTTTAGAGCCAATGTAGAAGGGTAGCATCATTCCAGAACTTACTGTGACATTATATTTGAAATAGACGTTGAGAGTAGTTAAAAAGTAGTTGTATTCATCATGAGCTACTGGATAAGAACAAGTTCCATGCTTCTCTGCGCAGAATAGAAATATGATATGAGAAGACCAAAGCATGGGAAGTACATTAAATATGCTTCGCTTCTAACATTGACGTCAAAACAATAATATGAGCATATCAAATTATTTCTTGTGTCTTAAAAATGTAGTAAGTTACAGAAAAGACACATTGTCACAGACTCACATCCAATCAAGAACAAACTCTATGCAGTCATGCAGATAATGAAAGCCAACATCAAAGTTGAGAAGCATTGGCCCAAGGTATATGATAGAAAAATAAAGTTTTGTATGGGATATCATTGTGAAATGCATAGAACACATATGGCCGTGATGTGAAAGCCTCTAGAAATAAATATTTGTTTATGGGATATCATTATGCAATGCATATAACATATATGGCCATGACGTGAACACCCTTAGAAATGAATATACTCGTCCACTATTGTGACAAATTAATATTTTAGAGATTGCAAAAGTGAAATCTAGAGAGCTGCCCTTAGCCAATCAGAAAAATTCAATAAAGGAAGTAAAGCTTCAACCTCAATGCATTATAGAATTAAAAATTATAGTATCCGAGTGAGAGAAGCCAAGGATTATTACCCCACTATCAAATGCAGTAGCCAATTCAGTCATCACGGGAACAAGAAATGGGAGAAAAAAAGAACCATCAGTTAAAACATGGGTATCATCAGTGCAAATTTACACCGAATATGTCTTGTATAAGTGATAGTCACCTCATGAGCCCAAAATGATCCCTTCGAACCATGGCAAGTTGAAGGTGAACTACAACTCAAAGATGGCCAATATTTCTTCAGGGGATCAAGTAAGGTAAGAATCTGCAAGATTAAAAGATGCAGGATGTTACAAAAATGACTTATCAAAAACAATGTATCAATTACAAGAACAAATTAAACAGCACAATGATCAATATAAAACCAACGGTAACATATGATAATCAGGCCGAAATTGTTTTGTTTTAGCTCTTCAATTTGCACTAATGCTTTACCATAAGATACATGGGTTTCTTGGTTCAAGCTTCTGAGGATGAGCCTAGCATGGTTACACATATTTAAACATTCGAAGACATACGGCTACCTAAATCCAATTTTTGTACAGATTATATATCTTCGGATATCAACGGCCTAATTTTAATAACAACGTACCTCCTTCTCATCAAAATTTTTTCCATTGCAACATGCAGGCCATGTTCCATCATTGTAATCAGGCCATAACCCATCTATCACACAAGCAAGAGATTATAAATTTTGAGGTCTACATACATCAAACTATTTTAACTGATATCAGTACATGAGCATGCTCAACTTTATTTTATTCATGAAATATTGAATCATTTACAGAAACGTCAATTTGATTATAGAGTTTTTCAAATATCGTGTTGTAGGGCATTGCACCATTAGAAAATTGTCTTTCAGCTTCTTCAAAAATCACGTTTACTGCTTGTTTCACTCACTGTCAAATGGAATGTCATAAATTGAAAAATATTTTGAAAATGAGAATGATTGAGATGCATGAAGATATTAAAATCGTGTGTATTCTTAAAATGTATTGATGTCGTGTCTATATATCGCCATTCTGTGTCAGGTTGTTTGTGCTTCTTAGTTTGGAATTGTGAAAGCAACGCAATCGTATCTTCAACTTACGAATTGTAAAGTCAGCAAAAGCACCAGATCTACCAAAGAAGAGAGAAAATGAATGTAAGTTTGTGAACAATGAAAAAGAACATCCACAGAATTTAGAAGAACGCTCAAGAAAATATGAAATACAAGTTACAACAGATAGACAAAACTTTAAATTCTTATTCTATCAATGGTCTCTAGTAACCTTTTTCTTAGCTACTTTTTGGTGTCATCCCTGTTATTCCTTCAACGCTGAACTACCCAATTGCCTAATGGCAATAACATGAAATATAGATGTTGGTGCGAAAAAATGCTCAAATTTAAATCCATGAAAGGTCATCGGACAGCTACTACAACTTAAATGTATTTAACAGCCTTACATTCAATAACCAACTAGAGAGATAGTTTTATTACATTCAATAAAGAGGAACCTGGAAGAAGCCTAATTAAATATAGAGTGAACACGATATCCTAACAAAATGAATGAGGCAAACCCTTTTGTTCATACATAAAGCCAATCATTCTCAATGAGGCACTAATCATTTCCTTTTCTAGAACAAAAAGTTAAAAGGTCCAGCATCTCTCCTATAGAAGAAGACTTCCAAAATTAATCGATGACACAAAAGGTACACATTATAAACTAGAGAAATTGTGGGTGACCAATCTAGGATATTTAAAGGATGACACACACTTTTCCCAAGATATGAAAATCAGGCGTATCAGTACTTTTTGACATTGCACTTTGATTCCCTATCACCCACCAAAATCATTTCCAACAATTGAGCGAAAAGAAGGCGGAAGTCACGAAGACGCATAATACACAAACTGAGTAATTTCTACCTCTTTTGCACATCAAGCAGCATGACAAAATAGAAAATTTTACAGCAAATAACAACCAAACAGAATCCTAAAACAAAAGGGAAGGACGAATTAAGCATTATTCTAAAGGGGGTATATCTAATATCTAAATGGTAGGTAAAAATAGAAGAGGCAGTCACCGATTACAACATCCGTTGGAGGAACAACAATGGCGAGTGCCCTTGCAGACAGTACCAGGCCATTGTAGGGCCAATTTGAAGTAATCGAATTCTCTCTGCTCTCGACCGTCCTTGGTGTGGAAAATTATGGCACCTGAAGCATGATTGAAGGGAGTTGATGCAAGAAAGACGGTGAATTGAAGAAGAAATAAGATGGGAACGGCGGAGAGGGAGACCATCGTGATCGGCAAATTAGAGGACTCCGTGGAGACCAAAAATGATAAATATATTTATAGAACACAATTACCAAAGGCAACAATCACTTTATTTGTTTCCAACTTTTGAGGGTATAATACTCTTTTTAACTTTCAAGTTTAAAACTGTTTTAATCTAATTACCATAAACTATATGCTCACTTCCATAATTTAATTACATTAATTATATAATATATAGTTATATACTCTAGCTCTCTTAACTTTACCCAATTTTCAAAAATAACAAAATATCGAAACTATTTATAAAATATAACAAAATTTATCAAACTCTTTTTTCTTTTTTCTTTTCTTTTTTGCTATATTTTGTAAATAGTTTCAATACGTTGATATTTATAACAATTACTTGTGTCAAATATTAAATAAAAGTAGTATATAAGTTATTGCGACGAGGGTATTTTAAAAATAGAAAAAATTGACAAATTATTTATACTTCATCAAATAAAACCACTAAAACACAAAATTCATTGTACTTGATTTTTTTTTAAAATATAAATATTTTGTCAAAGGTTCTTATTTTGACATTTTTTTTTCTTGAAGAAGATAATTCTAATGTTTTTGTTTCTATCCAACAATTAGAAATATGTTTTTTAACATAGCACTTTGTATTATCTTCTCATGTAAAACTTTGTATTATAAGTTAGTGGTTCCTTGATGTGACTTTTTTACTACTATGAATGAACAATTGCTCAAGATGAACCATATCAAAAAATATAGTATGAATATTTAGAAAAGATTACTTAAAAAAGTGATTTTAACTTTGTATTATCCCTTTAAAAAAAAACATTTTATATTATCAAAATATCAAACACTAAAAATGAATTTTTTTTTTGCTACGTCTGTAATAATATGGTTGGAAGCAAACGAGAAAATGAATAGTTATTTAGCTTAAATAAAATTTTACTCATAGAGATACGACTAAAACAAAATTAAAAAGAAGAAAAAAAGAGATGTACATGATTACAAATTTGGAGCTATGTGATCACATGCTTTTGTTGCATGATCGTAAAAATAGTGTACGTTATGAGATCTTATTTTATATGATCTAAAATAGGATATTTAGATCATATACAAACTATTTGGTATAGGTATATCAAGATATATTTTGTAAATAAGTAAATTTATAAAAACTATTTAAATTAATAATTGATTTCTTTTTATAGATATTGATTGAGGTATCAAAATATTTTCTCAACTTTTAGTAGTGAATTAATGAAAAATTTTAATGTAATATATTTAATTTTGATGTATAAAAATTATTTTAATAAAACTACTATGATAATGAGAAATCGAACAATCCATCTTTATAGTAGAAAGTCATCTCAATTACCACTAAGCTCAATTTGATCCATTAACTATAGATTTGATGTAGAACATCCTTCTTTCTTGATGTTTCTTTATTTCTTTAACTAATTCTTGAGTATCTTAAGATTAGTTATTCTTTAGATAATTGTTGTGTATCTTGAGTTACCTTTCGAGTTAGTTCTAAAATAACCAACTTCAACAAACTTTTGTAAACTTGAACCACCGATATCATAAGAATTATTCATAAATTTCCTAAGCTTTACAAGATTATTTTTGTCCCTTCAAATAATCAAATACCTTACCCTTTATTCCCCCCAAATCACTACACATTGTTTATGGTCAACTTGTCTTCAAATAAATCGAATGAGGTTCTTTTTTCGGGGTTCGTATTCTTCACATAAGACGAGAAGAGTTGTGATTATTTGAATAACCATAATTAATCTATAAATGAGATTTTTACTTTTTCAATCACTTTTCTCACCATAAATGAAAATTCTTTGATGTTCAATTTACTTTTGATTTGTTTGATCTTGTAGACAAGATGTTTTTACGAGGAAGGTAACCTACAATGGAAACATGGACAGTAGAGTAAAGTTGTTGAATTCATTGAAGTAATGTATTTTAAATTGTATAAAGAGGGCTGAGACATTGATGAAAGAATTGTAATACAATATAAATTTGAAATTTGAAATTAAAATACTAATTTAATTGAAATAAAAGTAGCCTTAAACATATATAAAATAACACTCTCTAACAAATCACATCCAAAATTAAAAATTACACAATTCAAAGGTAACATCATAGAATTTGCATAAAGATCAGTCAAATGTTTGTGTAAATTATAAGATCTTTCAATAGAACCTCCAACAGTTGTTACAAAGACTTGAAAATCAATACAGAGAAAAATAAACAATTTTCAATTCTCATCACTGAAAAAACCATCACTTATATATATGAGCCAAAAAGAGAGAACAAATTATCAAATTCCATTTTCTATACATATTTCCCCTTTGATACCATCAATAAAAATTACACATTCCTGGCTGATTAGTTATTTACATTCTAGGAAGGAATTCAGTTAGTTAAAAAGTGATACCGATAAATGAAACATAATGGGGAGGGAGAACGAGAGAGAGAGAGAGAGAGAGAAAGAGAATGAGATATGGAGAGAGAATTTTCTAGCCTTCTACCTTCGTTTGAAAAACCGAAGATGAAGAAATGCTACTTCAAACTACAACTCGAAAACGGTCTAGGAAATGAAGAAGAATATAATGTTACATGTGGAAGGTATCCATCAAATGAATACCATAAAGAAAACTGAGGAAAACAACCAGTCCTGCAAATCGCTCATATTTATATATCAGACCCCATTGTTTGTTATGTTACAAAAGTTCAATTCCACCATTTTTTTTTTTCTTTTTTACATTTGCTTCCACATACCCTAAAACTGGTAAATTCACCCTCATCAGAAGCTACTCTGCACGAAGAAAGAAAAACTATCATAACACTCAAAAGGGTCCAGGAAAAACCAAATATGAAAAGACAAGAGAATAAGAAAATAATTAAAGCTCAGTTAGGATACTACTGTCTCTAAGGCATGCATTATACCAAATGGAATTGTGAAGAAACTTATATAAATGGTAGTTTCAGCATGTCCCAACTGAATGGATTTAGCTCCCCTACAAGTAAAGGTTGAGAAGAGCAGATAAACGTTTGCAGAGTTATCGGCTGGACTTAGTTGACCCCAAATTTCTAGAAATATATGCCCTACTAAACTTAGCATACTTCAGGCAAACACAACAGGCATTAAGGAAGTACAATAACTACAAATGAAAAAGAAATCAACACAAAAAAAAAAAAAAACAGAAACACTTCAAAAGAAAACTCAAACAAAGAAACACCTTGCAAAGAAATAATTAAAATAACGATCTTTTTTATTAGGCACTTCATTTAGTATTCAATTAGTACGCATGCTTGGTAATTTCCCTTCTCCTTTACTATTGCGTTCCAAGTTTCATCTCAAGAGAATACCAATTGTTAAAGTATCAGACAAAAAACCACACGACAAAGACAAAGATGAAAGAGAATCACCCAATACCCATACCAAGTCACCCAAGATTAAGAAAAAGAACTATATTCTAAACTCAGAATCAAAAGAAGCCTATAAATACATAAACAAAATTTCAAAACATTATCTAATTAAATAAGTCTAGAATCTATTTTTTCCAAACACATACATCAAAGACAAAATCAAGGTCAAGGTGGTTATTCCATAAAAAATACCCAAGGTGCACATGCGTGTGTGTATACACACATGCACATATATATCCACACATGTTAGAGGCATTTAAAATATCATAAAAAATTAATATCAATTTTTTCATCTCTGAAATAGCTTGGCCTTCTTTCATCACCCTCGTCTCTCAGCTACTCTTATCCTTCTCACTTCCATAACACGTCTTTTAGTTTGGGTATTGCAACTCCACCATGGCCACAGGTGCTGCTAGTAAAAGTTGAAAGAGAACTAAAGTATGTTTCCTATATAGAAGGATGGTTTTAACTTTAACACCCGGAGTTTTCCATTGACTCTAGATCCCATGGTAGTAACTTAGTTCAGTGATGCATTTTTTTTTCTGAAGCTAGTCCATAAGTTTCCCTAGTCACCCTCGAAGGGGTGATCCAAAACACATTGATCGGATCCATTCTATAGTGTCACGAGAGAGAGCCAAGTTCCATCTAAAGGCACTGAAAATTTCTGTCCATAAAGCACGAGCAAAAATTGGCAGTGAAAAAAGAGATGGTTCACCGATTGGAAGCTATTCTGATATAGAAGACAACAATAAGGAGATCAAGAAATCCACAGGCATCTTGCTTGTAGCCAATCCATGGTATCAAGGAAAATAGGGATGGAGATTCTAACTTCTAGTCTTTTGGTCCAAAATATATGTCTGAAGAAGATGAGTTATGCTTCAGTTAGCTAGTTAGATAATATCTTATCCAATTGTTTTAGACTGCTCAATGATATAGAATTATTTTTTAATCATATGGACCTTTTTCTACTTTTACAAACGAGAGCTTTCTCTTGTCTTGTTTGAAACAACCAGACACACTGGTTCTATCATCTTTTGTCCCACAAGCTCTAAATTTCTACAACCAAACTTCGATCAAAACTTTCCTAACATTTCCCCGAAACCTTCCACCCAACCTTGTAAATGCCTATGCCTACAGAAACCATAACACCTCCTTTCTACCTCCTAAACCCACTGGATAGAGAAGCAATTCCAATCTACCAACCACTACAATTTGATAACTTTTCCACAATCCACACACACAGTACTATGGTTAACAACAGACCCCGCAAAAGCTCCACTAAAGTATACTACACCAGAGAAAAAGCTTCCAAAAGGAACTTTGGTCTAGGAACTTGCCCAGGAACCCTTCAAAAAACTAAAGGAAGAGAAACAACTTAATTTCCACAATACAACAGATAAAAATACATGGAATCTTTTGCATTTTGAAAAGAAAAAAAATAAATTAAATAATAGTTATTAAATTTAAAATAAAAAACCCTTAATTTCTTTGAAGGCATTCTATGGAGCCTGGGAGACACTGGGCATGCTAAGTTCCAACCCTCTTTGATACCTAGTCCAGCACATTTTGAAGTTATACTCCTAAGTAGGCAACTATAGTTGAGATGTCTTTTTGTAGACTCGTAATGAAAAAGTTTCAGTCTATATGGTAGTTGGGTGTCAATGCTTCTGTGTGCAATCCTATAGGAGCAACAGTTTTATGATGCAACTTTTCAAGAATCGCTGACTTTTTGTAGTTGGTTCTTGGACTGCCTTTTTGAGTTGAGCTTCATTTCTTCTATGTTGTGTGCATCTATTTTTCTCAATGGAAGTTCAGTTTCGTATTAAAAAAAAAAATCATCTCCAAATGAAAAGGAAAATAACAAAAAACCATGAATGCAAAAAAACTTTAATCAAATGAAGAACAATTGAATATATAATATATTTGAAAAATATAAATATACCTCAAGTATTTTTGACAACATTAAGTGAAAATTCCACCAATCTTTCTACAACCATACGAGGAAATAAATGACCTAGATTATTCCACAATGTCAGCCCGCTACCTTTATCACTCCCATTTCTTCAATTTTTGAGGCCTTATGCTGCATAAATTAAATGCAGAAGGCTTTTAGTTGGATAACTATAAATTGAAAAGTCAAAACATGAATTAAGAAGATAAAAGTTGACCCGGATAATTGCTTCGTAGTGCAAGCATTCTAGAGCTGAAAAAAAATGGACTTCATATTACCTTACTTTTTTTGTGCCTATGAATGTCATTAATATCATCTTCACCATCATGCTTCCTTTTCTGAAAATTAAGAGAAGTTAGAAATTAAGAACCAGCTTATTTGGCTACATACACAACAATTATATATTAGTTTGGAAGTAAAACACAGAAAAACTACTTAATCCTTAATTTTTAAGAGAGAAAAAATGGTACAAATTAATTAACTTTTCAATTCCCCATCCTCAAGGCAAACTAAGAGTTTGATAGTCTAGATCAAATGGAAAGAAAAACATCAGTGAAAGGGTTAATCTTGTAACCTTAGCAACAAACTAGGAAATGGGATAAACTAAAAAGTCCATAATGTTAATGTCAATGACAATCTACCCCTGGACCATCCCACTGCTATCAAATCTTGGTAGCTGGTATTTACAAGGGAGCTGGAAAAGAGTAAATGTTTACCAACCTTTTCATGATGCTTCTTAGAATGATCAGCACCAGAATCTTGATGGCCACTTTTTTCTTTCTTCTTGTCCTTGTCTTTATCCTTACTCCGGTCTTTATGTCGATGCTTGTGCTTCTTATGCTCTCTCTCCTTCTCCTTATCTCTATCTTTGTGCTTCTTGTGCTTTCTGTCTTTATCTTTGGACTCGCTTTTTGACTTCCCTGGAATAGTAGGAACACCCTTCTCGGCCTAACCAAAGAAAAAGAAATGGACCCATCACTTGCAGAGAAAAGAATCAGGATGAGAAATGCTGATAATCAGACCCGTTGCCTTGGTAACATCTAAGTTCCATCTGATGGAAGAAAGCTGAAGAAAGTGGCTCATTTTAACAATTCTAATAATAGATTTCTTACAGAAGGCAGATCAACAGGACCAGTTTCCCTAAGTTGGAAGGCTTCTATGAGAATATCTTGATCAAATGGCTGTATGCGGGCATTAGTCTCTCTAGGGTAAGAAGTATTCTGTATGAGTTGATTCAACTGCATCCCTTCTCCTTTTCTAATTTCTGTGTCTCCAACCACGTTATGAAGATAATGTGTGTCCGAAATTGACAATGGAAGCGACTTCTTGCAGAAAAAATCATGGTGAGGTAACAACTTGTAGTGGCTTATAAGATCCACAGCACCAGTCAGTTCCCTAGGTCCTAAAGGTACAAATAAAAATACACCGAAATTCAGGTGACAAGATTATAATTATAGATAGAAAATGAACAAGATGGAACTTGTACTTCCGTGTTCCTTTCAATTACATTGAAATCAAAGCAATAAAAAACAATATACTAACAAAAGAAAGAAAAAGCTAAGTGATAGGAAAAAATTAATTGAAGATTTAAAATGTACCACATGAAGAGACAAAAGGAGTTATAGTATTTATATTCATAAAACTAAACAAAAATGAAGAAAGAATAGTTTTATTTTATTCTTAGGGGGTAGAAGGACTGCATAAGTAATATTGAACCATTGCAGAGAAAAACCATATTGCTTTAAAGAAAATAGAGAACCTTGGAAGATTCTCTCTCTTCAGAAATCCTGAAGATCTGAAAATGAAATTTTCATGGCATGGCATAGATCATATGCAATTTTAGTATGAAACTGCTAAGAGTTTAGCTCAAAATCAGGTACAGAACTCATTCACTTACTGCAATGAACACTCTGTCCCAAAGTTTTTCAGTACAAATCCAAAACTCAATACACTTCAAGTTCTCAATTACAGAAAGTCCTTTCTTGTCTCACTTTGAGCTCCCAGTTATAGGAAGACCTTAGTAAGACATGGGCCATTTTTCATTGATCAAGCCTAAAAGAGAGACTAAATAAAGAACTATCAAGACCCATAGCTCACTTCCAACATGTAGTGTTCCTTGGACTAAATTCAGACATGAAGAAAGATTAAAATATAACACTATTGACGAGATTAACAACTATATCTTCCTTTGTGGTAGAAGAAGAATGATATGATTTGAACATTGAAGGTGATTAATACTGAGCCTTTAGTTAATATAATCAAGAAGAAAGATAGGAAATATACTGAAATAATTCCAGAAACTAATGAAAGTTAGACTTTGACAGATAGGAAATGAGAAGCAAGGATGGCTTCATGAAATATAGGTGAGCCTTTCCACTCACTCAATCTTACAAGAATCTTCTATAACATATGGGCCCAAGCCGCCCAACAGAGTACAGGAATTCCTCCAAGGGATAAGTAAAAAGAAAACAGGTCAGAATAACACCCACACACAAAACTCAATTCCAACTCCTCCAAAATACAGTTGCAATGTTTGGAAAGGATTAAAAAGGGAAAGGAGAAGAGCAGACCTCTTTGCCTGTCTCTAGTCTCTAGTTGGCACAATATTAACATCTAGAGCATGTTTTCTTCCAAGGGCATGTTTTTAGGGAAAGGCTTTTATTGTTTTCAGGTACATCAAAGATAACACAAGGGCATGATTTCACCCAAAAAAGACATGTCATTTAGGATAATACAGTATCATCAGAAAACATCCAGAGATTTCTAAACGTAAAACCATCAAATGTATATACCCAGCTACGTCTCACTCTTTAAACATGCCATAGCACAGGGGAAAGGGGACTAAATTGACAAAATATATCAACAGTTACCTCGGCCAAATTTCTTATCTTCAGATTCCATGTATCACTCTTCCTTGGGACAATGTAACATTATAACTGCAATCATAAAACCCCAAAAAGTAGTGAGATTAGAATTCCGAGCCAACAAACATAAAAATGCTTTGAACTTGTTCGTTCAACAGATTAAAACTTAAAAGGAACAATCAAACAGAGAAGGCTATAACCCATGGCTTATATAAAAGAAAAGGGAAGTGAATCAAATCTGGGTTTTCTTTCGTACAAGTCAAACAAAGAAATAACGCACAAATATGCATAACTCCATTGGACATACTCATAAAACAAAAAATATATATAGGAGTTACGAACACATACATGATGTGTTATCACTAAATGGTTTGCTTAAAGGAGGAAGTAAATATAATTAGGCCAACATAAGCGTAGCTTAGCAATACTCCTTCCTTGAGGTTGGAGGTTCAAACTCCCATACCCCACCATTTTTTTTTACTAGAAGAAGTTAATTTAATTAGAACTTGGAGGACTAATTGGGTCACTACAAAAAAATTCTAATATAGAAAAACATCCAGAACATTTTGTAAGTTTGTTAGCAAATCATGCACACAACAAATCCAAAACTTGAGCCATAAAATCTATCCAAGAACCATTAACTAAGAGAGATACTGGTTACAATTTTGAAAAGAATTGTATCAAGAAGACAAGACAGAAACTAACCCAATCCCTATTATGACCACGCTAAAACCACTCTCATCCAAAAGAAAACAAGAAATACATCTGAACTCGAAGCCAATAATAAAACAAGCAGGAAACATAATTTCAGAAGACCCCCAACCACAACCTGAACCTCCAAAAAAAACGTCTCCTTCTTCAAATTCAACGAGAACCAAGAACCCCAAAATTCGAAACACCCAATTCAGCTCAAGCAGAAAAAGACCCAGGAGTGTCAGCAAAAAACCCTAAAGACACCAATCAATCACAGAACTGAAAACCCCGGGATTGAGAGGGGGGGAGGGGAAAAAAAGAGAAAGGGCAGTGCTTAAAACAAGAAACAACTCAAAAGCAATCCATTAGAGAAGCAAAGAAAAGAAAAGGAACCTGGGCGGAAAAGGGTAGAAGAAAGGGAAAGAGGCGCCGGGAAAGGAGAGGGGATTGAAAGAGCGATCGAGAAAAAGGGGTGATGAGGATCGAATCGAAGAATGAGATGGAATTGAAGGGAAAGGGGGTTGAAGAATGGTGTGTGAGGAGAGTGAGGAAGTAGCTCCGGCGGCCGGGAACGGCGGAGAGAGAGAAAGGGGAGGGAGGGAGGGAGGGAGAGAGAGAGAGAATTGAGATCGGGGAAGAAGAGAAGAGGAGGGGCAGTGAATAATACTGCAAATAACCCTTTGCCACATCTACAAATGGACCGTACAGTGGACTTTTAATACAAATGGTCAAGGGCTAAGGCCTTCCTTTGGAACTTCCCCTCTTCTCTTTCCTTTCCTTCCCTCTCCTTTCCTCTAAATTCTCATTTTTATTTTCACAACATTTCTATTTTAAATAACAAAACGAAAATTATTTAAATAAACTAACAGTTTTTTCTCTTTTGTAATCTTACAATTTTGATTTATTCTTTATATTTTAATATTTATATTTAATAAATTTAAAATAATTAAACTAATTTTAATTAATTAAACTTCACTCTTTTTTTCTCTTCTAAAAATAAATTTAAAAGTTTACTTTATCACAAAGTATTAACTTTGTCATTAATATATAAGTGAGTATTTAATGAAAAATAGAGGTTACAACAATAAAACGGACCAAATTGAAATAATATTCAAATTTTAAGGTCAAATTAAAGCATTTTGATATTAAGAACTAAATTAAACTAAAATCAAAACTTTAAAACTAAATGTGTAACCTTTTGAAACCTATGAACTAAATAGAAATTAAATTCAAAATCAAAACCTTAGTACTTTAATCGGAGATCAATTGTGATTTTGTTACCAATGTGAAGTTTTAGTTGTCTAAACAAGCATAGCTCAAGTGACATAGAGTTTGTCTTTAAAATTAAAGGTTTGATTCTCCCTCCTTACATATTGTCTAAGAAATACATAGACTATAGTGTTGAAGGTTTAAATTGATATAACTTTGAAATTTAAGAATGTAAATCATTATTTTGTCAATCGTTTGATTTTTAACATTGTGTTTGCTTATTTAGTCTATGTATTTCGATGATTATGTGCATGTTTTTGTAGTATGAGAAATCAAACCTCCAACTTTTAAAAAAATGAAATCATGTCGTTTATCATTGAGCTAAAAACCTAAAATTGTATGTGTTTTGCAAAGCATTCAATGTTAAAATCTATTAATTGAATATTTTTTAATTCCTAAACAAAGTTATAAGTTTTTTTGATAAGCTCAATAACCTATCAGTAAAAAATATGAAATAATTGACATGTATTAACTATTTTTTATAGTCTCTACCCCTAATTATACTTTAAAAATTGTAAATAAAATTCTAATACCTTTTGTTCCAAAATCTAGTGAAGTAATTAAAAATAAATAAAAGAAAGAGCCTTTTAAGAATATAGGGAAAAAAAAAACTATTTACAAAAGGGAGTAAAATCAGTCAAATTCTATATAGTTTAATTTAAGTTTTTCTTGTTATATTTTATAAATAGTTTCAATTATTTGTTATCTATAAAATTTCATCTAAAAGAAATTTAACTTTGGATATCATGTAAAAAGATAAATATCAGACTTTGAATTAAAATAAAATGTTCTATATAAAGTCAGGAAACAATAACTTTCATAAGAAAAAAAAACTAATTAATATATTTATATGTATATATGTAGTAATTTTCAATTTTTTTAAGTTTTTCTTGAAGCTTTTATTAATCTTACTTTTCACATCTTCGCAACCCCTCTCTTTCAAATGTGATATCAGTTCATTCATATCTCACTTCTAGATTCATAGAATTACAAATTATGACAAAGAGGAACAAGATAAATCAAGATATAAAAGATAAATATAGATTGGGTAGAGATAATTATATACATATAAGATCTTATTTATTTACAAATATAGCAATATATACATATATATATATATATATATATAATTCTTCTTTTTTGCTATAATTGAAAACAATTTCGACGGTTTTGTCATATAAAATAAGAAGAAAAAAATTAAATATGATAATAATTATCCATGTTGTGGAACTAATTAGAAAGTTAAAAGAGGCATAGCTTAGCTTACATAGTATTTGTATATTAACCTTAACTAACATATACAGTACTATTTGTTGGAAAAAACAACAACTTTTTTATTGAGCTCGAGCTGTATCAATATTAATTTCAACTACTATGTGACATAGTTTTATTGGACTAATTCAAATTTATATTGATTTTATTGCCGTAAACAAGGTTCATTATTTCATTAATCTCTTTTCATGTTTTTAAATATAAAAATTATTTTTAAGTATAGCCAAATAAACTAGAATATTTACAAAACATCACAGTTTATCCATAATAGATCGTGATAGATAATGAAGATAGATTAATATATTTGTAATTTGTATATATTATGATAGAAATACATAGTGATTTATCATACATAAATTGTGATATTTTACTAAAAGTTTTAAATAATTTTTCTTTATTATTGACAAATTTCTCATTATCAAATAACACTTAACATGATTATTTAAATAAATATGATTTGTTTAAGTGATTGTCATTTGGAGGGAGAGACGAAAAAGGACAAAATGTTTATATTATTTGTAGTTAGGATTTAGATTTTCTCTCGCCTTTTTTCTTCTTTTTTTGTAAATTGTCTTAGAATTAACTTTGATAATTTAAATTCAACTTATAAATGCATAACATATATATATATATATGCATGTGGTTTTATGTCATCAAATGATTTAATGGTTGACTTCTTCTTCATTTTTTATTTTTATTTAACGAATTTAATATTGTTTTTTTTTTTTTAATGTAGTTTTCTCAAATTTCAACTCTATTTGCCTTTTTCTTCTTTGAACTTCAAGCACCTTTTATGCAGTGTATTTTTTATAAATTGAAAGGTTGATGTTCAAAATTTGATGAGTAATACATTGGATTTTATCATATTTATCCCTTTAATTTATTGACTTTTTGTTTAAAACTTGATTTTTTAAACTTATATTGTTGGGTGAGATTTAAATACTACTTTGGTTCTTGTGCTTTTGATCTTGATTCACTTTGATCTATGCCTTTTTAAGGTATTAGTTGTGGTGTTTGTATTTTCAACTTTAGTCCATTTTTATTCTTATACTTTCAACTTTGGTTTATTTTGGTCAACTTTTGAAAAGTGGCCATTTTAATCCCTTGAAATAAAAATACAAATGAAATTATCAAAATGGTCACTTTTAAAAGTATTATTACCAAAATTGAAAATAAAACACGAAAATGAACATTTTGAAAGTGTGACTATAAGGATCAAAATGAACCAACGTTAAAAGCATATGGACTAAACTAAATATTTTAAAAGTATAAGGACTAAAATAAACTAAACTAAAAGTACATAGACCAAAATAAATGTTGGAATTTATGTCCTGAAACTTATAGTTTGTAATTTAAAATCATATTATATTCAATAAAGTTGTTAATGAGGAATTATTAGTGAAATTGGATATTATTGTCTTAAATCTAATAAACTAAGATCTCAAGGCTACCTTGAGTGAACTTGAACTTTATGTAAAAACATAAACATGGATCAAGTTCGGGTATATAGCCTAAACTGTATATAGCACGTGCATAAGGTTTGACACCTTATTTTGGGGACATTATGGATGTGGCTCGCTTTGTATTAGTACAAACGATGTGATTTTGAACCTTTCATGTGAAGATATGAAAGTGAGGGCATCCTATGTAATGTAAAGTGTTTACATAAGACTGGAACCATGAAATAGTCTCTTTTATGTCATAACACCGTTTACTTTAGAAAATTGACTATTTTGATTATTGATGACCTAAGTAACTTATTCTTAATTATGAGCTAAATATGAACTCTTGTTCATGATACAAGATTATCTTTACATTTGCATAAGTGAGGCAACTCATCAGTGCTGACCTAATAAGCCTCCCATTTCAAGGATAAGACCGGTGGATAGCTAGGGACATAGGATGCAAGACAGAATTCACTCCTACCCATTATAGGGTTAGTAGTTAGATAGGTTGTTCCCTTAAGCACTTGCTCTAGGTCTTGAACAATGGGTCTCACCCTCTCATTGGCCTAAGAGGGATTCAGTTTATAGGTCAGACCTTAAACCAACTATTCAATAGTGGATCAATGAGACTTCAAGAACAAAATGTAATCTCAAGTGTAAAATGGTAATTTTGACCCAACCGAGATTACGAACATCCTGTGAATGACTAACTTACCAATCATAGTCATATCATATGAACACAAATATATCTATAGTGAGGAGGAGTGCAACTACAAAACTTTAGTGGAATGACCCGTTAGTTAACGAATGTTGGTTAGCTCATTTTAAAAGGATTTATCTAGTTGATCTCAGTTCATTAGAGCTCATGATCTATAAATCCATTAAGTTTTCCTTCTAGCTCATATGAAATTAACTTAAAACAATATGTTGGATTAGTTTGAATTGGTAAGGAGAGAGAAACCGACAAATATATGTGATATAGTGGTCATTATCAGTTTAGAGTTAGAGCTTTATATTTAAATACGATTTAAATATGAAAAATATGAATCTTGATTCATATTCAAAAGCTCGGAAAGGATGAAAATGTTCAATGTTGTAAAAACTCAAGAGTTGATTTTTGATTTGAAAAGTCAAACTTTGATTGGTTTTATATTCAAATGTGATTTGAATTTCAGAAAAATGAATGTGGATTAATTCTCGAGAGGTCAAAATTAGTCAAAACGGACAAAATGATAAAAAGTCAAAATGTTGACTTTGACTTTAATTAGAATGGTGAAAAGACCATTTTGCTCTTTGACTAAATTTAGTGAAAAAATCCAACATTTTGTTGGATAATCCAACTAAACTCTTAGTGGAATAAGTGGTTGCATATGGTATTGACATCATGTCCACTAAGAGAATAGCAAATTGGTATTTGTGAGATGTTGGACTTTGGTGATTCAATTACATGCGTGCATGTAAATTGTTTATAAAAATAGCAAATTTAATTGTTAAAAAATTTGTCTCTTTTATTAATTTTTATCTTGAAACTAATTTCACCAAAGTATTTTTTCTCTCAACTCTTAACCCTAAGTCCAATCTCCAAATTCCATCTCTCTTTCAAATCCTTTACTTATCAGGTTCCACTACTCAGTTCTTAATTCAGAGAATAGAGGGTCAATTCTAGGGGTGGTTGGGTTCGAGATGGTGAGAAGATTACAAACAAATTAAGAGCTACAAAGGTACATTTTTTTCTTAACTCTAATTAATTTAATTCAGGGTTTCATGTTAATTAAGAGCAAATAAGATAAAATTTCAATCCGATTTCCATTGTGCATGTCTAAAATCCATCAAATAATATTTAAACCAATGACACAATTGAAAGATCTATAATTCATTATTACTATTATTTTTAGAATATAAAAGTATAATGGTAGAAGTGTGAATATTTGAAATTTAAATCTTTGAGAAGAATTACTAAATCTTCTCGATTAAATTATGTTATGTAGATCGACAATCCATTATTACAAGATTCAATAACCATTTACCATTTTCTTGTCATTTGTTTTTTAGTTTAACCATTAGAAATTTAAATGAAAGATATGATATCTTAACCAGATAGATTGTACTCGTCATTTATTTTTACGTATAAACGAAGATAAATACATAAAGATAATTGATTCAAAAGCCCCTTCACAAAACTTAGAATCATTTGTATCTAACTTTTTTTACATCATCATCAACCAAAGTTACAAAACCGTCTAGTAATTTTTATTTTTTCTATCATTCTCAATTTTCCATCTTCCATTTGCATCGTTCATTCTCCATTTTTCTCTTTTTCATTTGTCACCAACCATCAAAATATTGCAAGGTGTTGTCATTGGTCATCAAAACGTTGCTCAAAAAGTTGGATGCACGAAAACAAGATAGCAAAGAGCTTAGGAAGAACAGATAGAGAGGAGACCAAGAGAGAGTGCAAGCAAGACAGTGAGAAAGAGGAAAGGAAGACAATGAGAAAAAGGAAAACAAGACAACGAGATAATGACCGAAGGATGTAACGAAGAGCGAGAATAAAAGGTGTCAATCTCCATGCACAAACTTCCATTTTGATAATTTCACTCAAATATAAGCTCAATAAAGGATTAATCAAACCTCAATTTCGAGAGCACTGAATATATTTGTAAGTCAACAATTTGAATACAGTCAAGCTAATAGATTGCCATGTTTTTATTTCAGTTTGTCTTTTGATTTTTGTATTAATTTTTTTAGAAAAAAACAGAAGTACTTATATTAATTATAATTTAATTTTGCCAACTTATTAGACAATTTTTAAGTTTAATGATCAATCAAACACAAACTTGAAAACATTCTCACATAGCTCAAAGACATAACAAAGGTTTCAAAATATAATTTGCTCAATCACTATGTGTTTCTCATCTTGTCTTAAGAGAGTGATTATCTATATATTCTTTTTTAATACTCTTAGGTATGTTATCTCAAAGGACAATCTTCAAACTTTATTGCATTTGGTTATTAATGTAACTTTTTAGGATATTAAATTTTCTGCAAATGGCCCTCTAACCCTTTTACTATTTATACTGGCTCTCCTCTTCCATGGAAACTTGAATACATAGTTTTGTATTACAAAATATTAAAGCTTCTATTAGCAATGATACATTGTGTAATAAATAATGCATTTTCTTTCCCAATCAGAAATTACTTTAAAAAAATTCAGACCAACCAAAAGCTCTATGATCCTATTCTATTCAGCACATTGAATTAATGTTGTTTGTCTACACAAAATTCAGACTTTGTTACCTGAGGAATGTTGCCATCAGTGTCATAATTAATACAGCCACAATTGAATGAAATGCGTCAGCACTGGATGCTGCACCAGAGAACTTGAATCTCTGAGACTGATCCCTGCATAAAAGAAGAACTAAGAAAGAATCTTTGTTTTGATTCATATTGGTTTCGGTTTCGGTTTTTGTTTTTGTTTAGATAGATTTTTAGATACAGTACTTAGTGTCAAATCTTTCTTGTTGCTTTTAAACGATGTCGTTAAAAGTACAGTTGTTTCTTTTGATTCATTACGACGAAAAAAAATATATTTTGAAGGATTTCTGGAATGCAAACTAGCAGATTCAATCTCAATCCAATGGGAACATGGTACGAACAAACAAGAAGAGAATGAGGCTAAGGACTTACTTTTGTAAGGAAGAAAGAAGGCCGCAGTATATGGTATTATCAGGCATAGGTATCTCACTTTTGTCAATCTCTGGATTTACAACACTCACATAAAGTTCTTGGCCCAAATACCACGAGTCGAGATTTTCGGAACGAAGATTCCATATGCCAGCATTGTCAAGGGACACTAGAACTGCAGTCCAAGCTCCAGGAAAAACCTTGAACCACGAAAAAGCCGATAAGAGTTTGATCATTCACTCTGTGAGTAATCCATATAGTACAGTCTGTCTCAATGCCACCATAAATCATTCACTCCAGCCATGATCCATTAGTTCTCCCTTTTATTTTTGTACTAGTTTGTTCCCTCTACCATTATGTCTTCTATAAAATCCCCAAGCACATGCGTCAAAGAAATTTTATAAAATTTTGTTTCAAACTTTTTCTGTTTCTTCCCTCTATACAGCAAGATTAGATGGGCTAGTTACCTGTGTCGAGCATCGGGCAACACCATCCCACTTATTGTAAGTCCCTCGGCTATTTTCAGTCCAAACTCCAAAATCCATGCTGCATCATAAACAGGTTTCAATTAAATTTGAAGTCCTAAAAATTAGCAAAGGTATAAGATATTAAAATTCAATACTCACCCAACAACGAAAAATGCATAGCCATCCATATGGTAGGTCTGAACATTTTTGTCACTGTTTTGAAAAATAATCTCCATAAAACCTTTGAAAGTACCATTAATCAGAGACGTGTCAAGTTTGGGAGGTCTATCCATCATTTGATTCGGAAAATCGAGTTTGTAGACACCTGGAATGCTAAATTGTTGAGCATGTTTAAGTGGAGTTGAAGGTGTAAAGTATGATAAGCCATTGAGGGTCCTTCTCCATTTCCCATTTATAAGCTCTGAAGGTCGGTTTAGTATCACATATACATCTGTGACAGTGATTTGACCATAATTGAAAGATCCCTGTGGGTTTGGACGAGCAGCACCGGCAGAAACATTCCATCTAACCATAAGAAGAATTGCAAAAGTGAGACAACCTAGTAAAATAAAGCAATTGCATGCATGTGATGAAATAGAATTAAGTAAGATTTTGGAGAAAGCAAAACTCTTCCATTGACGTAGCTCTCTTCAGTCTCAAGCAAACAAAATTGAGTTAAGAACTTGTACACCTACCGCCGGAGAGAAATGAACATTGATTGACAACAATTCTAGTCCTAAAGACAAAAGAACAAAAAACCATATCAATGATGTTTGCATATTTTGTTTTCTTTTAACAAGATTCTGTTCTTTTCTTTTCTTTTGCTTGTGGCAATGAAATGGGAAAGCTATCTTGTTACCAAAGAGAATATGTAACTAACTACAACCTTATAGATCTTGCTTGATTCATTGAGAAAAATGTGTCCAATTCATTAGGAGGATCAGGAAGAGGACCTGAAGCAGGTCCCTGGGAATTAGAATAGTGCAGGATAGCCACTCCGGTAGTTCCAGCCAGAGAAGATGAATTTAGTAATCTAGAGCTGGCAACAATGTAGTAATCACTGCTAGCATTCTGATCCATCATGACCAAAAATGAGTATGATTGACCCACATGAATATCCATATTTTCGTAAGCCTGCTGAACTGTGTATGATCCTTCCGTCTCAACCAAAAGTAAGTTGTGATTTTGTATTCTAAAATTCAAGCTCGTTGAGATTCCAACATTGTGCACTCGGAGGCGATATGTTTTCCCTGGTTAAGATTAATTTCCAAAACTTAGTCACCAATAATATACAAGAGAAATGGTAATTACGACAAGTGAAAGCTTTTCATATCCACAGTTTGTACTGCATGTAAAGATTGAATAATTGAAGACGGTCTTTAGGTGCGAGAGCAAAGTGTGAAATCCTATGTTGCAGAACAGCTAATAGAAAATATAATAGAGGAAAGCATACAAAAATATTTTTTTTTTGGGGGGGGGACTTTGAAGCCATAAGATTTAGATTTTCAAGGAATAAAACAAAACTCCAAAAGTCCTCATGTAAAATCAAATCTTATCCAACTTCTCTCCTCAGACTGTGTCATGTCAATTTCAAAATCTACCAAGAATGGGTAACGATCTTCAGTGAACTATCACAATATCAAATTAGAAAACTGTAAATAATCTTATTAGATATTTTCAACTTAGAATCAGAGACTAAAGAATACCCTAGCGTGGCTTCATGATCTATCCATTCGATTACATTAGGATTCAATGGGATCCAACGATAGAATAAGTTGAATACCTTATGTAGATTTGTAGGCCACTTTAGGCTTCAATGATAAGAACGTTTTTATCAGTATAACTGAGAAGAGAGATCTAAGTTTGGAGTTACATTACTGGGAAGGTGAAGATTTCCACTAAGAAGTTCGGTCATACGTTGTAGGTCAGTATTAAGAGTCTTAAGACAAGGAAAACTTATCAGAAGCAGCCACCACAATCACAATTGTTAACGCAGAGAGGGGAAAGCTTCTATTTTTCTCTCTTCAGTGTCTCTCAAGCTCTTAAGAGTGACAATCATATTGAAAATTTTCTTGACTATGAATGTTACTGCGACCTAGTTAACTGCCTAGACATGAATTGGATAAAAAGAAAATTTACCCTTCCAAACCATCGCTCCAACTTCCAATTTTGGGAATGGAGTCCTTACTCCTTAGATGATTGATTTAATATGGTTTAAACTTGTCACTGTATTAGAGGCACATTTAAGAAGTCTTTGAAAAATCATCTCCCATTGCATCCCCTACATTAATAGTTTCATTAAATTCAGTGGGAAATGAGCTCACTGCTAGCACTCCCTTCTAGGAAGATTCTAGATTGATAATAATCTTCAAGTCATTTCCTCTGCCTCCTTAGTCTGCAGTCTGTACTTCGAAAAAGGGTGGGTTAACTCTGTTATAATTCCTAATAACAATTTTTATAATGATTCTAATTTTCGAAGGCTACTTTGGGACTTCACGGCTCAAGATTTGGCTAATCTTTTTTCGTTGTTATGAGAGGTCTGCCGTTCCTCAACATCAAATGAATTTTGCAAGTGGATTCTCAAACTGTCAAATATCCTTCTTGTTAAGTATTATTTTGCGCCATTTGGTGTCTCAGCCAGATTTTCTAGTCTCCCATATATTCACCTTGAGCCAGAAGGTCTAAATCTTGAAGAAAATCAGGTTTTTGATTGGTTGGATTCGTAGGAGAGGCTAAGCACCATAAACTTCACCCAAAACTCAACTGTAGTTTTAAGTCCCCAGGGCCTCAGTGGCATGTAATGTGTAAGAGCTTTATGAAAGATCTTGATCATACATTTAGGAGTTTGCTATAAACTTTAAAGGGAATGCCTGAACACAACTGAAGGAAATTTGGTCCCTACAAAAGGTTGTGGGGAAATGATAAAAGGGGTGCAAATCTCACTTCCTATAGTAGTAGAAGTCAGATTTTTTTGCTAATTTTTGGAACACATAGCTTGAGAAATCTTGGAGAGCCTTTAAAGACAGGAGAATGTTGAGGTGAAACAAGGAAAATTTCAATGCCTCGCTCTTGGTGTTCTCATTTGGAGTATTTTGCAATCATCCTCGTCTTCTCTTAACAGTTAAAGCAAATCCATTTCAAGTTTGTTTTACAGTTCTTTTTTCTTAATGAGAGTTAGTGAAATGTCATAATAATTAATGTTTCCCTGCAAAAGTGATGAATTCAGTCACATACTAAAATAAAATCCATGATAAAAATAAAACTTACCAGGTTCAACGTTTATTGTATGAAAAGGAATGCCATCAGAGACAAGAGCACTATCAAAGCGAAAAGGACCCTCTCCATTGATGAGGATACCATCAGGAACACCAAGGTGAATCCCATTCTCAACATCTTTCCTTAATTCCTACAATTTTCATTATCACCATCAAACATGAAATCAAGACAGGGAAAGCCAAGTCAGGTTAAAAGTTACTGATCATCATCAGTAAAAGCAAGAAGCTACTCAGGCTTGACACTGACCTTATGACCCTTAGTATACCAATCACTAATGAAGATTGTGATATCTCCATCAGGCACCGGAAAAGGCAACGGTATAACGTCCCTGTTATTTATGGTGATTCCTCCATATCCACCAGCAGCTCTCTGAAAGTTCAAGGAAGGGAAGTAAAAGAAACTCCCTATTTGATCTTTGACCTGAAACTGATATGTCCAGTTCCACCCAGCAGGGATTGGACAATTAGTCCCAGAAACACCATCTTGCCAAGAGTTTTTTCTGTGTTGTATACCATTCCTGAATTAAAAATTAACAACAAAATCACTACTTCGAGAACTTGCTACAACTTTTGTTCCTTAACTATCAATTTTTTATATAAACTTTAGAAAGTTAAAATTATGTCTCTAAGTTTTGAATGGTAATTTTACGAAGTCTCCACCATTTACATTGCTAACTAGATTATGATGTCACATGCTAATCCAACATACATTGAGTGATCGAATGATTTGGCACTCTCTCTTTCTGAAGCAAGATATCAATTCTATTTTATAGCTCATACCACACTATTTCATCCAATTGTCTGCTTCTTTTTACAATTTGTGTACCACATCATGCTGAATTGCCAACATTTGTCTAATATGCATAATATATCATTGTTGAATTAATGGAATATGGAATCGCAGTTCAAACTTTTAAAGACATAATTAAACAGATTTTAAGCATCTGAACTAAAACGTGACAGTTACAAAGTCGAGGTACTAAATTTGGTAACTTAACGTACATTTTTTCAATCCCTTTAGTGAATGTAGTTCATACCATGTCAGAAGCAAAGGCTCGTCGAGGTCATTTTTAACGTTGACAACAACATTCCAGTTCGTAGTTACATTGAGCACAGGTCCAGGAAACTGTCCGTTAATCCCAATGACCTGTGAATATAATTACATAAAATAAGAAGTCAGCAAGGAGATAAAAACATATCGGAATTTGCAGTTCCAAGTCCACGAGACCACATTAAAAGACAGTTGAAACTAAAATGAACTTCACTAAAAACAGAATCTGAATTTTCTCCCTCTGCCAATCAAGAAAACTCCAAAGTAATTAGTCAAATACCAACAAAACCACCCAATATTTTCATAACGATCATGAGTCCTTAAGACTTTGGTTTTGATTTCATCCCAACAAAAAACAGATATCCTTACTTATACACCTATGATTTTCCTCCTCCTTATCCAATGTTAAATAAAACAGTAGAAACGCACAACTTCCACAATTAAGGAATATTATAACTCTTTAATGTATGTTATAAGAACATGTCTCTATTATTCTTCAGATTAAATTTCAGTTTGGTCCCTGTAATTTGAAATTAAGTCACGATCTTCTCGAGCAAGATGTGTTCCATAGATTTTGTACAACTATGTCCTTGAGTTAAAGTTTTAATTAAGCCACTAAAGTTTAGACTTAGTTTCAATTTTATCCGAACGTTTGATAAAACCTCACAAATGGTCCATAAACCATCTTTCATCCACCTATTTCCTTAATTTTTTCTAAACTCAGTTCTATGCTCAACTATAGTAAACCAACCCAGTTAGCCAAATACACTATATCAATCCAGTACCACCGTACATTAAAAATTGAAAATTTATTTTAAATCACAAAACTTCTAAAAAAATATTTATAAATATAGCAAAATATACCATTAGACCAATCGACGGCTTTCATATACTGCTTTCATATACTTTGATATTTTGCTATAATTGGTAAATATTTTGGATTAAAAATAAACCTAAATACAAAACAAAAACAGCAAATGGAAACTACATTAAACAGTAAGAACAATCAGTAACAAGAGAAATGCCTGGAAATCCCCATAGTTCCAACATGAAATTTGCAGAAGAAAGAAAAAAGAAGAGTAAGAATGAAGAGAAGAAACCTTCTGTTTGAGTCCAAGTGGAGAAGCAGAGATGTAGGAGACAGTCCAATCGAAGAAGACGTAGGGGTCACCTGCAAGAGCATATCTTTTGAGGCATAAGAACAGAAAAACAGAGAGAGGAAGTAAAAGGTTGAAGAAACGAAGCCATGGCATGGGGATTGAGGAAGTTTGGAAGATGGGAAAAAGGGTGAAGATATGATTAGATTATCCAATGGGGGAGTTTGAGAAGGAAGAAGAAGAACTGACAAGTGCAGAAGAGTGATGCATTTTCACATGGGGATTTGACAAAGGAGGAGATGCCGACAGAGTTTGCCAATTGGGTTTATGGGTCCCAAAAGAGTTGAAAAAGTTATCTCATTTCAACCATTTGATTCATACTTTTTGGATCGGCTCTTAATTCCAAAAACGTTATATTCTCATTCAACCATGCAAGTTTTCAAAATCAGTGAGTTCTGTTCATTTTCTCTTCATGTGGATCCATCCTTGTTTTAACAATGCAGATTTGAACTCATAATCTTGAGAGAAAGAGCACATGTGAAAACAAAGCCTTCCTATGAAAATTTATTTGTCTATCCCAGTGCATGGTTCAAATGTCACATTTCTTTAATTGTTTTTTATACTTGTCTATATGTATCTTGAATCCGACTCTCAAACTTCCTAATCCATCCAAGTAAGCATCAAGGAGTTCAGGACAAACATCACACAGATTTGCAGATTTATTCTTTTACAAGAAAAACAAACTCATGTGTCATTAAAAAGTGAATATGTTTCTCTTATTCAGCTTTTAGCAACAATATATTTTTTAAAAACTAATAATATTACATAAGATAAAGTTCAACCTATTCGAATTCTAGCACCTACATCAATGCATGAAAGGGTATAAATCTTCTAAAATTTACCAATAATCAAATAAATTGAGTTCAAATATTTGATAGTTAGATCAAATTTCCCATTGCTAATAGAATTAAGTTTTATAAAACAAAAAAGATTTGAACAACTCTAGTGTGGGCCAAAGCTCTATTCTCTTTGTTGATGAAGAGTTTACAATGTGAAAAGGCCAATCTTTGGTTCCTTTTTTCTAAAGAAAAGAAGGATAAAAGTGAAGCACTTTGGACCAAATGGATGACAAATCATTGAAGCACTTATAGGTAAAGTTGTATAATTAAATCTTTTGGTGGGACAAAATATATATATATATACACACAAAACTTTGCTTTTCTAATCTTTATCTTTTCTACATTTTAATATTTAATCTCAACTTTTGTTGTTTTAGTATTTATACTCGTTAGTAACATTAATTTTCATCTCAAAGTCAATCAACTCGATTTCTTGTGTAGACAGTGTTGAACTCAAAAGGAACAAAGGAAATCTTCGATCTCAATTTTTTATGTAGTAATTTCAATACAACTTAAAATAAATAATTTCTTGAAATACAAGCATGGTTTTGTTCCAAAAAAGTTTTTGTTTAGTATCGAGTTTTTTTGGTGTCGAACTTTATTGTTTTTCTCAAAGAATATTAAGGGGTTAGTTTCTTAAAATGTAAATATGTTGAAGGAATTTTTTTGGAAGTATAGAGTAAAATTAAATTAAAATAAATTAGAGTTTTTATGAAAAATATAATAAAAAAATTGAAAGTGCAATGACGAAAAAAAAGTTGTATTGAAAGAGTCCCAAATTTAAAGGCAATTAAATAATTAAAACACAATAGTAAACTTCCAAATTTATTATATTTTGATGTTTAAATTTTTAATGTTTATGTTGGTATAAAAAGATGATTATCTTAATCATTATCATTACACTACCATTGATTATTTAACAAATAGATAATATATTTCTTATTTTTATGATAGATTATTACTACTACCAAACAAATTATTTTAAATAACAAAACTTTTGAAAATATTCACAAATATAGTAAAATATCACAACATGTTTGTGATAAATCAAGATATATCGTTATCTATGTATATCATAATAATATATACACAGATAGTAGTCTATATTTATCATTGCGGTCTACCGTAGATAAACTATAATATTTTGCTATATTTTGAAAATATTTTGGTTTACTTTGCTACATTTGAAAATAGCTATTTTTTTAATGGCTAAATCTTATAAAATATTTAAAATATAACAATAGTAAGAAGAGAAAATTTGGCAAACTTTAAAACCGCTATCAATAATACCTTTCAATGTAAGAAATGTATTACAAATTGCTATCACTAATATCTTCTATCAACGATATTGCTATCAACCTAAAATGATATCAGTGACATAATCTATTAATGATTCTATTAGAAGGATATCACTAATAGCAACTATAAGTGATATCATTAGTAGGATATTTTTATAAGTGATCTCTCTTCTTGGTAAACATATCAATTTTGAATTGATAAGGTTTAATTTGACTATCAATTGATATTTTTATAGTTACTATTAATGGCATTCTTCTATTACTGACACTTATAATATCTATCAACGATAGCAATAGAAAGATATCATTGATAGCATCTACAAGTAATATTCCTAATAGGCTACTATATATCAATGATACCAATGTATAACATAGGTTGATAAAGAAAAGATATCATATTAACATAAATTGTCATTTTGCAAATATTGTTAGGGTATATGGTGCCATTTTTCTTTTTAAAAAATGGATTTACTACTTTTTCACCTTTGAAACTATGTGTGGGCCTAGAAACATAAGGCCCAATTAATAGTACCCGAAAACCATGGGCCATGCAAGCCCAGCCCATTATACCAAATTTGAGAACCAAACATCTACCAATAATAAGTTCAATTGCAAAATTAACTTTAGAAACAGCTAAATTAGTTTTTCAATGGGATGAAAATGTCATTATTTATCACTTTTTAGAAAACATTCTAAGTAGGATCATAGTGGAGAGTCTTCATAGACTTATTTTACTTCATACGTTCTTAATAAATGTCTTTTTTTTTATTTATAAGGCCGAGTCGTTCAAGCATTTACGTTTTTTAGACAATTTGTCATTTACTTATGGCATACAAATTTTTGAAAGTAGGTGTTTTTAAAGTTCGATCAATAAAATTGATGCTCATGTGACATTGTTTGTTTGGAAAAATGGTGGTCACACTTCGAACATACATTCATTATCGTATTAATTTTTCTTTTCTTTTTCTTAGAGAAATTGTGTTGTCTACAAAATTAAGAAAGTGTTTAGAGAGATAAATAAACAATTTTAAAAAATATATCAAATAAGTTAGAAAAGTTACACAAAATTTAAAGAAATATGTTAATATTAGAGTGACAACAAAAATAAATAAATTAATTAAAAAAAAAAACTATGAAAGCAAATTTAGAGGAAAAAATTGGAAACATGAGACACTTCAAGATAAACAATAATTAGAAATATTCATAAAGGACCCATTCTTTTTATGTATAGCAACATTGAAGGTTATATATGTAATCTGTTAGTTTGTTTTTATCGAAAGTTTGGGTTGATTCAAGAAACTTAGTTCAATTGATGAAAAGCTTAAATTATTGTTTATGTATTGTCTGAGTTGATCATGTTGTATATTATTGTTGGACTTCAAAATAGGTGCAATATCGTCATATGAATATTTCAAATTGGATAATTTTTCATTTGATTTTTTTTTATACGCAAAACGTGTCAAGAATTAATCCAGTTGTTAATTTTTTAGTGTCAAGAAAAGCTTCCATTTGACAGATAATAAGTGTCAAAGTCAAATATTATTGACGAGTAATACATGTCAAGAATTAAACAAATTCTTGAAACGTAAAACATATAAATTGATCTCATATATTTGACGTTTATAAAATGTTAAGTACACATTTCATCTTGACGCTCATAAACTGTAAAAAAAAACTTTTATTCTTGACAATGGATTACTTGACACATTAAAATGCGTTAAGTAAACTAATATTTGACTGGAAAAAAAGCGTCAAATAAGTGTCAAATAATTCTATCTTTGTAGTAGTGATAGTATGTTGGTGTCAACCAGTCTTCTAGAAATACTTTAGTCCTTGCAACTATATGTTTCCACGTTTTAAAGAAATGGTTCAAACTTGTCCATATCATACATTTTTTTTATAAAAAAATAGAAATTTTCATGATACTTCAAACGATTTTAACAAATTTACAAAATATATCTAATTATGTATCTATGCATATTTTCTTTTGTAATATATAACACAAATTTAAGATCAAACATAAATATCCTTAGTTGTCAGTAATAGCACGTACTTATGTCGGTTGAGGTAAATTGATTTTGGCTTGATTAATCTTTTTACGAGTATATATTTTTTACTTCTCTCTTACTAATTTTATCTCTCTTGTAGTCATTGGTCAAATTAGCACACTCACCCACCTTCATTTGTACCAAAAAAATATTACTTAACTAAAACTTCAACATTTCAAGTGCATAGCACATATTTATTACAAGTAAATTTCAAGTTACCTATTGTTGTATGGTCCTTTTAAGTTCAACTATTTTCAACTTAACCTGGATTTTCTTGAAAGTTTTTTATAAATACTGTATGGGTCCTTGCAACTATACTTTCTCCACGTTTTAAAAATGTCATACTTTTTTAAACAAAAAAAAATTCGTATTACTTCCAATGATCTTAACAAATTTATCAAATATATTTAATAAAGAATATATGTATTTTTCTTGGGTAATATAACATAAATTAAAGATCGAAGCATAAACATCTTTTTCGTTAGCAATAACACGTACTTATGTCAGTTGAGCTAAGTTTATTTTGGTTAAATTAGTCTTTGCTAGTATGTAAGTTTTACCTCTATATCTTACCCATTTCTCCCCATCTCTCTTGTATTTCAAATGCTTTTGCACAGTGCATGTTTACTACAAATAAATTTTAAGTTACTCGTTTTTGTTAGACCTTTAGTTTCACAAATTCTTTCCTTTTGATCCTTTAGGTGCAACTATTTTTAACTCAATCAGTGTTTTCTTCATAGTTTTCTAGAATACTTTAGTGGTCCTTGCAACTATATTTTCTCTCCACGTTTTTAAGAAATGGTTAAAACTTGTCCACATCACACTTTTTAATATAACTTTTTTCGAAGTTTTCATAATACTTGAAATGATCTTTAACAAATTTACAAAATATATCTAATTATGAATTTATGCATTTTGTATAGTATAATATAAATTTAAGATCGAAACATAAACCTCCTTAGTTGTTAGCAGTAACACGTACTTAATTATGTTTGTTGAGCTTATAAACTGATTTTGACCTGATTAATTTTTACTACTAGTAGGTCTCATTTATTTCATCTCTATCCATTTCAAATGCTTTACAATAATGAAGACAAAAATTAATGCACTCTCTTTCTAAATTTAGTTTAGTATCATACCTCTAACTTTATCTTTTACTCCACAAATGAAAATCTGTCAAGAAAGTGATAAAGTTTGTTTGATGACTAACATACCTAACTTATTTTGTACTCATAAGTTTTTGTTACATTGGTGGAGTACTCCTCAAAGGCTATCTTTAGAAAGAAAGTTAATGAGAATTTTAATTTGTTATAATACTTTGACACTATTTACAAGCAAAGAAAGGTGGGACTTCAATTTTCTATAACTTTATTTTATTTTTATTGCAAAGGAACCACTAGAAAAGACATAATTTTATAGGGACCCACAATGCTTAATTCTTAGGGTTTTTTAGGGATTGAAAATTGACATCAAAGTTCTTTGCTTTTTCACCAATTCCTTTAAATATTCATTGATGTTTATACACATAAGGTGCTTAGTGGGGGACTAAAGTGTGTAGTACAAATCAAGGTTAACACTCTTTTTTTCTCTTTTTGTCTCTTGAAATCTAAACAACTTTCATCAAGGTTGTTCAAAATTAACCAATAGTATATGTAATTAGAAAAATTATTAAAAATGTGATAAATTTAAGCTTCATTTCAGATAAATTGATAACTTCCAAAATAATTGCTGGCAACTTATTTTAAAAAAATTAATTGACATGAAGTAAATTTGGATTTAGTAAATTTCAAGTTTGATATTAAAAGGTGGGTTAGGGTGTTTGATGTATAAATATTATATTATTGTGTTTTATTAAAATCTAAAAAAAAATAAAAAAAAAATTAAACACCAACTAAATTAAAGTTTAAAATTTAATGATGCTCAAAATCAATCATTGAGAATATTTGGCAAAAATATAAACATTATTTGAAAAAAAAATGAGCTCGTACGTACACGGTAACCAATAGGAATATGAGAACCAAAATAATATAATAGTGGTTTACTAATCCACTAGGATACCAATGGAATTATGCTTGATTTGAAGTAAAATATAGGGATGACTAATGTACTATTTAAACCTATAGAAATATATAGAAAAAATTATCCTTTTAGTCCCAAAGTTTTTATAAGTATGTGTGTTTAGTCTCTAAAAATTTTAAAAATATACCTTTTTAGTTGCTATGTTTATAATAATAGATCTATTCGGTCTCTGAATTTTCAAATTATACATTTTTAATCTCTTAATTTTTAAAATAGGTTTAAAGGGCCAGAAGTATTTTTATTTGTTTTTTTTAAATATATGATATCTAAAATTAGAAAAAATAATTATGGAGAGAATTTGATTTTTATAAACTATTCTTCTAACTTAAAACGTCATACAATTATTTAAAATAAAAGTATAAAGTTATTTGAGAAACTTTTGAAACCTCTATTTTTTAAAATTCAAAGACTAAAAATGTACATTTTGAAAACTCGAAGACCAAAATGTCTGTTCTTATAACCTAAGGACTAAAAAGATACATTTTTAAAACTCAAGAATCAAACACACATATTCTTCAAAACTTGAGGACTAAAAAGGTCATTTTCTAAAAAATATATCTTCAACAATTGAAATGAGGGTACATTTTCAAGCGCTTAATTCAAGTGTCACCTCTATGTACCTAAGAATCAAGAGGTCTCGAATTCAAATCTCAATCCGTGTTTGTACTTTTTTAAAAAAATTCAAAAAGATCGAAGTAAAGGTTATGTAATTTTTTTTCTTCCTCTAAAATTAAAATTAAACAAGATTTGAAAATATAAAGAGTGTTTTCATAATAATATTTGAGTAATAATTTTTGTAGGGTGTGAAATTATTGGATAAGATAAACCTAAAGAAAACCTGAAATATTGGATAAAGAATTCTCTTGAGATGCTCACCAAATTAAGGGTATTCAAATAATTCATATAATTCTAAGGGACCAATCTATTAACTTCTTTCAATAAAATTGTGGGTAAATAACTTGAAGAGTTTCAAATTTATTCTTAATTTTTTGAGAAAATACTTTTTTTTATCCTAATTTTTTTTCATAGTTTCAAAATCTTACACTTTTATTATAAGATTTGAATCTGATTTCAATTTAGTTCGTCAATCTCAAATACGGTTCTAAATAGCTTCTATCTTTGTGTATTTACTAAATCATCCAATTCAATCATAATCTCTCGCATGATAAAATTTGCATACCTTTTATGTTATATATATTTTTTAAAATAAATTACAATGTTCTTTATTTACGTTATATTTACTTTAGTGATATTTTATGTTTATAATTTATGATTCATAGGCTTTTTTTTACGATGTAATGAAAGTGTTGTTCTCCAACATATGAAAATATGAATATATTGACGTATTGATTGTTTTTTTTTTTTTTTTTTTGGAATGTGTGTAGAATGGAATTTAACACCATGAATATAGAATAATTTCTTAATGATTAATTTAATTTTTGGTCGATGAGTGGAGTCTTTAGAAACACCATATTAGAGATAGCCGAGTTGAGTTGAGTTTGTAATTTTTAGTAATTCAACAACTAAGTTAATGAGGCCAATATTGTTTTGTTGGCAAGTGGAGTCCTTGGAAACACCTCTAAAAGTCACATAAAAAGAAGAACACGTTTTTAGCATGACTGACACTTTGAATGACCATATCATAAAGAATCTCTTTCATTTCTACATGTCTCCCAACAATCAATAATGTCACGTAGTCTTCTGTTTATCGATTAACGGACACTTTTAATTCACCCACGTTTAAAATTATTCTTCAAACCTTGAAAACAAAAATGTCTATTTTAAAATTTGAGATCATGTATATATATTATTTAATTTTAACATCTATAGAAATATTTTTTTTAAAAAAAAAAAAGAGTTAAAGAAGTATGAGGCTTTTGCAAAAATAGCAAAGAAAATTTATGATAATCGATCTTATGTCACAACATTTTCTAAATTTGCAAAAGTAGCGAATTTAAAAGTGATGACCTTTTGATAACCTTATGATTACCGTCTGATATTGTTAATTTTGACATATTTGCAATAAGCAAAAAATAGGTGTCATAAACCGTTTTTTTCTAAATGTTGTAGTCATTTGATGCAATTTCCGAAAAAGTATTATGATATGTCAATTTTCTCTTACTAAAATCAAAACTCATGGGATAAAATTTTCAATTTTGAAATCTAAAGGTCCAAAATGTCCAATCTAAAATCTCAAAGGCCAACAAAGTTACCGAAAGAAAAAAGAGGGGAAAAAAATCTATCTTTCTGTTAGGTCTAGTTTGATAATTATTTCAATTTTTTTGTTTTTCATTTTTGTGTTTTTTGTTTTTAAATCTTTGTTTGTTAAAAACAAAAATCTTATATGTTTGATAGTTGATTTTGTTTTCTATTTTCTAAAAAAGAAAATTTATTTTTTAAGTTTTTATTTTTCAATTTTTCTATGTAATTTTAAAAACAAATTTCTTATTTAAAAAAAAGTTACCAACACACTTTGTTTTTTAAAAAATAATTTAAAAAATAGAAAACAAATTTAGCTAATGGTAATTGACATGATCTCTCATCTTAGACGTGAGTTCCGAAAATCCCAACCCTAAGTTATTATTGCACTAATATTTTTTTCTAGACCCTTTAAAATGTTTATTATTTATTTTATATTCACGCTAGTAATATTTTGATACTTAGTTTTTTATGCTTCGCGGTTTTTTATGATACAGTAGAAATGTTGATGCATTCCTTAAGTTGATGAGAGTACGAAAATGTGAAAGCATCTACGCATGTAAATATAAATTTGATGGTACCAAAAAACAAATGTGAATATTCAATAACTCCTCAAATTTGGTAAGGAATAGTCATTAGAAACGTTGACAGGTGGAGGAAGAGTTGATAATTTTACCAACTCACTAAAGGGGTGTTTGGAGGGAAGAGTGACTTATAATAGTCATAGTATTATAATAGTTTGTATTTGGGACCCAAACTACTATAATCTTTGTTATGATAGTTTGCGTTTGGGGCTCAAACTATAATAGCCGGTGTTATAATAGTATGTATTTGGGGTGCAGACTATTATAATCTATGTTATTATAAACCAGTGTTTGAGGTGCAAACTATTAAAACCTATGTTATTTACAATTTTTTTTCCTAAAATATATATTGTATATGCAATACACAATTTTCATAAATTGATTTTATTAAATAATTTTGTTTGTGATATTTGTTCAATAAGTTTAGCATCAATTGTGATGTTTCATGATTTTTTTTCCATGCATCTATATTATACATCGGATTAAGTAATTTTCTAATTACGACATTCATAGCAATAATTTATGCTTCGCTCTTGCGTTTTCACGAATATTTTTTTCCATGCATATATATTTGTCATGAAATGCAATAATTTTCTTAAAATCACTTTCCCTTAATCTTCTTAATTACAACGTTCATTTCATAAATTTGTTCTTAAATCACTACTTTGCACCACTTTTTTTCCTGTCGTATACATCATGTAATGGAAAACATGTAAACACAAACCACTCTTATTAAAATTGCTTAGATAGGATTCTTACCCTATTAAATTTCGTCCTATCTCAACATAATGCTTACATCATTAAATTGGGTTATTGTGCGTCATACTAGTTGAAGCATACATAGCTACTGTTTGTAACTTTGGTAATAAAGCAATGCAAAAGATATTTCAAATACGCATTTTCCTAAACATAACTTCATTAATATACAAAAGCTTCATAAATTTTTTTTTTTACAATAGATTACGAAATTAAGACAAATACATTAAAGCAGATGAACTAGCAGACAAATAGAACAAACGAAGGAAATCGACGAGCAGTCAAGTGTTATCTTCAAGCATGACTGTGTAGTAGTCCAATTTAAGCTTGTTGGGTATCTTCAAGAATGCTTTCATGTCGTGGACATTTGCGATTATTATCCGCATAAGACGCACTCTATCGTGGGTAGGGATGTACATAAGCCATATTGGACCGGGTCGTAGAAAAAACATGGATCAACCCAAAGTGATCGGGTTGGCAAAATTTGAATCTATTGGTTCAATATTCAAGAGTCAACCCAACCCAAAAAATTCAGGTTGAGCCAAGTTGGGTTGGGTGGGTTGGCTTTTTTTTAGTTATATATTTTTTTAAAAAAATTTATATTGATTATATAACTGTAAGAATTCAATTTTATATTTTTCATAGTCTTTCAACCCAAAATTTCATATTCTTTTCAAATTCTAGGTGTACAATAATGTTCATTCAAAAGTTCAAAATCATAAAAATGTTAATAATCACAAAAAAATAGGAATGTCCATTAAAATTTAAAAATACATCCAAAGATTAATAATCACATGAAATACAAATGTCAATTAAAATTTAAAAATATATTCAAAAGTTGAAAGTTCAACAAGTCCATTAATATTGAAAGATAAATTCAAAAGTTCAAAGTTAAATAATATTCATTAAAAAGTTCAAAGTTTCGTAAGAAAAAATATTCCAACTTGACATCCAAAGTGTGCCACGACGATGACAATTTTTGGTGATTGTTCTTCTTGCAATGTTGGCCACACATCTTAATGCCTGAAAAAAAATACAAACACATAATTAGAAAAACTCACTAATAATAATCAATATGTTATTCCCCAAATCCAAGGTAAATACTATTGAACTTTAATTCCTCCCGTTCAATATTTCGACTTTTCCTCCTCTATTTCGACATTTCACATTCATCGAATAGCTCAATCTTCCTCTCCTAATCTACTCTCCACCACTCTATTTTATAACTCAACTTCAATATAAATACTACTTAAGTTTACACACGTATCAAGAAATTTTCTCTTTCCTCTCCATCTCGAACAATTACATCTTATCCTCTTAGTCTACTTTTTATAGTTATATAAAAACTAAATCTTACAACCTTACACTCTAAACACGAACTTTAACTCAAATATATCAACTACCAACTTATCAACTTCACTCAGTAACACTTGACTTAAAGGGCTAAAAATGCAACATTTTGAAATTGATCGAACCAATATGTAGTGGCCACGTTTTAAGCATGAATTGGAAGCTCATCATGTCTTTCAGTACAAACGTACCTTTCAACTTGTCTCCCACTGCACCAATCACTTTATTATATTCTTCCCTTTTTTCTTTTGCTCGTTTTTATGATCCCTTAACGTCAAAGCTTTGAAGGATTTCATTTCTTTTTAAAAATATTTCATCCAATTCATTTCACCTTTTGTAATATTTCAAAAAAGGAAGAGAAAAAATACAATACTTTTTTTAAAGAAAAAACTTCAACACTAACATAGTATTGAAAAAGGAATTGATACCATTGTAAGTCTCAAATTTAAAAGAATGTATTAATTGATAAAAATTAGAGTTTAACGTAAACAATTATTGGTCCAAGATTTAATAAGAAAACAAAATCAATGTTTAATTCGAATATTATTTTAAACATTTTACTAGTAAGTTAAGTAAATATTTTATTTAATTGGTGTGCTATCTTATAATATATTATTACATGCCATACATTAAATTTTCATTAAAATTGTTCTAACATTGCTTTTGAGTCAAATTTGTTCATAGTTGTACTAAAAAAGATATTCAAACGCTATTTCAAACAAATGTTTTTTTTTTTCATTGAAGTGTGGGTTTGATTTGGTTTAAAACTATAAGGAAGGAAACCAATTTTTCAATTGAACAACTGATTACATTAGAACTGTCTATATATTATATAAACAAAATCGAGAACCAAATTGAATATTTGTAGTTTGGTTTGATTTGATATATATTAGAATTTTTTAGTGTAGTTTGATCCCTCTGTTAAACCGAACCAAAATGAATAATAAATGAACTACACGAAGCTCTCCTATAGTTTATTTTAGGATCACATGATCTTTTTGAGGTTATTAGTCAAGGCAGAAGCTAGTCCACGTCCTTGCAATATTAAAATAATAACTCTCCTTTTTTTATTGGACAAGAAGTTCCAATTTATATAAATATAATAAATGTCTTCTTTTTCTTCCTTTTTATTTTTCTTGTTCTTCATCAATAGAAAAAACAATCAATTTTATAAATCTTGTGCATAATTATAGTTAAAACATCTTATTTGTTTAGTTATTAGGCCCTTACACCTTGAAATGTTTAATATTGGTCCACTAGAATATGTAAATATGTTTTTAAAGTTTAAGGTGAAAAATATCAATAGATAATATTTTTCTATTTAAAAAAAAAACTAATTTTGAAATTTATTAAAATCACGTGGACTTAATTTAGATATTTGATAAATATAGAGGTAAAACTGACATTTTAATTAAGACTTTGATACTGTAAGATTAAGGTTTAAATACTAACTTCCTTAGTTTCGTTTATTTTGTTCCTTATAATTTAAAAATGTTTATTTCAGTATACTTTCATTTTGTTCATTTTGAGTCTATTTAATAAGGTTTTTATTTTTTATTTTTTATTTCTGCTTTTTTTTTTTTAGAAACGGAGGTGTTTGATAATCATTTACATTTTTTGTTCTTGAATTTTAAAAAATGATTATTAAAGTTGAGCAAAAAATTAATAATTACGTGAGTAGTTTCATTCTAGTTTCGTTTTTATTTTATTTGATTCCATTTATTTGCTAAACTTTAGAGTGGACTCATTGGTAGGTAAACATACTTGAAATAACTTTTGTCCTATAATTCATTGGTTCAATTTTCTAACAGGTATGATTTTGTATATATTTTTTCTTTTATTAAATTTTTATACTTACTTTTCAATATTTTTTTAATTTATTTTATTTTTGTCCTTCTATTATTAATTTTTCATATATATGTTTGATGTTTATTGGTTTGCTTTATTTTTTCCTATCTTTATTAACTTTTTATATTTATATATTTAGTTGAGGCTCTTGCAAAATTAGTAAAAAAAATTTATGATAATAGGATCCATGTAGAACTTTTTCTAAATTACAAAAAAAACAAGTTTAAAAGTCGATAATCTTATAATTACCGTATAATAGCTCTCTAATTTTGTCATATTCGTAATATGCAAAAAAAAAAAAAAAAAGTATATTAGCAGTTTTTTTCTTCTAAATATTTGTGTCCAATTTCCCTATTTAATTTAATTTTTAATTTTTAATTTAATTTTATGTATTATTTGCTTTTCAAATTTCGTATTTTATCTTAAATTTCTTTTCTATTTAGCTTTTTATTTATTTATTTTTTATTTTTGTATTTACATGTTTGATATAATTTTGATGTTCAATATTTAAATTTATAGATTATGTTGATATTTTTAAATTTAAATATTTAGTATGTTTATTTAAATATTTTCTAAATTTTAAATTTCAAATTTCGCAATATGTATGTTTATATGTTATTTTAAATTTAAATTTATTCTTTTTAGTGCAATACCCCACATCTAGGATTTGGAATTCGGATATCAGACATTCTCATGTCACCATCATCCTTATTATTCTTAAAGACTTATTAGAGTGAAAGTTCTCCCTCACAAACCAACACGAGTCCTTTCAGGCTTTGTATTCATTTATTCATGTCTCTCCTACATGAATAAACCAGTATCACATCTAAATGAGAGGGATTGTGAGGATATGAAAATCATGTTAAAAAAGACTTAAATTAAAATTAATACATATACCAACAAGTTGGACCTTTTTCGGTGACTCGATCGTAGAAACTCTAAAACTTAACTTGGAGCAATGGTATATTATCATATTTTAAGAGGTGAACATCATATTTGAAAAAAGTAATGTTTTTGGTCGCTAAGAAATAAGCTCACACAAAAATGGCGGTGAGACACGTTGGGTATAAAAACAAACCAATGGCGTCACAAATTCCCCTGTAATTTCAACAAACCAATCAAAGCTCGCTTTGAAGTTCGAGCTCCCAATTTGACGGCCATGGCAAATTCAAGGATTTCAGTAATCCCTCTCCTCTTCTTCTTCTTCCTATTAGCCAACTCCGCTCCAATTACACATCTCCCTGGTTTCTCCGGTTCTCTCCCTTCCAAGCACTACTCTGGGTGCGGATTCTCAATTTCATCTTACTTTCATGATTTTGATTCTGTTTCTAGATATTTTTAGTCTCGAATTTCAATGTTATCCGTTTCGATTTTGAAGGTATGTGGAAATCAATAAGGAGCACGGGAGGAATCTCTTCTATTACTTCGTTGAATCGGAGAGAAATCCGGTTGAAGATCCGGTGGTTCTTTGGCTCAATGGCGGCCCTGGATGCTCCAGTTTCGATGGATTCGTTTATGAACACGGTACGTCTCTTCTTCTTCTTCATCCATCTTCTCTCTTGAACGATCTCGAACTTGAACTTCTGTTTGCCTTCTTGTTCGACGCATTTAAATCTGTGATTGTTTAGTCATTCATCTTTCTTTTTCTTGATTTATTTTTAACGTGTGGACAAGAAATGGGTTCTTGTTTGAAAATTTCGAAATATCCCATTAAAAGAAAATTAAAAGAAGGAAATATTGTATCGATAAATCAATAGATTTGTTCTTAATTTCAGTATTTTCTTTCTTGAGTGCAAGTTGAAGTCAGAGATTTGAGTTCAAACAACAACTCAGCTAAAGTCAGTTTTAGTGTTCTTTTCTATACTTACAAATTTCTAATTTTAGTTCACATATTTTAGTAAATCATATATTTCCTTCTGCTCTTAGAACAATGTTGGTTTTTTTAACGAAAACATACCCTTTCTAGTTCTAGTTATTAAGTTTGGGTTATTCGAATATTTTAGTCAACTTAAGTAAATTTATTAGTTCTTTTCTGTTAATAACTAACACTAGTGGGTCACTTATTTTCAATAAAGTAAATTTTTATTTCTAATTTTTAATTAAAAATTATCAAATTAAAAAAAAAATCAGATATATTCTTTCTCATACTCCCATTCATAATTTGACACTTCTTAAATAATATAGGAAACAAACTTAGTACATGGACCAAAATTTAATATTTAAAAATATAAACTTTTAAAACTGGATACCAAAATGATATTTAGGCCCCTACTTCTATGCAGGATGTAAATACTCTCAATTTTCTTCTATTTATATAAATTTCCCTTTACTTTATTCTTTTTGGAAGGGGTTAAATGGTTAATGTTAAAAGTGAAAATCTAAAGTATTATAAGATAAAATTGAAAATAAATCAAATCACAATTCCCTCTACTTCTTTTCCATCATTTTCTATTTGTTACATCTATCTTTTTCTTTTTATTCGCAAGTATTTATTGTTTTCTTCTTAAAGTAAGATAGTGTACTCAAACACATATTATCGTGATCTAAACTAAAATAATATACATACATAAATTATTATACATACATACCCTTTCTAGTTCTAGTTATTAAATTATTATAAATCAAGACTTCAAAACTATAATTGTATTATAAGTTTAGGTTGGATTTCTTTATCCACGTGTTGCAAAAACAAAAACAAATAAAACAAAACAAAAAATCAAAATTTTCAGAGAAAAAAGTTAAGATATTATGATTTTGACCAAGAGTATTGAAGTTATAATTTCTCACTTGGCAGTTTTTACTGATTTTTAGTGAAAATTTGTGTAACTTAATGGAATTTCATCATAGATTAATTATAATGCAATCAGAAATGTATTTAAATTACTTTTAATAAAGTTTACCTAAAATTATAAATTTGGACTGGCGGTTATCATTACTGTTGGATATATAATTTGTCTTATTTATTATTTTGTTATTCTAGCGGTAACAAGTAATTATGGGTTTTACATAAATTTCAAACACAACCAAATTGAGCACTAATATCTCAATCAGATTATGATGTTTGATTGTAGAATTACAATCGATTTACGAGTAAAAAGATGGTTAGACCTCTGTTAATTGTATGGGCATTTTTAAGCAACAGTTTCTCTGTTATGTTTATTTTGTGAAGGGCCATTCAACTTTGAAGCAGCAAGCACCCCGGGCGGCCTTCCAACACTTCATCTTAATCCATACAGCTGGTCGAAGGTATGTGTAACAGTTTTTCTTTTTAATATATATATATATATATATATATATATATATATTGTAAAAATAAAATAAAAATTGCAATTGTTTGTGTTTCTGTAACAGGTCTCCAACATCATATATTTGGATTCGCCTGCTGGAGTTGGGTTTTCTTATTCAAAAAATGAATCTGACTATACTACCGGTGATGTGCAAACTGCTCTTGATTCACATAAGTTTCTCCTTGAGGTAATTGGTTTTGTTTGTAGTTTTGGATCCGTTTATGATTTAGTTTTATGACTGTTAAACCAAAATATACTGATGTGCTTTGCTTTCTTCATTCATAATGGGCAGTGGTTCAAGCTGTTCCCCAAGTTCCTGCCTAACCCATTGTACATTGCTGGAGAGTCATATGCAGGAATATATGTGCCCACTCTTGCCACCCAAGTTTTTAAAGGTATTTCGTTGGTTGGTTTTACATACTTTCTTCTTTAAAATTAACCTATGAATCTCTTATTTTACAGGATTAGAGACTGGTGTAAAGCCCATTCTGAATTTCAAGGTGCTTTTCTAAACTTGTCCAATCCTATCTATTTCCCGTTGTTATTTTCTTGAAAATAATTATCTATTTCATTAAAGCCTAAATATACTCATACACTTATGGAAAGAATTAGGAAAATAATATCATAATAATATCTCTTAATAGCCCTAAACCACTATTTCTTATTTTTTGAACAATAAAGGATCTAACAAAAAATATGAACTATATTTCTTATTTTTGTTATGTTTAAGCTACTTGAACTGGATTATTGTTTTCTAGAACAAGTGTGCCAAATTTTTTTTTCCTACCTTATATTTAACATGTTTAAGATATAATAGGAAAATGGATGATGAACCAAATATGATAGGAAAATGAATGATGAACCAAACATATCCTTACGGTTTTTGTTCAATTAGCATCTTTGTTCATATGTTCTGAGCTAACTTAGCCTCCATGGTTTAAAAAGCTTCATTATGGTTTTGGTTTAAATTTCTGAAGCGTTCTTGTTGTTATCGTCGTAGTTTTCTTTATATGACACTTTTTTCCTTAGACTTGGGAGGGAAAGGATGAGATACATTTAGTGTAAGATATATGTGGACATTAAATGAGCTAAACGAACTCTAAGAACATCAAGCGGGAAAGTTTATCCACGACTAATTTTTATGAAGCCTACTCTCTGTTTGTTTCAAGTTCAAACTCCTATATTGTTCGATCACGACGCCTACTCGTCATATCTCTGCACCATGACTAGAGAAAACATTTCATGTAAGAAAACTATCAAGATTTGGTAAAAATAGTGATATTTTAGGAAATTAATCCAACTACTTAAATTCAAATGACGCGAAATTGTAGGGACTATACCAATAACTTAACCTATATTCTCTTTTATTGCATCTGAAAGAGTCACTTTTGGCTTTTGCAGGGTTACTTGGTTGGAAATGGAGTTGCAGATGATGTCATCGATGGAAATGCTCTTGTTCCATTTGCCCACGGGATGGGCCTGATCTCTGATGAGCTGTTTCAGGTGAGTTGATTCCTTAGTTTGAAGTGTAGTTCATTCTTTGACCGGAATTACATCTTCAGACTGGATATAAGTAACAAAATAATATTTTCTTGAGGTTGATTAACTCTCTGATACAATTTGGAACAGAGAAATATTAAGGACTCAATCATTGTTTATTTTTAAAATATCACTTCAGTTTTTTTGTTTTTTTAATTATATATCACCAACACTCTCCTCACCTCCTGCTCTGATACTATATTAAACCACCAATTCATCCAAAAGCTTAAGCTTATATATCACCAAAGATTTTGATCAACTTTAATACCAATTAGTTTTATACATTTCCTGTAGTTTTAAGATATCTGTAAATCTTCCCTAAATTTTCTAGAAGGTTTCCAGAAACTAGAAAAAATATATAAAATAGCAAACCATGCCCAGGAGAAAAGAACTATTTGAGAAAGGGGAACTCTTGGGGAGCTTGCGTATGTTGCTCCTGAGAAGAAAGAAAACCTTGTTTAGGTGTGACTTTATTCCCTTCAAAGCCAAATTCGAGAAACAAGGATTAAATAATGAGGTTTTTAACCCAAAACTAGAACCTAGGACATTGGATAGTATCTTGAAACATTCCGAGGCCTTATCATCTGAGTCGCTATTCGAGAATTATAATTGATGATCCTCTGCTTATTCAAGGTTGATCATGCACCATCCTTGCAATCATATGTGATTTGACTTTCCAAACTTGACCCATATTCAGGCCGTTGAAGAAACATGCAAAGGAAACTACTATGAACCCAGTGATAATGCCTGTAAGGACAAGCTCGACAGAGTTGATGAGGTGATGAAGGCTGTTCTTGAAACTTAATTCATTTATTAGAGTAAGCAAATGGGATGGTGATATTAAACTCACCTAAGAATTTGCCATTTATCTCAGTTGATTGATGACTTAAACATATACAACATTTTGGAACCTTGCTACCATGCCCCGGAGAAGATAAGGACTGTAAATATCGAGTTGCCAAGCAGCTTCCGATTGCTCGGTGAGACCGAGAGGCCACTTGCTGTGAGGAAAAGGATGTTTGGTCGAGCCTGGCCACTCAGAGCTCCTGTGAGAGCAGGCATTGTTCCAAGTTGGTCAAAACTTCTTGATAACCTCGAAGTTCCATGCACTGTAAGTTCAGTTCCTTGGTTTTTTTGGATTTTGATGGTACCTTGATCATGTTTCGACTCTTTATTCCTATAGTTTATGGTTTCTGTGCTTTGATTTTTGAGAAGTGTGGAAGTTGGAACAAACGCATTGACATGAGAAGCCTTTATTTTCTTTGCTTAGTTCTTCACTTTTTTTTAGGCCTTCGATTTAAATCTCAATAAAAAAATTAATTGAAAAGCTCAATTTTTAAAACTATTTTATACTTTTTTTAAAGATTTTTTTTTTTTGGCTATGATTGTAAATAACATTTTTGAAAGTTGATTAAAGGTGAGTGGATAAATAAGCATAGAACAAGAAACGTTATCAAGTGGCGTTAAATTTTCCACATAAATGCAGTGATTTCAAGTCCAAATTGTCAACTTCCAAAATAAGTCATTATCAAATATCACCCAAGTTTCATCCTTTTATGAGGCATGTTGCCATTATTGTTCCTTACAGATTCTTCCATTCGTATAACATGGTCAAACTGGGAGAAAAATATTCCTCAGAATTCAACTACATACTTTTTTACTGCATATAGGCTGCCAACTACATGATGAAATGGTCAAAAACCATTCTTTGGGTGGCATTTGTTTGTGCCTGTCAGAATATCTTTCACTTTTCAATTTATTTCTGGTGTTTCCATTACATTAATAGTTTGAGGCAGTGTTTGCTGGCCCAAATCATTAACCTCCAAATGCACCAATTAAACTTTCTGTTAGGATGGTAAGTTAATTACACTTGATGCCACCTAATATTGATGTCTTGTCTAAAGAACGATGAAGTTGCAACGGCATGGTTGAATAATGAAGCAGTGAGGAAAGCAATCCATGCTGACACAGTAAGTTTATCAGCACGCACAATATTTAGAAGCCGCCCCTTAATTCATATTCCGTAATTTGTGATGTTTATCCAATGGCTACAGAGTTTGTCGGGCACCTGGGAGCTGTGCACTGATAAACTTGATTTTGACCATGATGCTGGGAGCATGATCCCATTCCACAGAAACCTTACCTTGAAAGGATATCGAGCTCTTATTTACAGGTACCATTACGTACTCCATTTTATTGTTGCAAACATCAGGCGCATTCATTCTGTTTTGATGTTAACATTTTCATCAATATTTCTATATGTTCATAGGTTTGTCTTTGATGGAAAGAAGTAGGTCGACATTGCCATTATTTTGCAAATTATATTTAGATATTAGACGAAATATGACATATGTCAACTTATACTTAGCTTGGACATAATATCAATAACAAGAATATTTAACTTATTTAAAAAGGTGATAACTTTTCTGTTAATTCTAATTAAGACTTTGACCTTAGAATTCAAAACATTGCTTATTGTACATGATGTAACTACAAATTGCACAGAATAATATAGTCAATAACAAAGCACTCTTAGTCTGAGGAGGAGAGGCAATCAAATGATACTGAAATGTTTCCAACTATCTGGCCATAAAACACAACCTCAAAACTCTGAAAAATCAAAATACACTCTTTTTTCTCTGCCCCTCGAGTTATTGTAGTGGTTTAGATCTCTGAAACTGACTTCCATTATCATTTTGTTGGTAGTGGCGATCATGATATGTGTGTTCCATTCACTGGGAGCGAAGCGTGGGTTCGATCACTTGGATACAAGGTCAACGACCTATGGAGGCCATGGATGTCGAACGAACAAGTTGCCGGGTACTATTGTCATTCCATTACCTTGTTTTTTGGTTTTTGCATCTTCATCTTGTTGTTGACTGTTGAGTATGTTCACGTTTTTTAAACTAGATATGCAAAATATGATAAGCATGTAAAAAGTTACGTACAATGGTGACCTTAATTTGTTAAAGTAAAATGTCAATGGGAGAAATTAATGAGAGAACTTGTTTAGGAAGTATCTAGAGTTTTTTTTGGACTTCTGAAATCGGTCGATAATACAAATTTAATACAACTATGCTTAGTTAGAAAACTTAGTGTGAATAAATTTATGCAAATTGTGTTGTGCTGAAAATAATGTGTTTATGATTCAAGCTAAATATAGATATTTGCATTCCATGTAAAAATAATTACTGTTCAAAGACTAAGTGACAATTCAGCCTCAAGATTAAGTCTGTATAGTTTGATTAAAAACCGCATATTGTCCACATGGTTAGAGACTAATTGTGAGAGTTTATCAAATGGTAGATATTTCATTCCAATAATAAATCATAAGGATTAAATTCCAATTTTTTCTGAATCATAGAAATCAAATTTACAATTTAACTAAGATGAACTACTTTTTGAATGACAGGTACTTACGAGGCTATGAAAACAATCTCATTTTTCTTACCATCAAGGCAAGTGATAATGTAACTTGTTGTTAAGATGATGTCTATTTCCTTTTCAAATATTTGACAATAAATCTATGGTATTGGTGTAGGGATCTGGACATACCGTACCTGAGTACAAGCCACGTGAAGCTTTAGATTTTTACCAGCGATTTTTAGCTGGAGAATCAATTTGAGAAAGGGTAATGTTTGTTGTAATTGTACTCTACTATGTTAGAACTTGATAAATAAATCACAAGAACACTGTTAGTTCTTGCTGTCTGTGCTTTAGGCTATATGCATTATTCTATGAAACTATGCCCATTCAGATATTGCCACATTTGTTTTTGTGAAGGCCAAGGCTTGAGGCTATTTTAGAAGGGGAAGAAGTTTAGGTCAGATGACCATAGGGTTGTACGCAGGTCGGTTCAGTTTGGTTTATGGACAAAACCGAAGTTGAACTGTAAAAATTGAAGTAGGAAATGAGAAAGCTGAGTTGATCCATTTCTTTTTTCTTTTTTTTTCTAGAAAATGTCTATAGGCCGAATCGGTTTGGTTGCATGTGGTTGGCTTATCTCACTTGCATGTTTGTGTGTCTGTTTTTTTTCAAACAACGATACAACACTCGGCCGACAACCACCACCATTCATTCACCAACACATATTAGTTTCACTACCCAAGGCCCCAATCAAAATCACTCAAATTTTTAAAACTATTTTTTCACTCATCGTTTGATCTTTTGCCACCAAATCGTCGGTTAGCCAAATTTTGTAGTTTTGTTGGTTCAATGGCTTAGGATTGATATAAATCTAGGGGGCAACTCAAGGTAGATGTAGGATAAGAGTCAAAGTGGAGATTTGGATAGGATCCTCATCTCGTTCATTACCAATCATTAATTAAAGCTTGCAATGTAGATGACCCAACTTTTCTTAAAATAATGGTAATCATAAATACAAATTCATTGCCTACACTTTGAATTAGAAATCTTTTCATCTTCTTGTGATAACAATGCGATCTTCAAACTTCAAAATATTGAGTCATTTCAATGTAAAAACTATTATCAAGTTCATAAAGAGAGATGATACATTAAAGAAAAGATATGTGTATATATATATATATGTATGTATGTATCTATGTACGTATACCTACGTATACATGTACGTACACATATACGTATACAGGTACACACACATATACGTATACAGGAATGTACACACATCAACTTAGATGAGGTTTTAAAAATTATATATCGATTCACTAAGTATTTAAATCTTAATCTATACTATGTTAAATATAATAAAATATAACAACTTTGAAAGTTTGTGTTTGTTTAATCCTCATATATTTATGAATTTACTAAACACAAATACATCTAAATTGATTTAGATTTATAGCTGAAATTTATATTTTATAGACCTATTTAAGTGTTCCTGACCAATCAATGAAACTTGTCAACAACTTGGAGTTTGATCATATAAATTTGGCTTAAAATTCTCTTTAGTTCAAACTACAAAAACAAGGGTATCAATTTGTTTTTTTTTATCTTTTCAAGAAAACAATAACAATCAAAACACCAAATTTAAAAAAGAGGTTTTATAGAAAATTTACGAAAAAATATTTATAGCGTGTATACAACAATTTCGAAAACAAAAAAAAATTCACAAGCTGACAAAAATACCAAAAATGTCTAAGTTAAAACGTATTTCATTGGCCAGTTTAATATATTTGGTACACGACCCGTACAAAATTGTTTAGATTTAACTATTTTTTTTCAAGATTCTTTTATACACTGTTTAAATTTAACTATTTTTTTTCAAGATTCTTTTATACACATCGAGATTTAGTACACGATCGTTATCAATATCCCAATAAATTTTTTTTAAAGATGTTTTGTATTTATTAGATTTGGTGATAGCTCAAGATATTTTTTTATATATTTGTTAAATTTTAAACATGTATCAATATTCAACAACTTTTTTCATCATGTACCAAATATAAAAGATGTACACCATCTTGAACTAAAAACAATTTAAGAAAAAAAAATACACAAGAAAGAGGATAGAAAGAATAGACCAACCTAATTGAATTTTTTTATATTGTACACGCACCGTAAATATTTTGACTTTTCTTCGTTATAATATTCTTCATTCCAAATTTCACTCTTACAATATTATACTGAAAAATTTAGTAATAACTAAGAAAATAATTAAATTAAAACAACAAAAATAAAATCGAAGACTTTGATATGTTAAGAATGAAATAATTTGAGAAGTTATTTATTCAACTTTTAATTAATAACATCAATCACTTTCTTTTCTTCAAAGCTTAAAATATTTAAATAAACATTTTCTTAAAAAAAAAAAAAAGATATTAAATGAATAATTTGTGCCCTGGACTCAGATATCACATTTTCACTAACTATATTTAAATTACTTTGATTTAAAGATGGCTATTTCTCAATTCCACTCCACGGGGACAATTGACCAAAAAAGGTACCCTTAAATAGAAATAATCGATCTTCCAACTATTACAGAAGTTCCAAAGTTCTTCAACTCACCTCAGATATCACAATCACTATAACACTAAATAAGACTTCAAAACATAACTTCAAGGTGTATACAAATGTCACATCTTCAATTACAAAATCATAAACAGACTCAGACAACATATCTGTAAGTTACATATCTTCCTGCAGTTTCACTTGGTCTGATGATCTTCACAACTTGGCCACGCTTTAGCCCGTAATATCGTGCAACTGGGTCAGTCACTTGTATGCGCGGTAGCTAACACCAAATATGCAAAATCATATAAGAATCTCTTTCATATTGCAACAGAAACGCAAACACATAGACACTAACGAATAGATGTAGACAAGAGGAGACGGTGTGGCCTGACATATGCCTCTAGATTGCATTGTGATAAGTGAAGTAATAGTGACGATATCTAATGATTCATGCCCCGCTTTATTTTAACCAAGATGTCAATTTGTGACCAAGGAAAATCATCCTTGGGACTGGCTTTGTTGAGGTCATGAAAGCCAACGCACATGACTCTACCGTCATTTTACAGGACAAGAAATATGGAATGTCCGGGGAAGTGGATAGAGATCAAACTTTTGGCTCCTGGTTCGTTTTTATGTTTCTTTGTAACTATTCTAAAGACATTATTTTGCATAGTTGGAAGCTTTTTTTTTGTAAAGGGAGCTCCCTACTTGTGAGTTTTTTTTTTTATGCTCATGTATTCTTTCATTTTTATGTCTAATTTGGGAATCAAACTAGTATCAGGAATTCATGAGCATAACATATTCGAACAAATATATGTATGTATATATATGTTATGTTTTCTTAAGAAATATCCAACATAGATTTTAAGATGAGTCTCACAAATTTTATATTTTCTTAAGAATTAATGCCAACCTGTGTTTCTTTCACGGTATATCTCTCAAGTAGTGTCTTTTTCTCTTCATTGTTAAGTAACTGATGCTCAGGAACAAGGACGTGATCTTTGATATTAACTAGCAATTCTGCTTCCTGCATCAACAGATGAAGATAAGAAAAAGAATAAAATTTGTATATTTCAAGTGAACTAAGAAAAGAGCAAGAATATTAAAGAAACCAAGCCCTACCTTAACCCTTTAATTGTTCTTCAACCAGAGAATCCAAGAAACCCCCCATATTTTTCATTCTCATTTTGCAAAACAAGGAATAACCAAACTACGTATAAGATGATTTCCAGTTTCCAGAGTAAGAGGGTTTCCTTTGATTCTCCTCAAATTAGTGGTGCACGAAACAAATCTAATTTACTTCTCTAACTTGTGGTGGTTTGATTTTTCTCAAACTTAAATCATAAAAATACTCCATAAAATATTTTCACCTGGAAAACTTCCAAGTGGAATGATTTGGAAGTTGCTTCACTCATACAGGCACGGGCGAAAGGGGTCAAATTCTGTTGGACAACCAATATTGCTCTAAAAACATTCTCCGATTTCATGCGGGTGGTATATGTTTTCAACGGCTTGATGCCAACCTTTGCCTCTTCTGGAAAAAAAACATATATCTATACAGGAAAAAACGAAATCACTATAAGAGGATGTAAACAAATAAGAGAATTAACGAGAAACTTGTAGTTCTTGTAACTTAACTTTAATAACTATGAGAAATACAAATTAAATATTCCCTTTCTGAGACAATACCTGATCACTGCTATCATTTCTCTTGGATTTATTAATAACAATGTCTTCTCTTTTCATGTTTTCACCATATTTTTGCTTAAATTGCTCCCTTGTCATGTCAATCTCAAAGTCTCCAACAAAATAGCCTCGGTCTCTTAGCATTTGAAACACGGTTTTTCGAATTCTGAAAAGCCTGGTGATTTCCTCTTCTGATAGCACCATCTCTTGTTCCTGGCTAATTCATTGTCAAACAATTCAATTCTCATTCACTAAATAGGTACACAAGGAATATATAATGCACATTCTAAATGAGTAAGAGTAAGTTAATGTAACATCAATCTGAATAGCTATGTTACGCACAGGAAATCTCAAAACCAATATAAGACACAACATACAGAACACACCACAGATATAATAAAACAATAATTTTCAGAAATTCAAAACAAGTTGGAGACACTAATCTATGAACGCAACAGCAATATATAATATGAATATGGAGACACCAATTTAAAGAAAAAAATAAAATCCTGCTGGAAAAGCACAGACCTGCAACAACAGTTTTCAAACATGTGTACATAACATATAGACATCCTTCTGTTACTATTATTATCGTTTTAAACAACTATAGGTGTTTGGCTCAACAAATGTACACCTCAACCCGCCATACAAGTCAACAGCTTAGCCATGGTGATTTTGCATTAAAAGAAATTTTAATATCCTTAGTTGACCTTCCTGATTTGAACTTTATCCTTCTTTTTCTATGTTCATGAGTTTTCAGGTCAAGTAGTGCACGCTTAGACTATTCTAATAGGTAAACATCCTGACCCTGTTAGATTCGGTTGTCAAGAACACTCATTAAACCTAATTATACCACAAAATTCTAAGAGGGTTCTATAAATGAGCTGATAGAAAGCCTATGTCTGACGTATGAACAAATCTTGGAGACACCCAGATTAAGTAAAATATTTAAGAGAGACTGGATCAAAATGAAGCAGCAAACGTAAATTTCATTCGTTTATGAAATCTGTTTCTTATAAAAATAAATAAATAAATAAATGAAGCTGCAAACAGGGATAGGAAAAACAAGTGCAGCCTTTCTTCCAAGTCCTTTCTACACAAAACACACTAGCTGGGAATCAACGGAACAGAGGTCATTCGTTTCTGCAGTCTCCAACATGCCTTCGCCTACCTCTAGGCCCTTTACTAAGATAAAAAGATTATTCTTTTAACCACTTAACCAACATTTTTGACACAAAAACTATTTTCTCTAAAGAAAACATAACTTCGCACAGTGTTGGCGGTCACTTATTTGGGATTTAATATCGACAGGCTTCCTTGACACCAAAAGTTCTCCCGTGTTGAAATTAGTTGAGCTGGATATAAGCTGGTCCAGATACTTCCATATTATTATTTTTTTTTAAAAAAAAAGGAAATTTTCATTTGAGGGGATGAAGGCCTTAAGGATTATGAAACTATAAAACTTCTAGCTATACCAGTACCACCACCTGAGTAATTGGTGGAAAGTAAGTTGGTAGCTTGTAATTAACTAAAAAGGAAGTTCAAAAGCAACGATTGGTTCACTGTTTGACGATGGGTATTGCTTCTTTCTTTCATTAGACAAATCCAAAGTGGAGTTTTCCGATATATATATATATATATATATAAGACATAGATGAAGATTGAGAGAATTACCAGTAACAACAAGAAATCAGGGAAACCCACTAAGTAGAACACGGCGGAGGAACTGAGCTGGGCGTGAAGAAGAAGAAGAAGAAGAAGAAGAAGAAGAATAAGAAGAAGAAGAAGAAGAAGGAAGAAGAAGGAAGAAGAAGGTGAAACGAGAAATTAGGGCTTAGTCTGATTTTATTAGACATAGTTGGCGGCGGGTAAGAGAAAACATGAAATCCATTTAAATTTCTTCTTTTAATTAAATTCCTTAAAATATGGATTTTTTTCAATTTTACTTCTTACATTTTTTTCAATCCCCTAATTTTCGTTTTGTGTTTTTTTTTTTTCCAATTTCAAATTTTAAATTTATTTTCGAATGTTAGTTTATTGTTTTTTTAGAAACATTATTTACTCAAAAAGTATTTACATATGAAAATTCTAATTTTAATATCAATGGAAAGTGTACCTACTAAAATTGTACCATTTTTTTTTTAATATCTAGAAAAAATGAATTTGTGATGATGTTGATTATGGAGTCATATGGTTCATTCTCTATTATTTGATCATCTGGTTCTATTGATGTGAGAAAGTGGAGCATGTGATGTTTTTTAAGTTTATGTGAATGTCTTATGATTTTTGGGATAATTTTTTATGACTTTGTAGACGGTTGTGGATCCAGAAAAAAAAAAAAGATGTAGTAGACAAGATTTGCATTATTTAATATATATTGTAATATAACACTTCAAAATTAATATTAAAATACAAAAATCGAATGTGAGGGGGGCACGTGCCTCTAGCCTCATAATAAATTTGTCCCTGCTTGTGAAGTAAAAATTCAATCTTCCCACAAATTTATAGAGTCCTCTAGTGGTTGTTAGTCCATACATCAAACTTATGAGCCTCACCATGTGAATTTTGGTATAATCATCAGACTCTAGTGATATTTAACTTGGAATAATTGTAAGGGATAATTGCAAATGTAGCAGCTAGATTCAAAATTATTAAGGATATAGCAACATTTTAAAATTTTTTGCAAATACTATCATTGATAGACCTTGTTGCAAATATTTGTTAATCACTAATAAATTTTGCTACATTTGCAGTTTTTTAAAAATTGTGTATACTTAATTGTTATTCATAAAATTTCCACCAATTATAATTATGTAAATAAAATGTTATTGTTTCATATTGTTGATGCCAATTTTTGGGCAGGAATAAGCGCATTTAACTGTCATGTGACACCAACAATGGATTTGTTTGAAAATGAGAAAAACGTGGTTATAAAAGAGAAAACATGCACATACTCTAATGTCTAAGTTTTCTCGTGAATTGTGTATGAGAGCTAGATAGAATTTGAAAGTAAGACTCAAGTTAGCTCTATTTAAGTTACTATGATATACCTATATACCTATAGAAAAAATTGACATGGGGTGATTTGTAAGTTTTTTTTTAGTTGCTTTAGGATGTTGAAATAACCTAACGAGCTAAGGAATGACTTTGACTTTGTGTTTGGCTCGGGTCGGGTTGAGGTTGAACATTCTATTGGGTCAAATGATATTTGGGTCCGGGCATGAATAAAATTAAAGTATGTTCTATTGGTCAGTTTCCCAATGGTCGACCTCAGGCACTAGCTTAGGCCTCTTTTTCTTAGCTTCATTTCAATTTTCAATTGTCACATTCGACCTATCGCACTTATTTTTGTTTTGTTATTTGTAAATGTCAATTATACCCTTTAATCCAATCTAACACATACAATCAAATCAACACAACCATGATACAATAAATGGATGGGTGTAATGTACAAATATATGGATATATGGATATATTCATGAATCAACAAAACCCAATTCATTTTAAGTTTATGTTTACTTTTATTGATTCTATTGCATATGGCTAACTAAGCTTGATCACATAGGTTGGCATAATCATAAACTAATATTCAAACAAAATATAACAAAATGTATGAAAATTTGAATTACTTTGGTATACACAATAAATTATCCTCTTGATCCCTCGTTTTCATAAGAACCAAATGCAGATGACAATATATATAATACATATATTTCACTATAGACTCACTCTTCATAGGAGAGTCTTGGTAAAGCTTGGCATACAAAGGGAGCTCGCAGCTCATTTCGCCACTTCCCCCATGAATTTTGGATGAGAGCTTAAACGGCAAAGCTATGGCTTCTCGGTTCTCATATTTCCAGCTGCACAGACGCCTCTATACAACCACCAACCAATGGAGTGTCAGGCAAGTTCGCAATTCCAACTTCCTTGGCTCCTTGGAGGACCTGAAGAACGACATCTCCGATTCCGACTTCATCGCACTTTCTTTTCAGAGAACGGGTTCTTTTTCTTTCCCTTGGCACCGCCTTCAGCCCTTCGACACTCACGATACCGCTTATTGCAAGGCCAAGTACGCCGCCGAGAAGTTTCAGATCATTCAGTTTTCTCTCTGTCCATTCTCTGTTAAGGATTCCAAGCTAATCGCCCATCCGTAAGTTCCCCCGGGCCGCCGCTTATCTTCATGTTTGGATGTTTGGAGTTTTGTGCTCTTGGGCAGGATTTGGGAATTGGGTGTTTCTTTCTTTTGATGAATATTTCTCCGCACTTGCAATGAATTTGGTTTCTTTCACTGGAATTTAAAGTAGGGGTGAGGAGTATATTCTGTAGTATTCATAGATGAGTATGATTTATAATGGAAAGTTCGATGCTTTCTGGCTGATATTTTATTCATAGATGAGTATGGTTTTTGCTCATGGTCTGTCCGTTCATCATCATTTTAAAGTCTAAATAGGAATTCTCTTTTGTTATTTGATGATTGATACAAATTTGATTGATGAAAATGTGTTCCATTCAATGGTGTAGGTACAACTTTCATTTGTTCCCCAGAGATGAATTGAACATTGGGATGCCTTCTTACAGTTTTTCATGTCAAGTTTCACATCTAACATCCATGGCTCGTGAAGGTTTTGACTTTGGTGCTTGGGTATATGATGGTAAGCCTAATTGTGGACAATTTACTTCTGTTTCACCCTCACTAATAGAGGAGAAATTCTAAAACCCAGATTTCCAATCCCTAAACCACCTTCCTTCCAAGGTTTCAGCAAGAGCAGAGGTTGGATTTGAGAGGCATTCTTTAGAAAGAAAACAGTCTCTTTGACCCTTGAAACTCTGTTCCCATTATCAAGCTAAAGAGAATAACTTCGGTTCTTAAGTCTTCTAAAATGAAAATAAGATTTCTCACGATTACGTTCACTAATCCACTCTATCTTGGACTATGTCTTGTTCATCTTTTCTGTTAGAATAAGAATCTCAGAATCCCCCTTCAATCTGATTAACTCTTCCCATGCTACATTCAAAATCCTCAGAGACTCCAATTCATGTAAAATGTTTATCTTATTAATTATCTGCTATTTTTTAGTTTAAGAACTTTTGAAGACCCTCAGGTTCCATCCTCTGGGCTTGAACTTTAGGGACTCCAATCATATTGTAAACCAAAGTGCCTCCCATCTCCCAACCATATCAGCTGACCATTAGTCGAGCTAGGCAGACTTGAAAAAAGGATGCTTTATTCACACACTCCAAATATGAAACGACTAGGTCCCTGTCTTATATCTGAGAACTTACCAAACAACCTGTTGTTGGTCAGATTCAACTATGGGACTGCAGTGGCTTGATATCGTCCAAGAAATTTTTTTCTGTCCTTTAAGAGTAAACACGTATCTACCTGGCAAGAAATGGGATTAATACACAAATTGGATAAAGTAATCTGACATCATGAGGGGAGGATAAAATAGACTTTTGGTAAGATTGCATCAGTCTAGATGGTTGACTTCTCAAGATTTCTTTAGACAAAACTCTCATCACCAAAATTTCCAACCACAGACCAGCTAGATTCACTATCACAAATGCTGAAGGTGCCACTCAACTCTTCCTACAAATCATCTTGTTTTGAGATTCATATGGCTCATGTAGCAGTAGTACATTTGAACGCCAACCTTCCAAATTTTAGTTGGATCTGCTTGTTTCGAGTAATTTTTATGAACCTAAATATTATTTATCACTTTCTAGTTGTTTTATCTCTTGATTTTTGGGAAAAATTAAACCTTTGTTTTATCTTTATACTGAATCTATGAAGTATCATCTATATTGCAGTTTGACTTCTAATGGTCTTTTTCCGTTTTCTTTTTTGGTTCCAGGCATATCGTATTTATCTAGAGCTCAAGAGTCTATAGCAAAAGCTCAAATGGGCTCTCAAACTCTACCACCTAATATTAACGCTGTGAAATCTTCTTCTGAACTGTCAGTTGCTGATACCATTTTTGTTCAACGGGTTAAATCACGAGTAAAGAACTGGAAAGATGCATATGATTCAAGCTCAAAAACAAATGGTAATTTACAACTTAGTATTGCTTTCTAAAACAATTTCATCATGTTCTTTTCTTTCCATTTTGCTCTCGCATTTTTTAAACTGTGTAGGTTAGAAAACACTTTTGGTTCTTGAACGTTTTTATTAAAGTACAATTTTGCCTCTTAACTCTAGTTTGTAATGAATTTGATGATTTAATCTCTATACTTTCAAACTTGTTAAATTAAATGAGATTTATTAACTATGCATATAAATAAATTGATTAGGACCAAATATGTTTTTAAACTACAAAGAAAAGAGATTTTGATGAGATTTTCATAGAAGGGATTAAATTGTTACAAGTTTGAAAGTAAAAGGATTGAATTGCTATATAGAAAAATTCAAGGACTAAATTATTGCAAATTTAAAAGAACATGGGTGAAATTGTTACAAAATTAAAGTTCAAACAAAATTGTTACTCGTATGGAGGTTGAAGGACTAAAGTGTTTTTTAACCTCTTTTATTTCTTTGTTTCCTGAAATAGTAAAGGTAATGTTTCCATAATATAGACGCATTGCTAAGTACGTTGAAAAAGCTCATAGTCGGTAGTGAGCAGTATGGATCAAGACCATCCATTGTTATAGATGCTTATAGCGAACGGCAGGTTCTACTTGTGTTAGAGGTAACTTGACCTTTTCAAAATATGAGTGGTTTAACATGTGTATTGCATGTTTTTAACTATGCTAAATTATTATGGACATTTTACATCTCCAGAGATATCCCCTTCCAGAGAAAAACCGTTATCTATAATTAAGAATTATATATCTCTGATCTCTCTCTCTATTGTCAATGTTATTATTTTTAGTAACTTTACATTTATGTTATACATTGTTTAATAAAATAGCTTATCATGCATGTTATACATAATTTAAGGTAAAATTAATGATTTAATACATGGAGGTTTATGGTTGTCTATTTAATGACTTGACTTAAACAGTTTCCATTGCATCCATGAACTTTAATTTATGTAATTTTTGCTATTAATACTGGTAGCATATAAATATTGGCTGATTTGATATAATATGATAGACGACAATTGAAAAAAGTGGATAGTTGGTCATGGTCCAAATTAAGTGGCACTTGCAATATGGCATTTTTGAAGCATTTTTTTTTCTGTAGACCGGGCTGCCATTTTTGTCAAGCTGTTGCCCTCCTATCTTTTGTTTGCTATGTCATGCCAACTGAACCATGTTTATACAATATAACTACATGGAATTATTGTTCAAAGTTAATTACAACTCTAGTTAGAGTTGAGGGAGTAAATAGATATAAGTTTGTAACTGGGTTAAAAGGTCTAAATTGATGCAATATCATTATCGATTATGTTCTATGACTTGCTTTTTTATTTTTGAGAGGGAAACAAGTCTCTTTTATTAATGGTAATAATGAGACAAAAGCTCAAAGTACAAGAGAGTTATACGATGAGCAAAATAACCTAAGAATCTGTAGACGCACCCGGACATCTTGATTATGTTCTATTGACTTGTTTCAGTTAATTAGTTATTGGGAATAACTCAATTTATACCCCCACATGTGCAAGATGAATCAAGTAAAACAAACCTTAAAATGTTCAAAATAAACTCAAAATAACTCAAATAACATTATTCTAGAAATTGTCACATAATAGAATGGATAGAAATAGCATGTAAATGTGAAGGACAATTACAATACCCAAGTTCTTTAAGACGTTTGGACTCTCTGAAAGTTAACCTCCAAAACTCTACGTCCCTTCAACTCTTCTTAGCCACTCTATTTATAAACACTATTTACTAACCAACTCCCTTAACTGATAGCCAATAACATGCATGCCCTCTTAATATCCTAATATTACCCTTAATATTTCCTTGTATTCATAACAAAGATCGCAACCTATAATTCCAATATTTCATAAATCACTAAAGAAGGCAACACCCAAAGAAACCCATTGGGGGAAGAACTGAGAGAGACGAGGAAACAACGGAAGACAGCAAAGAAGGTAGTGTGAGTAAAAACGTATGACTTTGAACTTACTAAATATGACATTAATAACAAAACGTTGAACCAAGCAAAAACTATAATATCATTTCTGAAATGACCATCCCTTGTTAATGAAAGTTTTGTTTCTTATCAGGTAAAACCAAATCTAAAGTGACTAAATTTAAGAGTGAATATATGCATTCCAATTTATTCTTAGTGTTATCCTTTTTAGTGTGTAATGATGTCTTTAACTATGTTGATTTTTCTGCAGAGGGACTATATCCGTAGACTTATATTCTTTTCTTTATTTTATGTAGCTGTTGAAGGAATCTTCTGATGACCTGGTTCCTGTAGTAATTTCAGCAAAGGGTGGAGGAACTCAAGCAGTTCGTGCCATTTTGACAAGTTCAAAAGAAGACAAGATTGTGCTTAAGGTAGTATATTCACTAGATTTCCACATTCTAAGTTCCTAAACTATTTTCTCCAAAAAAAAAAAAAAAGATCCCTAAACTATTAATTCTTTAACTACCACTTTGTAGAAGTTTATGCACTTCAGATGATTCTTTCATCATTTTCAACAGCAGTTGATTCTTTCATCATTTTCAACTGGCCTATGCATCTGGATAATAAAAATATGCATGTCTTAATATTATCTTTTTTTAAAAAATAAAATAAATAAAGATGAAGAAATTGTATATGATGGAAATAAGCTTTGAACTTCCAGAAATTGAGAGCATTAGACTAATGGGTTAACTGAGTAATGCCAAATTTTAAATGGATTTGCTTGAATGTTCCATCCAGCTTTGTAGAACTTGTAAATTATTTTGCGTTCCCTTGCAGAAGGAGCTTCAATATCTTGAAGACAAAGAAAACAAGAAATTTCGTGGTTTTCGAGAGGTGATAGATGTGATTTCTGCTTCACAGAAGCCTATTGTCTCCTACAGTTCTCTTCATGGTGTTTATCTCGTATATTCTTTATTTTTGGTTGATCTCTTTGCTTTATTTTCTTTTGTTCTCTAATGCTTTTGTTTTGGATGCAGATTTTACATTTATTCATTCTAAATTCCTTGCTCCCCTGCCTACTAGCATAGATGAGTATGCATCTTCCTTGCATTCGGTTTTCCCACGAGTGCATGATGTAAAGCATTTGATGAGCAAGATTGGTGGCCTCAGTAAGCCGATGAGTATAGCCGCAGCTCTTTCTTACTTGAAAAAACAATATTATGCACCTAACTTGGATATCCCAGTTGAAGGTTTGTCACCTCGTCCTCCCTTCCTGATGCTATCAAAAACACTTTTTCATTGTGCGTTAGTGTGAGACAGAGAGAGACATGACCTAAAACTCACTTAAAATGTTTAGTAAATACATGCTGATAATGCTGATGATGACGTAGATGTGGGTCCATTGGCTTTCCCGGTGCTAAGCTAAGTGATTGAAGGACTCAATCAAGCACCGAAGACATTTAGTCTCTATTAGATAATAGGTTTTGAAAAGTGTATAATAGGTCCTTAAGCTTTCAGTTTAGTTTGTAATAGATCTTTAAACTGTCAATCTTATGACTTCACTCTTAACAAATTTGAAATTCTAAACAACCAATCGACCTATTAGAATTTAAATTCTATGTCTAATGGAACCCCAAAACTTCAAAGTTAAATTGAACAAAAATGATATCAAACTATCAAAGTTTAGAAACTAAATCCGTAATCTTGAAAGTCTAGGGAGAGGACTGAATTTGTGATTTAGCCTATATTTTTTATGTTTACATTCGTTTCTTCACAGTACACATTATAAGCCTTTTGTTAGGCCTTAGTTTTTGTTTCTCTTTTTAAAATGTCTTTTGTCTTACCAATCAGTGAAAAGAAAGCCTATCCTTGTTTTATCTCTTTTGTTTTACTGTAATTTAATATACACAATCTTTTCTTAATACATCCATTGTTTAGTGAATTATTTGTGTTTTTCACGTATTGAGTATCCACCTAAATCTCACTATTTTATTTTTCAATAGGCTCCACTGATCATCACCAAGTAGAAATCTTTCATTTCTGCTAGCTAACCTTTTGGTGTTCTATTGCAGCTCCAGGAAATGATCACAAGCCTCATGGGCAGAATGCTATACGGTTATGCCATTTGTTTGCACAAGTCTGCTCTGTACTTAAAATTGATCTCAGTGGTGTCCAATCCAACAACAATGAGTGTTTGGCCTCAATGCTCGACGAGTGTTCAAATGTTTCTTCTTCATTCTCCCCTTACCACTGCGAACCCAAGGATGAGGATGTTAAGATTTGGGCAAAGGATGTTAGAAAAGTAAGCTGTAGTCATTTGGTTTTCTTGTGGGGATTTAGAGAAGGGATGACTGCTCGGTTGCTAAAAGCTTCACTTGAAGGAACCCATGAAGTTTTCTGTGAAGAGTTTGATGTTCGATTTGTGGACAAGAAATGCGCCATTGTTGTTTTCTCGCAGACAGGCCTATCCGAGACCTTCCTTAATGCAATAAATAGTGACGGCATTGTTGGATCTTTAAGAGAGATGGTATCAGAAGGGCTAAGAGCAGCAGGTTATGAAACTTACAAGAGAATCTGTAGCTTTGATTTATGGGAAGCAGATTTAGCTGAGTCCCTGGAGAGGGCCATTTTGGAAGCCGATCCCAAAACTGCTCAGTTAGACATCAATTACTCTAATGATTCTTTCATTTATTTGAATGATCTTTGAAAGACATGATTAGGTCGCCAAAATTCATATAAGCTTAGGGAATACTGGAGTTAGATTCTTCCTGCTTTCTAATTGATGATATTTGGCATCCATGATAAAACTTTCGAAAGTTTTGGTTCATTCCTTACAGCAGCAAGTCTTAAAAGTTTATGATGATGGAATACTTTTCTTTCCATTATTTTGTACATACTGTTAGGCCATTTTAGGGCTCTTGCTTGTTATTCTAAACAGCAAGGATAACCAAATTCGTGAATCAGGTGAGATGATTTCAAGTTATGTGTGAAGGTACATATTTGATAATGTCATCCAATTTAAAAGCTTCCTGAATGTTACCTCACTTACATATCTTCTAAAAAAAATTGGCAACCCATTTAGTTTTTCTTATTCAAAATTAAATATATTTCATTCTCACTCAAATTTTAAAACAAAAAGTTAATTTTTTTTTTCATTTATTAAACAAAATGTTTCGAATGACAATAGTTAAAATTTTAAGTGGTGTAGTCAGTTTTGTATTTACCAATACCCTAAATTCTACACATTTTATTTTGTTCATCAGATTTCATTCTCCCATGTAGTTTCTTCATTTTGCTCATGTTTTCATTCTGGGTCTTCACCTTGTCCGATGCATTGTTTTGTCCATTCTTCTTTTGCACGAGTCTCCCTTGTTCTATTTCCAAACTTTCAAAATAAAAAATTTAGATGGCCTTTAATATTCTTAAAAGAATTATGAATCTACCTAAGGTTTAGAATTCAATTAGACATTCAGTTCAAATATATATCAAAGGCACCAATTAATCTTTTTAAAACAATTGAAGTTTTGTGGGAGACCAACAAGACTTTATCAAACATTTGATGAGTGAGCATTTTTTAGTTGTCATTTGTTTCATACAATTTGATTTTCAACAGAACCCAGACAAAATACACACAAGGATTTTGAAAATCGAAGCTTAAAAAAAATTCAAATGGAAGAAATATTCAGAACTTACATGAGTTTGACAGTTGAAAAGTAATTAGATTATGAAAAGGAAAAAGAAATGTAAGCCAACCCAGTGCCAATAATGACCATCAAACAAGAAAGATCATCCCGGCGAGTTAGTCGGAAGAATCAATTTCATTTCGCAAACGAAGAAATTGCCACAAAACATTAAGTTGATTAATATCAGTTCTGGGACAGAGTGCGTTTGCTTCATTCACAAAAAAAAAAAAAAAAAAAAAAATCGAAAATGTACCAGCAATAAGAAGGGCCTGAGAATCCAAAAAGCGAGAATCTCAGACGAGTGATGCTGGTGAATTTTATATCGCAAGGTTTTGAGTAAAATTTTGGCTGGATCGATGAACCGATTCCAGTCAAGAAGCTGAACTTGCTTTTCGATTTGGATATTTCCACTGCGAAATTAAATCTTCCATAAGTTGAGATTTAATAAGATCAAGGTAGAAAAAAAATATAATGAATGAGCATAAGAAAGAATTGGAAAAAAAATTGAAATGGAAGGGAGGCTGAAGGAACAACTATTGAGTGATGAGGTTACGATGAGTTTGTTATATATATATACACATAAAGATGAATGGAGGCTGAATTAGGGTTTTGTTAATGTTCTTTTGCGTCCATACATAGAATCAATCTATTGGGGGTATTCTAGTAATTTTGCTTCTTTTTCTAACGTTGTGGTAACGGAGTGAATTATTGACGGAACTTCTTCTATTACAAATATTTGTTTAAATATTTAAATCGATTTCAACGCATCAGTCATGGTGGAGTACAAATCGACCGTTAGATGATCGGTTTAATTCTTTCCATTTTTAAGAGAAATATTTTGATTTTTTTCAAAACTAACACTAACCTGATTCTTCTTATCTTCGATTGGTGGTTATCGATTTTTGGACCATTTGCAAAAACCATTCTTAATGGTAATTGCGATTATATCTTTAAACTTTTAATTTTTAAAATTTAAAACTAAACCCTCTAGCTTATTCAAAATTTCAAATTAGACCCTTAAATAAAATATATATTTGTATATATTATACTAACTATATAAATTTTAGGATTTGATTTTCGATCTTACTGAAGTTTAGATGATCAATGGTTACTTTTAAAAATTTAAGAGTATAATTGTTTATGATTTGTTCTTGCTTTTTCTTCTTCTTTTCAATAACAGCAAAATGAAAAAACAGTATCGTTTGGAAATCTTTGGATTTTTTTTTGTTGTGAAATTATGAAAGTGATCCTATGTTTATCCAAATAGCAAAATTGATCTTATGTTGAAGCTATTTAATCTCTATAATCTCTGTACTTTTGATTTTTTTTTTCTTTTTCAATTTAGTCCATATGGACATGATTATATAATTTTTTTAATTTGGTTCTAAAATTTAATCAACCATTACAGATAAAATCTTAATAACTTGAATGGTATGTAATATACATATATGTATTTAATTGTTTTAAATGGTTTGTTAAAATTGTTTACAAATATAATAGAATGTCACAGTTTCTATCTATTTTGTTGTAGACATAATCGTGGACAATAAAAATTCATTTGTAATTTTCTTTTTGTTTATTTTTTTATATTTAAAAACAAATCCTAAAAATAAATAGATTAGATTTTTTTGGGTTGCTAGCCATTTATTAACCACTTATGAGATAAATTAAAACAGCTTGAACCAAGTATTGAGCTATATTCAATTAGGGAGGAAGATTATCAATTAATTAATGTTTTTTACTAATTAATAAGAAGAATGCATAATGTCATTTTTTGAATTATAACAATTGCAAAATTTATGTTGAAGTTTGTTTACAATTTTATTTTATATTATATTTTGTGAGAGTCTTTCACTTCCAAACCTAACAAAGTAATGACTAATTAGTGTAATTAGTGAAGCTTCCTTCTAAATTCTCCAACCTCTATTATTTGGAGAGGCATTAGAGAGGAGAAATGATTTAAGTTCAAATTTTTCTAGTGAACAAGTGTACATTCTATTAAACTTCCATACACTCCAAATTTGATTCGTTTTTTTTTTACTTATAAATTAAATTAAACAAACAACGGGCTAACTAGTCACAAAGATGAAATTTTGTTTTTAAGAACAAAACTTTTAAAAATATTTATAAATACAGTGTTAATGTGATAAATCTATTAACTCACCCTGGAGTTGTGCAACTTATTTACGCCAATCAATACATAGATAATAGTCTATAACTGATAAACTGTAAATTTTTTCGTTATAAATATAAATATTTTGATTCGTTTTATTATACTTGAAAATAACCTTAAAAACAATTTTCAACCTCTAAAGTTGACTAGAGATTGTGAAACCTAAGCTTTATAATAAAAAGCTTCACACAAAAAGTACAACTAATTATATCTATTTTGACAAGTACAATTAATTATATCTATTTTGATTCTAAAATCCAACTCTATTCCTTGGTAGAATAAATTCTATTACTCCTAATATGAACTATGTTGTACCTTTCTTGTGAGGCATGAACTATGTTGTAAATTCTCATTCCTTCACATTTGTGTCTACTAAGTCACTAAAATTCAAAATTTTCTATATACTTTGTTGTTTACTTATCCAACATTTTTCAAATTTCTGAACGTATTAGATAGAAAATTAAAAGTCAGATAACTCATTTAAAGTTAAAAAAAACTTATCAAATATCTCTTAAAATTTAGAAACCTGTTTCACGCCACCACGAAAAAAGGACTAAACTTGTGAAATTTTACCAATTATACACGATAAAAAAAAAATATATTAAATCATTCCAATACTCCTTGCTGTTTTTAGTTCGAGCTAACAAAACATAAGCTAAATTTAGGTCTAAATAGTGTCATTTTCATACTTTTAACTTTGTTTCATTTTAATCTTTGTAGGGTAATTATGTTCATTTTAGTCTTTTAAGTTTAATTCATTTTGATCATTACACTCATAATGTTCCTATTTTTACACTTTTAAAAAAGAGACCATTTTAGTTTTTTTATTTACAATTTTTAAGAAACAAAATGTTCACTTATTTTTGTAGTATAGAGACTAAATCAAAAAAATATTTGTAAATATAACGATTAGATTCAAAACATTAACATATATATAACAACATTTTATAAAAATTACAAATATAGCAAAAAATGTGAATTTAATAGAAATCTATTACTTATAGACCAAGAAAAGATTACCAACTACGTTTTCTATATTAGCAATTTTTAAAAAAATATAGTTAATTATTATTTCTACTAATTATAATTAAGGGGTTATCAATCTTCCCATTTATCCAAACATCACACATCCATCCTCAAAATTGAAAAGAAAGTGATGATTAATTACACCCAATAACATTGAACCAGAAAAAAGAAAGAATCTAAAGTGAAATCATGATGATCAACAAATTTCTACAATGGAAAGGCCCTAAAAAAATCACACGAAACAGAGCATAGAGCAATGTGCAAAAGGAAAGAAACCGAGGAGAGATAAGGAAAGGATTAGATTCATTGCTGAAAACAGAAGAAAAGAATCCGCTATTAAACGTCTCTAAATTTATTCAATCCAATCATTTAGAAACGAAAGAAAAATCATAAGATCAAAGATCCGAAAAGTAAAGAAGCGAAAACGAACTCACATTTTTCTGTTGTTTTGGCGATCGGCATTTTCACAAACACCTAATTGTGTGCTGCTGCTGTTCATAAAAATCAATGGCGAGGATGAATCGAAATAAACAAAGAATTGATGGTGGAGAAGAGAGTTGGATCAAAGGAGTTGTAGTGATTGTTCATGATTTTGGGAATCCGGGACCTGCTAAATCGGTTTCTCTTCAGTTTTATAGTGCAACGGAACTCGATCATAGTGAGCCTTCCTTCTTCCTTCTTCTACCTGCCACATTTTTTTTCTTCATTTATATACTTCTTCTAAGAGTTCAACGCATAATTAAATTTTCTAATGAATGAAATCTATGCTATTTCAAAGACAATCTTGAAGGGTTTTTAATTTTAGCAAAATCTAATTGCAAACTTCTAGTTCAAAGAAGTACACTAAATTTTAAACAAATTTCAAAATACAGAGACCAGGATGATATTTTAAGGTATAATTTTAATTCAAAGTATTTTTTGTGGAACAGATAGCGGAAAAGGAAAATTAAGCAAGAAGGGGAAATTAGAAGAATGGAAAAGGAAGAAGAAGAGTGATGGAAGAAGAATAATGATGAGAAGCTATAAAATAAAATTAAAGGTTGAAAAAGGGTTTGGAATTCCAGGGGCTTTCTTGATAACAAATCAACATAACCATAAATTCTTCCTTAGGGGAGCTTTCTTCCAAACTCCAAACCATTCCCAAGTAATACATTTTGATTGCAACTCATGGATTTATCCAACCAACCTCATCAATCACTCTCATTATCTTTTCTTCTCCAACACTGTGAGTTTTTCTTTATTTGGTTGTTACTCAAAATGATTATGTGAATGCTACTTTTTATTTTTATTTATTTATTTGTGTGTGCGTGTGTGTGTGTGTATGGGGTTAGAGTTACATTCCAAGCAAAACACCAAGTGCACTCATGGAGCTAAGAAGAATGGAGTTGAGAAAGCGAAGAGGAGATGGTAGAAGAGAAAGAATGGAGGAATGGGAAAGGATTTATGAGTATGATTGTTACAATAATGATTATATTGGAAACTCTGAAGAAGAATGTAGAACTACTATTGGTGGGTCCTCCTCTCTTCCTTATCCTCGTCGAATAAGAACCTTTCGTCCTTCCAATCTTGGTAAATAAATTTCTCATTCTTCTTCTTCTTCTTAATTATACTCACAAATTAGAATGACAATTTTGAAAGGTTTTTTTCAAAAATCGAACACTTGAAAAGTTAATCACTCAAAATGATTTAAAAATTAAAATAGAAAACGTCAACCAATTTGAATGATGTATTTAATCACTCTAAATCAATTTAGTGTTTAATTTTACACTTTTAAACACAATTTCCAAATTATTAAAATTAATTTATGACTAAAAGCATTTTTTTGAGTGATTTCAACAACTTCATAACCATGCCTAAACATGTTGTTAGAATTACAAAGTGCATGAATTCCACAAAACACACTTCCACCATGCGTGCAAAAATCATACAAGACGTATCATAAAATGGCGTCAAGTAAATAAGTGCACTTTTCACCTCGATCTAACTTGATTAAAAAGTGACATTTTTTTCTTTGTTTTCCCTAATGTTAAAGATAGTTTAAGAGAGAAAATGGATATAGAGACATACATACCTGCTGATGAAAGAATGAGCCACAACAAAGTGAAAGAATTGGCTTCAAATTCAGTGGAAGCTGCTCTTCAATTCCTCATTCCAGCGATAAAAACCCTAAACTATCAACCTTCCACTATTGATCATTTCAAGTCTTTTGTTGAATTGCATTGTTTCTTTTGGGCCCAAAAACCATCCAATTTGGCTAAAGCAGACATATGGACCAAACTTGAAGTCCAAAAATTTCTCCCACAAAACCTTTTCCAACAAATTCTTTCTCAAAAGCATCCAGTCTTGTATCCACTTCCTCAATTTCTTACAGGTAATTTCTTCTTCTTCTTCTTCTTCTTCTCTGCTGTTTTCTCTCTTTCATTTCTAAATTTAAATTAGGGTTTGTTTCCTGTCATTGTAATTGTTTCTTGCAATCTACTTTTAAATAAAAATTACAAATGTAAAAATAATTATTTTTTGAAATATTACCAAAGGCTAAACATTTGAAACACAAACAGAAACACTATTGATTATAGAAATAAAAATTAATAGAGTCCATTGTTTTTTGTTTTCAAATAAGTTTAATTCCTAACATTTTCTTAAATTTTTTTTAAAAAAATTAACTACTTTTTTCTTAGTTAGAAAAATTAGCATGGTTTTCGAAAACTTTGGTAAAGAGCAAATAATAAAACAAGAAATTTAGAGAGGTAATAAGTTAAATTTTTAAAAGCTACGAATATAAAACCATATGATATCAAATAAGCATCATTTAGAAAACATCCAATTTATTGAGCTTTCTTTTGTTTAACTTCCAATGATATGAAGGTGAAAATTTTAAAGGTAGCATAAACTTTTATGGAAGTTTTTAAATATATCATCAATATATATGAATTATTAGTATAAATAATCCTCTTTCTTTAGACTATTTACCAATCTAAAAAACGAACTAAAATATTTACAAAATATCACAATTTTACCTACTATTTGTGTCTATCTATTAGGATTGACACATGTGTAATCAATCACGGATCGTTTGTGATATTTTTGTTATACGTGTAAATATTATAAAAAATTATGTTATTAAAATAACTTCCCCATTTTACCAGTAGAAAAAGAAGATGCCTGGAAGGATGATGATGAATTCGCTAGACAAATGCTTGCAGGAACCAATCCTGTGCGAATCACATGCTTACACGTATGTAAACCACCTGTGTTTTGACTAATAATAAAAATAATAAGGAGGAGGAGGAGGTTAAATGACATCTAAAATGTTTCTAAATTTTAAAAAATGAATAAAAAATTTATAAACTTTCGATTTATAACAAAGTTGTGTAAGACAAAATGCAATTCCATACCAAATAGGCATGTGCATCCTTCAAAATATGTAATAATGTACAGACAAAAAGTTAGAAAGTTAAAATGAGCTATAAAACACTTCTAAACTTTAGAATTATTTGATACACTTTACACAGAATCTAAAGTCAGAGATCTATTTAACATTTTACTGTTCATAGACTTATAAACCTTACGACATGCTTGTAATTTAACAAATATTGAACACTGAAAATTGGTTTAGATCAAAGTATAAATTTGGTCAACAGATTCTAAAACTTTAACAATAAAAAAATAAAGATAAACGTAATTCAAAATCTAGGAATAGGACATTATAAATCATCTTTTAAGTCTAGAAACTAAGTGAAAAGTACTCCCGTCTTTCTTCTATTTTATATTTTGAAACTTTCAAAAGTTGGAATGACATTGAACAGTCACAATACAGTTTAGTGCTTTGACCTATGTAATTATTATGATTCAAAGTTTATACTTCATTTTAAAAAGAACTTTAACTCTAAGAAAAATTGAGAATTTTGAAGGAAAAGAAATGTTGTGACAATATTGTTAATTGGACAGAATTTTCCACCAGAAAGCAAAACCAAAGTGGTTAGTACGATAAAAGCATCAGATATTGAACACAGCCTAGATGGTCTTACCCTTCAGCAGGTAAAACATATCATCTCCCTTTATTTTGCTCCTCTCTAAATCTTTCATCGTCAACAAAATTAAACAAGATTTAAATTGCTTGTACATGTGTTATTAGAAGAGTACGGTGTCAAGTTATAATAAATAAATAGGCAAAATAAAGATAAAAAAAGACTTAAAATATCTATAATTCTTAAATCACCAATTAACTCAAAACCTTAAGCTAGTGGGTAAAGCCAAACTTCATGTTATATTAGGCTAGAAATCTAAAGAATGTACCACAAGTAGAAATCAACTTTAATTGAGAAGGAAACAACATTCTAGGAGCTTCAACACAAGACTTTTCTATTTTAAATCACCAATTGACTCAAAAGCTTAAATTAGTGGGTGACGACAAATTTGAGATAATATCATTCAACAATAATCATAATACAATAGCAAAGGTGACAGCAAAATAACAAGAATGCATGATTATCATTTTCAAAATTCAATTAAGAATATTCGAAAGTAAAGAGAAATTAAGGACATATTTGAGAATGATTTTGAGAGGGTTAAAATCATTTTTCATAGGATTTTAATCACTTCAAAATATATCTTTAATTGCTCACTCTTATTAAATGTAATTACCCTATCATGAAAATTGGTTTTGAAGGATTATAAACATGTTTAAGAGTAATTTTGTGTTAAATTTGGTAGTATGAGGTTCTATCTAAAAACCAATTGGTAATGAGAGGAGTAGCCCATTTATCTTATATGGAGTGTAGGTTTCCTTAGTTTTCTCAATGTGAGACTCTCGACATTTCCAACATACTCCCTCAAGATGGTGTCTCTTTGGCTTCATCTATTTTGGATTGTATACCCGTTTGGACTTAATGAACTTTGATACCATATTAAATTTGATAGTATGAGGTTTCATCTCAAAACCAATTGATAATGAGAGGAGTAGCCCATCTATCTTATATGAAATGTGGGTCTCCTTTGTTTTTCCAATGGGGCCTCTCAACATCTCCAACATTTTAAAAATAACAAAATTAATTTTAACGATTTTAGAATCTCTCAAACAACTCCTAAATTTAAGCTAATATCAAACTAGGTCTACATTAAAATCTATTACCTGCATTAATATCAAACTTGTTCCACATTCTAAAAAATGGCATTCCAAGCATTAAAATCATCTTCAAAAGAAACAATCATGTTGTGAATGTTGAAACTTTTTTAGTGTTTTGAAATGATATAGGCAATAGTGGAGAGAAGAATATTCATGTTGGACCATCATGACTATCTAATGCCATTTCTGAATAGAATAAACAGTGGCGATGTATTTGCCTATGCATCTCGAACCCTACTCTTCTTAAGGTCTGATTCTACACTAAAGCCTTTAGCAATTGAACTTTCTTTACCATACTCTGAAGCTGAAGGAGAAGAGATAAGTTGGGTTTACCTGCCAGCAGCTGAAGGCTTGGAGGCTGCCCTGTGGCAGCTTGCCAAAGCACATGTCGCTGCCAACGACTCCTTCTACCATCAACTCATCAGCCATTGGTGAGACACATCACCTATTTTCATATTTTAAAGAGTTCAATATCAATATAACAAGACAGCTTCTTTTCCTTCTTTGGGTTGCAAAAGTATCTTGCTAGTTTAACTTTTTAGTGCATTGATTTTTTTTCTCTTTCCATGTTGCATGTTTGATTTAGGTTAAACTATCATCTTAGGCCATTTGCTTGCTTGGCTTCAAACAAACTAATCCTTAATAGTTCTAACAAATAGTCCTTAAACTTTGAGATTTGTGTATAATAAGTCTATAAAGTTATAATTTTGTACTAATACGTCTCTGGAATATAAAAATATTTAATAGTTTTTGAATAGTTAATTTTGTCTAATAGAACATGATATGTTTAATTTTTTTAAAATTTAATCGGTTTGCTAGATATAAATTTGAATTTTAAGTATAATAGAATATTAAACTTCAAATTTGGTGTCTAGTAAATTCATATATTTTTAGAGAGAAAAAAATTACAAAGGTTGAGGACCTATTGTAATCTAGAGATCTATGGGTCAAAAAATTGAAGGTTTACAGATCTATAAGACACTTCATAAAGTTCAACAACCTATTGAACACAAAATTGAAAATTTAGAGACCTATTACACTTTTGAAGCATAGGAGTATCTTAAACCATCATTGTTACAGGATATTAATAATTCTGTTATGTGACTAGTCTAAATAGTGATTATGATGAGCTACCATTCAACCAAGTATAAAAGGTTAAATTGATAAATTATACTAATATTTGAGTTCTGTGAAATCAAAAGGAAAAAACAAAATTGGGTGAATTTTCAGGTGAATAGGGAACTTTGGGAATTTAATCTACTTAAGGCATCTGGGAAAACCTAGCCCTTCAAAATCAACATGATTTTCTCTATTTTTAACCCAAATCAAACTATGATCTAATCGAACCTAGACTGTTTGACTCATTATCTTTCTTTACAACATATGAAGAAGACATGTCATCTAAGAAAATTGTAACCAATAACTACCGAGGTATTAATGAACAAGAATCGTAATTTTCCCTTTTAACTTGACAAAAATCAGTCTTTCTTTGGATATTTTTTTTTTTTTTAAAGCCAATAAATTGATTTGAGATATTTGTTGATGTATCCAGTTATACCTACACAATTTATGTTGTGAAAGTAAAATGGCATGACATGTTAAGTTGTGTAAATGTTTAGGCTACATACCCATGCAGTTGTTGAGCCCTTCATCATTGCCACTCGCAGACAGTTGAGTGTTATGCATCCAATCTACAGATTGCTGAATCCTCATTTCAAAGACACCATACACATCAACTCACTATTTAGGAGCTTCCTGTTGCAATCTGATGGGATCTTTGAGAAGATATTGTTTTCTGGTAAGTTCTCCATGGAACTATCTTCGGAGCTCTACAAAGAGTGGCGGTTCGATGAGCATGGCCTCCCAGCAGACCTGCTGAAAAGGTAACAACGATAACATAGCTTTTCCCTTCATGAAAAAAGACCCATGTCAACATTGCTCTGGTTTCTTAGAAAGATGGCTGTAAGAGATCCAGATCCGGGAAACCCGACCGGAGTTCGCCTCATCTTCCCTGACTATCCATATGCAGAAGACGGCCTTGAGATATGGACTGCAATCAAGACATGGGTGAAGAGTTTCTCTTCAATCTTTTATAAAGATGATGACTCTGTACTTTCTGATGAAGAACTACAAGCTTGGTGGTCTGAGATCCGAAATGTTGGTCACGGCGACAAGCACCACGAATCAGGGTGGTATGAAATGGCCACACTATCCGACTTGGTAGAGGCCTTAACAACTCTCATATGGACAGCAACTGGACTCCATGCTGCTGTGAATTCAGGGCAATATGCATACGCCAGCTACCCTCTTAATCGTCCCACACTCTGTTACAAGTTCATTCCCAGTGAAGGAACAGTTGAATATGCTGAATTCTTGAGTGATCCAGATAAATATTATCTCGAAATGATACCTGGAAAGTTTGAAACTGCACTTGCCGCTGCATTGACAGAGGTCCTTTCACATCACGCAATGGATGAACTGTACCTGGGAAGGTCATCCTACAACTGGACAGATAATGCAAAGGCTCGACATAGCTTCAGTGAGTTCAGTAAAGAACTTAAACATATAGAGAATAGAATAGAAGAAAGAAATCGAGATCCCAACCGCAAGAACAGAAGTGGACCCGCCAAGATACCGTACAAACTTTTGTTGCCTGATACATCAAATTTTATTCCAAAAAGAGGGATCCGAGGTAAAGGGATTCCAAACAGCATATCTATATGATGCGGTCTCATGAAATTACTTTAAAATTACTTTCAATCAGAAATATGAGCAAGACCATTCATTAATCATTCACCTTTTCTAAATATGAGAACGAGAAATCTGCTACCTAATTACTCTATGTTATTGCAGACCCTAAACAAATAAATCAACCAAGGGTGAGTTTGGGATAACTATTGGGAGGGTGAAAAGTACTTTTGTCCCAATATACTTTTCAAAATTTTCAATTGGTTAGACAACTAGAAGTAATTTAGCAAATTCTAAAGTTACTTAAAAGTTCTATTAGGAAGTTTTTAGGAAAATCACACGTGGTTCCTCCGAAAATGCTCACAGAAGTGTTTTTAATACAAAGTAATTTTTTCAAAAGTCAGCTCGAACGTCCCCTAAGTCTTGCTGATAGGGGTTCATCCACTGCAGCCAATGGATATTTTCTTTTCCCTATTCCAACCATTTAATGAGTTTCGTATCAATTCAGGAACAGCTAGCAATAGTTTATCATGCGTCATTCTCATTTCTAACCTCACTGAATGAGTTACAATTTTATACTGAACCGAGAAGATTATGAATTTTTCTACGCATTAAGTCCAACACAGGGAATTTTCTCGGAATAAATATCTACAGATTCTGAAAGTCAAGGTACAGAATTTTAAAAACATGGACTTCTGAGTTTCTACGATATTGATGACCTTCAACTAACATGTTGGCTCTTTGGAAGAGGAAAAAGGGGTTGGTTTACATGAGGATCGAGGCCACTAAAAGCAGCATTATTGTATCATAAGTTGTAAGCATCTACTAACATCGTCCTTGTACCAAAAAAGGAGCTGGATCAACTTTCCCAGGACTTCCCAGCACCATGTTACCAATCATTTCTGCAGTTCCCATTGCCTGGATGTTAAAAAAAAAAATCAGATTACAGAATGAACAAAAAATAGAGGGGTATAGTTGACAACTAGTAATTTATACAATAGAGCCATGAGTTTTTTTATGGTCTCTATGATGCATTAGAAGAGTGGTTTAGGAGTATCTGTAGCTTTCCATAACAGAGAGAGAGAGTCACCATTGAAAGTCCTCCACCTTCATGGCCTGATGCAAGGAACACGTTTGATAAACCAGGAACAGGCCCAATCACTGGTTTTCCATCAAGCACTGTGGGCACTCATACAGGAAGATCAGATAATCCAGACCATGAAATTTCAACAGATGAAACTTATTAAGTGACATGATACTTACTGTATGGTCGTAGACCTATTCTCACTTGACTACTGTGTTTAATATCTGATAAAGAGACTTCTTTCAACGTAGGAAAGAATTCTGAAGCTCTCTCCCATATACGAGCAACTATGAAATCATTTATTTCAGTGTTGAAACCAGCAAATTCACGGCTGCTACCTGAAATTAGATGACCAATTACCAATGAGATTTCAAATTTCTTGCAATATTTTTTTCCCTTTTTTTGTAAGAAACAATTTCATTCATTATGTGAAAGTAAAAGGCAATGTTTGAGACAAAAACAAAACAAACAAAATGCAACTAGAAGATTACGAGATTTATTTATGTCCATAGCGCCTAAATAAATAAATAAGATCACAATTTTTTCTTTTTGAAACAAAAATCTTTTCATTGATGTAATGAGAAAAATTACAGTATTTAGGACAATAACGAGAGGAAGTGCCTAGATAAAATTAAAGGCAAGATCTTAGATATATATTAACTTTAATTCTTTTTTTTATTGGGGGAGAGGGGAATTTGGGATTGCCATGATCTCTTTCTCTTCAACGCCAATATACCTTTTTCTTTTCAACATTTCACTTTGTCAATTTTGCATTCTCTGCACGAGGCACAAGGAGATCCTAATTATTTGCTATCGGATTGTCAATTTGCTAACTACCTTTGGAGTTGTCAGATACATTCGTCCAGTGTTGGTTGGTCCCAAAACTATAGTTGGGCACTCCTCCTTGAAGAAGTTGCTTTTGAATCCTCCCTTTAGGGAGAGGAGGAGATGAGCAAGGTGTTGTGGCATGTAAACTCCTTTGTTGTTTTGTGGAGTATTTGGCTTCATAGAAACAATAGGATTATTAGAGAGGTTGAGAAGTTGGATGAGGAGGTTTAACGGCTTTTTGTACGCATCAATTATTAGGCGATTTTGTAAATAGTCTTCTTGGTTTTGTACTTCTGGATTGGAGTCCCTTTCTTGTAGTTAGGATCGGATTCCCATCTTTGGGTTTTTTTTTAAAAAATGTTATTGTATTATTTCATTTTTCTCATTGAAAGTTTGAGCTCTCCTAATAGCAAACTAGTCCTTATGGAAGTGACACCAATGTAAGGTGATGACAGACGAAAGGTCAAGGGAGGCCAGTTATGAGTGGTGACTTGAGTAAGTTAATGGTTGGGTTTGGTGGTTGTATTACTGCACTAAAGGATTATCAACAAAGGTAGCGCATCACACACAACCCCACCACGATCACTCCAAGTTCCTCCAATAGCAGATTGTCATCCCCTGCTTTCTCAGATCCATTAGTTCCTCTTTCATTTGACATTTCAAAACCAAGTAAGTCCTTGTCTGGAAAACACTCAAACAGCTCCTCTTCCCATTCTAATAATCCTTCTTCAGATACCTCCTTGGTCAGAGCTTCCTCCAAAACAGGGACCAAGCGTCATTCAAAAGTCAGAAAATTCTTGAGCTCAAGCCATTTCCGAAGCATTTTGTTAGACGAAAGAAATCAAAGAAGGCCTCTAAAAAAAGACTCATCAAGGCGAAGTTGATCCAAGAGCATAATCTTGATGTTTTATTGTGCTAAAATTCAAGCGCCTATTCAAGCTATTAGGTCAGATTCTCAATCCTCTCATCTTCAACCCTTTGTATACTTTGATTTTTCAATGCCTAATTCAAAGGTAAAATGCTTGAGAGGTACTCCAAGCCATATTCTGCTTATTTCGTCCAAAAAGAAGTGTAAGGCAACATTCGATTCTCCGTTCAGCATAAGTAGTGAAGAATTTGAATATTGTGAAAAGATAGATGAAAATGAAAGGCTGCTGCAAAAGGGGCCTTTAGAAACATACCTCAATGCTCTGTTTCAAATTGATGAAGAATTGGAGGATGACTTGAAAGTTGACGAGAAGTGTTCGGTTTGTCCACCTTTAGTAGCTCGTCGGTATTTCAGATCATTTGAAGTCAATAATAGCCGATTGTGGTCTAGTGGTGGGTTGATCCTTCCCAGCCGTCTTGGTGTGAATCTTTGTTTTGAAGCTTGGTGAGTAGGAGGTGTCTTCATTTTCGCAAAAAGGGCTCATGAATGTTTCCTTTAGGAAGGTTCTCCAAAGGCTATTTTGTCCATTTTGCACGAAGTTTACTGGAAGTTGTTTCCAATCAAAGCTGCAATCATGTGTTGAATGATGAATATTAATTAGTTCAAGTAGAGAAGAGTTAGAAGAGGGTGAATCAGGGGTTTTCAAGAAGTATTTGATCTGCTAGCCAAACTAGAACGAGATTTTGGTAAACTATTCCTAGAAGTTGTCCATCAAAAGTTGAACTGTGAAATATCTTGCTCTCTCATCCTTCGCATTTCCTGCCACTAAGTCACGGTAGCAGTTATGTAGTGGGTGATGGTTATGAATATTCCATGGAACAGCTGTCCTTTAGCTAGTCTTGAGATATGCTCGGCTCTTTCGACTTATCTGTTCAAGAGGCATCTTCTCCAAGCTTTTCAAGGATTGCTTCTTTCTTAACTATGGAATTTTGGCGCATTTTTGTTCCTTTTTCAGTACTTCAACTGTTTTGTTTTATTTCAGTTGTTTTTTTGTTTGCCTTGTTTGGTGTTTGTGTTTTTCTTTGATCTCAATTTGTTCCATCCGTGTATTTTGTTTCAGAATACTTTGTTCTTAGATATTTTAACTCTTTGTATAATTCTCTTGTACTTTGAGCATTAGTCTCATTCCATTTTATTAAAGAAGAGGTTCGTTCATTTTTCAAAAAAATTATTGCACTAAAGGATTGATTTGTAAGACTGAAAGTTAACGAAGAAGAGAGGAGAGGCAGTGGGGAAGTTGGCTAGAAATTCAATAAAAAGGCTTGATCTTTCATTTTCGATGAAACAGACAACTTTTATTGAGAAAAATAAAAGAATACAAAGGGCATAAAAAAAAACAAGCCCACCAAAAACAAACACAAACCTTCTACATGAAAGGCTTCCAACTCAGTAAGATGTTACCAATGGAGTAATTACAAAAAAATTCGAGACCGGAGCCCAAAGCAAAACATGGAACCTCACTAAGGACCAAACCTCATAAGGGTCCTTCTCACAACCTCTAAAAATTCTCTCAGCAAGCCATAAGAACTGGCCTTTCTTTTCGAAAGACGAATGCAAAAGGAACTCAATCATAGCACGGATCCTTCTTTGGCCAGCAAACTGAAAATCAAACTCTTGAAAGCAAGTGGTCCAGGTCTTCCCCCGCTTTCCAGCAAAGAATATAATAGGACGGACCCATTAGTGAAGGCATCTTCTTGGCAAGCCTATCCAAGGTATTCACACGGCCTAACAAAACCTGCCAAATAAAGAACTGGATTTTCTTTGGTATCTTCAAACCTCACTAAAAATCAACACACTGCCAGGGGAGGGGTCTAACAAAGCCCTGAAGAAAGAATTGCAAAAGAAGCCTTCCGAAGGATTGAGCTTCCGAACACGAACATCTCTCCTCTCCTCCCTAGAGTCACACTCATCAAGCAAGGAAAGAAGAGAGACGACTTCTGTTGTTTTCTTATTGGATAAATGCCAATACAACCAGAAGGAAAAAGACACTAAACTTTCCTCCAAACCAAAGAGTAAGAGAGTAGATAATTTTTAAGAGAGGAAAGATGAAAAAGATTAGGAAAGATAGAACAAAGGGGAGCCTCCCCAACCCATAGATCTTCCCAAAAAAACCGTCTACTTACCATCCCCCACAAAGCAACTAACCCAAGGAGAAAAGGAAGGAATATCAAGCAAGATGTCCTTCTAGGGAGTACGATCCGTGCCTTTAATCCCTTTCGCCGCCCACTCAAAGGGAGCAAAGCAATGCTTACTCACAACAATCTTGTGCCACAAAGAATCAGGTTCAGAGGCAAAACGCCAAAGCCACTTAGCCTACAAAAGCTCATTCTTTCATACCTTCACCAGTCTCCATGGCCTCCGAGTTTTTCAATTTCAGAACAATGCCCTCAACGATTCAATAGCTTCTCAGTCCAAACCACGTTATTCTACTCTTTATTTTCCTTAAGAAAACTAATGATTTAATGGAGCCTCCAAAAGCGCACGGAGAGTCGAGTAAATTCAAGACAATAAGGAGAGAAAGAAAGCAAAAGAGAAAAACAATCATGTTGATTCTCAATCAGATGAACATAGTTACCACTTGAAGAACGGTCAGACACATTGGAAACTGCCTTGCGGTCAAAGGAGAAAGATCTCAGGCTTGGATCTCAACCCATTCGAAGGAAAGGGTGGTGACTTAAAATTTATGATGGGGTTGACTTGTATAGTCATGGAATGAGGTTGTTGCTAGAGTGAGAGAGGGAAAAGAGAGAAGAGAGAGAGAGTAGAGGGAGACATTATTTTTTTATTTCTAACTTTGAAAATATTCTCACCATACTTTAATGTAAATTTTGTTTACACTTTTTCTTTGTTGGCATGCCATCTAAATTCTAAAATGTTAACTCGTTCATAGGATCCCTTAACTTCTAATTCCAAGTTTCCTTAACTTCTATGCCCATCCTCAAACATACAGTCATTCCACTCCAGCCAACTCGTTTCTAGAATCCCAGATGCAAATTTTTTGTATTACTCATCGGTTTAAAGGTAATGTCAATTCCTTACATGTTTTCAAGACTAAAATTGTTATTCCTCACATTTCAAGCAAGATACCATTAAGGTATAGAATATTCAATTCTATCTGTTTATGTGGAAGAGCATGATTGAGCTCAATCAAACAAACATATATGTCAGTGATATATAATTAAATTTGCCTTCAACCACTAGCTTAAGCTTTTGGGTGAATTGGTGGTTTAATAATACACATGGATGCATAAAGTAAAATGAAAAAAAGGAAAAAAAAATCTTTCTGGCAGCAATGAAAGAATCTGGAGAAAAAAATTGAAGTACTAAAAATTGAGATCACAAATTTCATATTTTACCAAGTATTAGATTGCCTTGAACATCCATAGTGGCAGTCATTGAAACGGATGATGTCTGCTCAAAATCTTTAGCCAAAGTTAAAGCTTGGTGATTAACATAGCCCACCTCCATCAAACCATGATTAACATGAAGGGAATTAAAATTCTCGATGACCAGCAAGTGACCCTGCCGTGAAAAATAGAGATTTAGTCCAAACCAACCTTCGGAGGAGATGGAAAGTATTTTAGGGAAAACAACCTCAACAATAAGTCACTTAGTGTTCTATGTTATTGAAATGAACTGTGAGAGCCTTAGTTATTGATATATTAGGATTATTTGTATGTTTGCTCTCTTGCAATAAATTACAACCAGTATGTTATTTGTATTTCTTCATGTTTTGTGTTAGGTGGTAACCTAACATGAACCTATGTGTGGAAAACAAGAACCAACATATAATAGTGTAAATACATATCAAGCTAACATGATAATAATTCACAGCTGAAGCAACTGTGTATAGGTATGAAAAACACAAGAAAGGGGACTAATTAAAGATATAACCAAGAAGATCAATTCCCAGAAGCAGGGAGGAAAATAATGCTTGTTTCTTCCAACCCCTTAATTGGAGACATTGTGTATTGTTAACATTTTCGCAATTTTTGAAAATATATGAGGGTTACACTTTATTAAACAAGACTCAGCAATTATCATGCTAGTAAATTTAGAAACTATAGTAATTAACTGCAAAAAGCCTAGTCCCCATATCATGCTTAACACTGAACATTTTGGGTTCCACCAATCGATTCCTCTTATCTATAGTATAAATAATAATGTCAAGAATAGACAGCAGAGAAGAATAGCATAAAGCATGAAAACATCTCTAATAAAAAATAGATTATGTCTATAGACAAACCTTTCTTGGCATTATGGGAACATCCAAAACAGTTTTTCCTTCCCTGAGTAAATCACGCAGCAAAGTCCCACTCCAACAACCAGCTGCCAAAACAATGGCCTTCTTACTGTACAATGTAGTCTTGGACGTCTGAACAGCTTCTATCTTCCCATTGCTACCAGACCTTGAGCAATTAACATTTAAAAGGCATAGTGGTCAGTTTATGTAATTTCAATATTTTATATCTGAATTAGCAAGAATTTTTGGAAAATTTGACTCTTTTTTTAAACAAAAAATCAGAGTAATTTTGACTATTTGAATAAACAAATTAATGAGGATTGCTCTTTGCATGCACTGTTAAGACGATACCTCATAGGATATGCTATACATGATCATATAAAACATAATTGAGAGATGCCAATGGCGATCACCCTTTTAAGCATCAGATTGTTGTCAGGGACAGCGTGCTTCTGTTTTACTTTTTCCTTATTTTTCATGATATTCTATTTCATTATCAAGGAAAGCCAGCTCATACCAGTTTCTTCTTTCAATACCATCCGGTTTCTTCTCTAAGAAAACACAACTAAATAACAGAATAACAGCACAAAGCAAATTGGCTCAACAGTTGCATTTCTCCAGAAAGTGCACCTTTACTTTTTGATAAAATAAACAGCTTTAATTGAGGAAAAAATGAAAGAATATACAGGCATACGAAAAACCCAGCTCATTAAAACACCCCAACTAGCTGAAGAGGGACCAACTAAATAAGATGTTACCTATACAATAATTACAAAAAAACTTCAAAATCGAAGCCCAAAGGGAAACATGAAATCTAACCAAAGACCAAATCTCACTATGCTCCCTCTCTCTGCCCCTAAAAATTCGCTAATTCCTCTCACCCCATATGTCCCAAATAATAGCACACACTCCGGACACCCAAAGAAAGCCCTCTTTATCTTTAAAGGGCAGATGGAGGAGGAACTCCTCGATCGTCTCTAATTCTCCTAGAGCCAACAAAATTGATACCCAACTCTGGTAGGAAAGAGCTCCACACAGCCCTCACATACTGACAGTCCCAGAAAAGATGATCAAGATCTTCCTCCGCCTTCTGACAAAGCATACAACAAAAAGGGCTGACAAGCAAAGTACTCTCTCTAACAAGCCCATCCACAATGTTATCACGTCCAAGTAAGACTTGCCAGATAAAGAACCTAACTTTCTTGGGAACCTTCATCCTCCAGATCACATCAAAAACCGACTCATAGTAAGGAAAGGGATCTAACAAAAGACTAAACAAGGACTTACTCGTGAAACCTCTATTAGGATTAGGGTTCCAAACATGGACATCCCTTCTCCCCTTCCTAAAAATCAAGCAAGGAAAGAAGAGATGTCATCTCCATCGTTTCCCTATTGGTCAAATTACGACAAAACCCAAAGGAAAAAGATGCAGAATTCTCCAAACTAACTACACAATCCGAAACCATGCTGTTTTTGAACGAGAATATATGATAGAGATGAGGAAACAAAGAACAAAGATAACTCCCCCCACCCGATGATCCTCCCAGAAATACGTATCCTTGCCATCCCCCACAAAACAACGAGTGAGTCGAGAAAAAGTGAGAAGCTCAAAGGAAATACGTATCTTCTAGGGATTTCAGTGTGTCCCTTTAACTAACTCCTTTCAAAGACCCTTCAAAGGGATGGGCGCCATGCTACTCACAATAATCTTATGCCATAAAGAATCAGTTTCAAGAGAGAAACGCGAGAGCCATTTAGCCAACAATGCTCTATTGCGAATTCTAAGATTGTCAATCTCTAACCCCTCTTAATTAACAGTATGCCCCACTACCTCCCAAATCACCAAATGGGACCCATAACCTTCCTTGACCCCCTCCCATAGAAAATCTCTCATAGAAAGTGCACCTTTACGGCTTCCTACTTGACAAAGTTATGAATAAATTTAAGTGTTTGTTTCAAAGATTATGGTTTAATGTCCCAAGTGCAGTAAGGATTTTCACTAACATAAAATAAAAGAAATAGTTCATAGTAGTAGTTAGTGATCGTAAAAATCAACATGACCTGCATTATCACAGGATAGGTGAACATTCATTCTCAATTTTGTGAGTACTTAATAGTTGACCTTTCTAAATCTTCAACGGTCGGAGAATTCTTTGAATAATAGCTAACTTTGAATTGTAGTGTATCAAACACACAATATGTTGACTAAATACAAAGATTAACCAAGCTTAAAAATTTACTGACTTAGTTAATAGGGGTGGTTGCATATATTCTAGTTAGGTCCAAAGTATTAGCAAATGTACCACAATGCAAAAGAATTTGCAGATATAACAAAATTTAGATCCAGCCCTTGAAGTCAAGTGATAAACTATATTGTTGATAAAAGTTTATCAACGATAAAGTCTCTCTTTTCTTACTCTCAAAGTTCTACCACTGCTTTTAAGTTTGACGTTATTTTACTATTTCCTCAAAGTTATCTCACATCAAATTTAACCAGGTTAATGGCCATGGCATTCTCATTTCAGAGGTCTTGTAGCATCGGAGACTCCAATGGTTATGCTGTAGAGTTAGTCAATGAATTTCAAAATTTTATTTGTTTCTGTATATTAATTTATTAAAGAAAATACCATTTATGATATGCATTTTTTATAAGAAAGTAAGAAAAAGTTTCGTTGATAAATGAAATGTCCAAAGATTATAGAACGAGCCCAAATACAAGAAAAACCGAATAGTGCAACCCCATCTATTGAAGGAAGATTACAATGATAGCAATGGGGAGGGGGGAACAAAAAGGCGATAAGAAAAAACAAAGTGTGACCATTTATGATATCCATATTTATTATTGTAGCCAAAACATCAACTATGTGGTGATCTATCAGTGCTACTGATATTTCTTGTTCTTGTTGTTAACATCTAAGTGTAAATGCCTAAGAAAAACAGACCTTAACAAGCCAGTAACGGGGTCATGAAAAAACTCTGCATATCTTCCTTTAAAATGCCTGTTAGCCTACATGGTTATCATATCTATCAGTAACAGAAGGCATGTATTAGCTTGATATCAACATTTGGCAAGCGGATATAATTGGATGGATAGGTAGAAAGAAAAAATTAATATTTGATTATTTTCAGCCAAAACCTTTTGGATGAATTCTGCAGTACTATATGCATCCAGTTGACAGTCATTGGGGAGAAAGGCAGCCCCACAGCTGTCCCCGATCAGCAGAGCTGGTTCCATGGAAAGCAAATCAGCACTAGACAGGTATTCGGCTTCCAGTCCAGCTCCAGAAAATTGCTTTACCTTCCTCTTTAACATGTCAAGCTCATCAGGTGTTCTACCAATTAATAAGCTCCCTAAAGCAAAAATAATAACAAGAAGTAGAACAACTCACTCGTCAGCATACAATTCATGCAAGACTACATAATTTTCAAAGAAAAGTGGATCAAAAAGTTCAAATCTTGTCTTTAAATCAGTTTGTGGGCACAAATTAACTCCATGAATTTGTTATAATTTACTGACCCGGTTGCATGAATTTTATGAACATAGGATCCCATCATTTTCCTTCTTATAGACATAAATTAACCCAGGAGACCCTTAGGGAACACACTTAATTAACTAGTCTCTTTACCAGCATTTTAATGAGATGACAGTTTAATAGATGGAACTTGCAAATATAAAAATGGTCAGTGGCTAGTGCCTTCCATAAGAATGGTAACTATCTAAAGCTTAATCCTTTGTGATTAAGAATGTACAAATGATGTGAAAAAGTTATTCAGAGTTGTAAAGAAAGAATAAAATAAATAAAAAAAAAGACAAGAACAGAACATCTATAAAGAATCTTAGACAGCGAATGAAAAATGTAAAATGACGTGAAAGTCAAAGATACTCGGATTTGTAGAGAACGAATTAAAAAAAAAAGGCAAAAACAAAACATCTATACAAAGAATCGATTTCATCATTTTACTTACCGGTCTTTTTCCAACCCAGTTCTTCCGATGGATTCAAGCCTTGATCACGCAGGGACTCAGCCAGACCCTCCCACAGCTTCTGGCTTCTCAAGGCAAGTTCCCAAATGTCACTGCCAGGGGATTTGTGCGCCATCCATAAATACCCCTGGCCTGAAACCAATTCAAACACATTCCGATTTTAAGAAAACATCAATGACAAACAACGAACAAAGTTACCATTTCATACCGAACATTTTCACCTGCACCGGTAGCTCCAGAGCAAGGGACCGCCTTATCAACAACAGCAACGGAGAGGTCCGATCCGATAAGAAACTGCCGGGCAATAGTCAACCCGATAATTCCGGCACCAATGATGACGACATCGAACTCAGAAGCATTGCCATTACGAGAGGGTGAAGACGAAGATTTCACATCTTTCAAAGCACAAAAACTCACCGGTCTGTAACGATTACCATTACTAAAACTCAATGTAATGGAATGATTAGGATTAATCGGCGGCCATTTTGGATTGAATCCGAAGTTGAAGAAATATCTGGTAGAACAACATGAAGCTATGGCGGTCCTGCTAGAAGAAGGACTTGAGCTTGGGCATGGAAGGATTGAAGAAGCAAAAACCATGTGGTTGACGTGAAGCAATACTGAAATTCTTAGTTCGAAAACTTACTGAATCAGTTCGAGAACGTATCGTCTTCTTTGATTGATTGTATTCGCCAATGATATTTTCTTTTGGTAATTGTTCTAAAACTAATGAAAAATAAATTAAATCTCCATCTTAATAAAGAAAACAACACCATTGTCTATCACACAGCTAATGGATACATGTTGACTATACCCTCGGGTTCATTTTTACATTGATATTAACAATTTTGAAAACGAAAAAAACTCAGACGGTTATCTAATATCCCAATTTTTTTCACGATCTTAGTACGTTTATATTTGGCAAAACACAATTAGTCTCGTGTATTTGGCATACCATCTTTTAGACTAGACACGTTTTGAACACTTACTAAATTTGTTTCACTTACACACTCGATTGCTATTTTGTGTATTGAAGTGCTCTTTTCACATTTTTTTTTACTTTTCGGTAGGTTTTGAGTTACAAACTTACAGTTAAACATTGCTAGTTAGTTTTAAACACTTTTTAGGTTGATTTGAAACTAATTTTGTTGTACTTACACACTGTTGACATTTGTTTGTTTTTTTTCATTTTTTTTTTAAATTTTAGTAGGTTGTGAGTTGTCAACCTACACTTAACAATGTTTTCAAATACTACATACGTTTTAAACACTTTTTCGATTAGTTTGAAACTAAGTTTATTGTACTTACACGTTTGGTTGTGTGCTTTTTTCACATTTTTTAAACTTGTTGAGAGGTTGTGAGTTGTAAACTAACACATTGTTAGGTCATTTGAAAGTTCAAGTGATACTTACACACGTTTTGAACACTTTTTAAGTTTGTTTGAGACCACGTTTGTTGCACTTACATACTTGGTTGCCACTTTGTCTCTATGTTTATTTTTGATTTGTTGTGGCATAAATTTGTGAACTATTATAACTTTTGTTGATCGACATTTTTAAAAAAACTTCAAAATTTATTAATTATAACTTTTTGTCATCATCTTATAAAAAAACGAACTAAATAATTAAATCACAATAATGCACCTCAATTTTTGTCACTTTAAGAAAGTGAAGTTGTGTACCTTGAATGGATAAAAAACATTATTGAGATATTAAAGAACTACAAACTATAAAGAACACAAAGAAAGTATAAATTAACATATAATTTTTTTTTGTTATCAACAATTTAATTCTTCATCTTACTCCTAAGCAATCCCTATTCTTCGAAAATGAAAATTGATACATAATGTGAGAAACATCGAAAATAACTTTATGTTTAACATTAGGTTTGGACTTAATTAATTATTGTCATTTTTTACTTCAATTAAAATTCAAATTATAGATAAATTTTTTTATTTTAAACCGTTTATTTATTTCAATTTAGAAAAATGGACATTTATAAATATAGTAAAATAAAATGAAATATTTACAAATCTGTCCAATATTTTTTTTTTTAAATTATGGCTTTTATATACTGTAGAATATAGATAATAATGGAAAAGTAAAAACTCGGGGAGAAGCTTTGTATATTGTCCGTCATTCGTCAGCGTCAGCCCATCAAATTACACAGCAATGGCAGTCGCAAACCTACACAGGCTCCGCCAAATCCACCGTCTCCCGGCGATCACCTACTCCAAGACCATTTTCTCAAGATGGTCGGCGTCGGCCACCACCTCTTTGGAACACTCATCGTCTTCATCCAAAAAGGTATCAGATCGTACTATCAAACTCTTCGCGTATGATCCGGAGGGCACAAAGAAAGAGATCGTCGGATTAACTGGCCAGACTCTTCTGAAGGCGCTTGCCAATCGGGGCCTGATCGACCCGGATTCCCATCGGTTGGAACAAATCGACGCCTGTTCGGCGGAATGCGAGGTTAGAATCGCCCAGGATTGGATCAACAAGCTCCCGCCGCGGTCCTACGACGAGGAGTATGTGCTCAAGAGAAATTCCAGGGCTAGGACTTTGAACAAGAACTCAAGGCTTGGCTGCCAGGTTATTCTCACTCCCGACCTTGAAGGTATGGTCGTTGTTGTGCCCGAGCCCAAACCTTGGGACATTCCTTAATTTTTATTTGGAACACTGGATCTTTGTTTTTCGGCTTATCTGGCTGTTTGTTCATTTAATAATTTGTACCTTGAGATGGTGCATTTGGTGGACGACTTGTTGTCTTTGGGAAAGATTATCCTCTAATTGCGTCGTTTCGATGCTTCTATACTCTAGTTGTTCTGTCGTCAGCTTGTTTAATGGGATATTTTTGTATTCGAATTTTCTGTACTTCTTTGTGACAGTGGATGTAAGCATTTGGAGAATGTATAAGAAACTGGCAAGCAAATGTTAGAATATGAAAATTTTTGGGTTCCTTTCGTTTGTGTTACTCCTTTCTTCTTCCATGAAATGCCCAAAATTCATTACTATGAACAGGAAAACAAAAATTTAAAAAGTTCTGAACCACTATGATTTTATCAATAATCTGGCGGTATTCGTGGTCCCTGATGTTTATAAACTTTGATTTCCTTAAATTTGTTGGTCCACTATCTGGGTATTAATCAAGTTCCTTGATCCCAAATGATTTAGCATTAGATATAGGTGTTATTATGTGTACCCGAGCCACTAGACTTACTGCTAGAGTAATTTAATTAGAGACTTTTCCCCATGTTCATCCCCAAGAGAAGTTTTATGAAACTTGATTACGGGATGTTGGCATTTGGGTTCTAATTCCTCATAAAAATTTGGAGTTGTTGAATGAAGAAGTTGTATAGAGGTATAAATGTAGATTTATACGACCCAAGGAGATGAGAACAAAAGTTTTTTTTTTCCCTCTCAATTGTCTCAAGTACAACTGTACACAAAAGTTATGGTCTATCTACAAGCTCCAATTTTTGGGTGTATGTATGGTCATTAATGAATCAAGTATAGAGTTTGAGTTTGTAGAAGATTGGGCAAACACTATCCTAAAGATCAGCTTGTTGAATCTTACATGTATAGGTTGGAGGCTGGAGTGGTTGGTTTTGAAAGGGCCCTAGACACTCGGTGTGCCTTACTTTCCTAAAGCGAAGTGCCCTTGCTGAGGGCTGAGGCACATCCTGTAATACACCGCATGCTTCTAGTTAGTTTCTTTTATAAGAAATATGTTTTGTAGAGGTGTATATATTTAAATTTAATGTTATATTTCATCAGGTATGTGTGTATATAGACACTGAGAGTGGTCTTCTTTTCTTAACTTAAAGTTATTAGTATGTCTTTTCATAGTGGTTTTCCTTATTTATAATCTTTGGCTTGTATTGTAAGAAGAAATAGGCTAAAATTCCTTTGGAGATGGAGATAAGTGTGGGAGCTGATGGAATGGAATAGAACACTATATCTTTGCTCTAATATCATGAGGTTTTATGTGTTGAAGCCTCCTTAGGTGCTAAATAGTATTGGGGGATTCCTCTAGAAGTCGACTGTCCAGTCCAGGGTTGGATCATTTAGAGAAGTCAGAGGATACAGTAAAGATTCTTTGGTTAGTAACTTGGTTTATCTATCATTTATCAATGTCAATGAGTTACTAAATGTTCCTAGAGAGTTGGATATTAGTGTCCAAAAGTCAATGTACCCATAGATAATTCTCAGTTTTTGCTCTGACTCCAAGGTTAGATTTTTGGGCGTGCAATATAGCCTTTAAGTTTCATTTCATTCTCTCCTTCCCTGACTGTGTATGGCTTGCATTCAATCACTAACACCCACTTCAAGATGCTTGGATCTATGGTTTCTGAGGTTTAGATTTGATACGAATAAATATAATAAAATTTCGTCTTGTTGGTTCTTGTTGGTGGTTTTTTCAATTGTGATAAAGTTCAAGCTAGAAACTCCTTTAGGGTCTTTCTCTAAACTGTTACCTTCTGTGTGAAACAATCGTGGGGAATATTGATAAATTTTTCCCTAATTTCTTCTTGGTGCGTGGTTCTTATTTTTTCTTCCATTGGATAGTCTCTTTGTAACTCTTTTGGTTGGTGCTACTATATTTTATTATTGTACGTTTTGATGAGACGTAAAAGAGGGTAAATAAGAAACTTTCATGATTGAAACATTTTAGAACGAGTTAATGCTTCTCTAGATTGACTTCCTAAGCTTTATAATCACCATCATGGGCTTGTCTTTGGAGCTTTATTGACTCCATCCTTTGGTTATTGCTTGGGTTTCCTCTCATGGTACAGCCAATATTATTTGGCACAATATGTTAGGAACCCAACCAAGCAAAGAAATACTCAAGACCAAACAAGAACACTAAGATATAGAATTATATGAAATTATAGATAATAATGTCATAAGATCATGAGAAAATGACAATTTAATCCTAGCCTTTCGAGAGAGCTACTCTCTCCCAAATTCCCCAATTAGGAATTCCTTCACAAAACTCTTCATTTCCCCTAACTAACCTCTCAAATTATTTATAACCGAAAGAAACCCGAAAAAGCTTAATGTCTAATTACTAGAATGCCTTTCCTACAATTCATACTAATCATCCCTAAACAATCCTAACTAAGGGTCTTACAATGTTATTAGAGGTTTTAGTTGGAAAGAAAGTGTATGATCTTCAATGGTAAGTTGTAACTTGTAAGACAGTACACTTTGTGAGATTAGTTGAGTTACGTCAGTATGCATGCTCCAAACGTAGTTATCATGGAAGAAAGTCGAAGGAGTTTTGAAACCTTCCTTTTGTGCATCATGTTTATGTAGACGCTTGTATAGACACCATTCATTCTGTTCATTTTTCTTTCCTTTTCTTTGGGTTCAACCACTGTTCTCTTAAGTCTTACCCAAGCAATAATTTTTTTAGCCCTTACACAAGTGGTGCCCAGTCTTTCTGAAGTAAGAAATTAAGATTTTTGGGTAAGCAGCATAGAATGGTTTATTGGGTTTCTCTTCAAATAAGGGTGTGACTGGAAGACCAAATCTGAGATGGATGAATGACTGTGTTTAATTAGTATGCAGAAAAGTTTGCTTATGTCAATAGCATCATATCACTTGCCAATGAGCTTGGTAAGGGGGAGTATAAGTGGTTGGGTTTGAGTTTATGTTTTAGAACGATAAACTGATATGTCTGGTAAGGAAAAACATAAACAGATGTTTGGAATGTTGGAACTGATTTTTGTTAACCTGGCACATGATAGAACTGGACACCAAAACGACCAAGACGGATAAAATATATCCAAACAGAACCTACCGTTTGTATGATTGACTTGGTTTGGTCAGGTCCCAGAATGACTGTCCAATTTAGTTTATTGTTAACATATTGTATGTTATCAACAAAGACAAATGGAGAAGGATGGATTTAAAGACAAATTAAGAATTTGGGATTTGAACCTTGACGAGGTTCACATGGGTGCCCTTGTTGGCTTTAAATTTTAAACACTGAAACAATAAATGATAACAGTTATCTCTCGTTAAATTGTGAACATAATAAACTATCGTATTTTCTTTATATTTGCTCAAAATATAACCATAAGTATTTAGTTAAATAATATATTTCTTTCAAAAAAAAAATTAATTTGAAGTAATTGGGTAACACTAAATTGACGACGATTTTAAATCAATTTTAAATATATGAAAATCTACCAAATATAAATTTGTTTATTTAAAAATTAATTTTACAAACTCAATTGTCCCTCAGTTTCTTTTTCTAAAATTACTACTCCAACCTAAATTCAGTTAATAACAAATAAACCTAATAAATAAAAATTTTGTATCTTTTAAAAAAAAAAAAAAAAAAAAAAGATTGATATTTTATTATTATTAAAGCAATTCTTTACAAATGGATTTTGGATCTCCAAAAAAATGTGAATAAAATAATTTTGGCCGTCCAAAAAAGTAGTCTATTGATTATGAAGCCTTGAAAGTTTCTTTAACTTTGCGCTAACAACAATATTTTTAATCACTAACAACGTTATTCTCCACGTTACACACTTTGATTAATAAGTGTCTTGGACCAACTTATGCAAACTTCATATTAATGAGTGTTTTATATAAATTTATGTGTGTCTCAACTTGTCTTATAAAATAACTGATATGACTTTCATTTTTTATGGGTCTTTTAACTCATATAAACTAAAATTGTATATGATATTATAAGATTGTCCTAAATTTCTCAAATTTTTCATAAATGTCATAAATTGACTAATATTTTACATAAATATAAGGTCAAAATGACTAATTTATCCATATTTATTATTAATTATATATTTAAAAAATAGAAAAAAGAAAAAGGAAAGTGGACTATGATTAATATTTGTATTTATTAGATATTCTATGTAAATATGGTAAGTCAATAATTCTATTATGGTAATATTATAATAAATTTTTTCCTTAATTATTTTTATTTTGGTTATTTTGTTCAAATAATCTTCCCTAGATCTCTCTCTCACTTTCTAATTTCTCATTCCGTCCATCCTTTCTTTCATATTAAATTTAAGGCATATTAAATTTATATTTCATATTCGAAATACATTATGGTATATTGAGTATATTGAAGATAACATCATTTATATATTATTGAATATATGAAGTAGTATATATGTAACAAATCACATAAAATATATGTATTGTGCAGTAGTATATATGTAAGAATTTTATAAAAAAAATATTGATCGGATACATAATCTACATATACAGTGGTATGTAAGTGCAGTAAGAAAAAATCACAAAACATGAAAAAAAAAAAAATGTATGTATTATTGAATATATGCAATAGTATATATGTAAAAAATCATAAAACATAAATAAATTATTCAGTAGTATATATGTAAGAAATTAAAAAAAAAATACCTAATGAATATATAATATGTGTATATATTGGTATATATACGCAATAAGAAAAAATCACAAAACATAAAAAAGAATATGTGAATGTAATATTGAATATATACGGTAGTATATATGTGACAAATCACAAAAGAAATGATGAAGAACTATTTGCCGACGTCGAAAGAAATTTCTAAGATTCTTAATAAGGTGATGAAAATAGTTATATAAGTTTATATTTAATTATTACATTATTCCATATTAGAAAAAAAATTATTTTAATTAAAAAATAAACTATTTTCATAATAAAATGTACCATAAATAAGGAAGTTATCATTTACCTAATAAATTTGTGCTTAACATGAATAAAGAAATAATTTAAAATTAATTTTGAAAATTATATATAATAAATAATAAAAATAAGGTTAAAATTTTCTTAAAAAGATACAAAATTCTAATTAAGAAAATAAATTTTAGTTTAGGAGATTTGCAAAATTTTTAAATTTAGTTCTTTTTTCTTAAATCTTTCATTTTTTATTAGAGCTTTTAAGTCGATTGGTTTATTGGGAGCCCTAGGTAAAATCGATCCAAAGCCCAATCGTCTCTTTCTTTGCCCACCATCTCTGATTTTTCAAGCTGTTTTCTTTGGATTTATCCCTTTGGTTCAAACTTTTCTTTCTTTTTTTTTTTGTTTGAAAAAAAAACTTATTAAGAACAACTTGGAAGAATTTGACTCGTGATCTCTTGTCATTGAGAACGTACAAATATTAGTTGAGCTGAATTTATGTTGACCATTTTGTTCAAACTTACCATGATAATTCAACGATTTGTTGAAATGATTCTTATTTCATAATTGATGAGATAAAAACTTTAAATTTCAATTCAATCACTAATACGCAACACAAGGTGTCTAAAGCATCATATCCACCTAAATTAGAGCTCATACACTATGGGGATGGTGAGAAAAGATATATTTTACATCCCATATGGGCTATAATTGGAGATACCATTGTTTCTAGTACAGAAGTTCCTATAAAAATGGGAAATGCCCTACCTTTGAGTGCAGTTTGAACTATTGATTTACGGTGTCCAGATTGTCACGCCTTTCGTGAGGGTCGGAACTTACCCGACAAGGAATTTCGCTACCTTAGGACGGTTATAGTTACGGCCGCCGTTCACTGGGGCTTCGACGGCAACCCCCTGTCATCAGGTCACCAACTTCCTTGACCTTCCGGCACTGAATTTGAGAATCTTACTTATTGATTAAATTTGTAATTTACTTAAAACTATTTTTTTGTGAGAGATCAAACGTACAAATTGTTTAAAAATTATCATCATTTAAAAGCACTTAAATTGGAACTAAAAATAAAAAGAAAAAGAAAAACCACACTTCGAATGGAATTGAACACAACATAAGATAACAACCATAAGTATTCAATATTTTATGGGTAATTTTAGAAATAATAATTAATGACATAACAATATTTTAAAAAAATGCAAATATAGCAGAACTATCGCTAATAGATTCGTATAATCTATCAGTGATAGACCAATATTTGCAACATGATCTATCGGTGATAGATTTCTATCATTGATAGAATTTGACAAACGTTGTTATATACTCAATTATTTTGAATTTAATTGCTAAATTTGCAACTATCCCATATTTTATCCTCTCACATTTGGGCCATTTTTTTTTAGTGAGTCCGTATGCTTCAATTAAATTATTAACATACCCTTAAACTTCAAATATATTTAATTACGTCCCTAATATAAACAAAGTTATACTTTCACTTTCTAAACTACACATGTTTTTTATGTTTATTTCATTTCATATTTATTATAATCATTTTTTTACTAAGGATTCTTGTGGTTCCGGAGAATCCAGCTACAGGAGAACCAGGAACAAAGAGCTTTCCCCCCTTTTCCGCCCGCCTCTTTGGTCTTAAGAATGCTAGTTTTAAGAATGAGTGATTGCCCTTCTCCGACCCTTACTGCCCAGCCGAAGAGCGGACAGCTAATGCGTTCCACTTATTGAACAAGGTTCTATGATCTCGTAGTTCCTACGGGGTGGAGACGATGGGGTCGGTTTATGGATTTTCCTTCCTTTTGCCGCATTTCGCTCAAAGGGTTGAAGGGAGATAGTGCATCAAACTATTCGCAAGGGCCAACTTGATCCTCTTCCCCAGGGATCCTAGATGAGGGAACCCTAAAAGAGCCGCCGACTCCAACTATCATCCATGTACAATCCATACTAGATATGACCAACTGCCCATCCTACCTCATCTACGTTCTTGACAACCCATCTTTGTCTCCGTAGAGTCTTTAATCCACAGCCTTATCCACTTGGCTACATCCGCCCTCTACCCTATATATAAGTAGAAATTATAAACAAAAATTATGTAAATTTTATTAATTAAAAAGTTAATTTCTACACATTAAGAATATAGTTCATAATTAAAAATAAAATTTACAACGTAAACACAACTCAACTTAGCTCCAATTCATATATCTTCTTCTTTTTAAAGTTAATCAATACAAAAAAAATTATAAGTTCAATTTAATGTGATCACCTTTTAAAATGTTTAATAGATCAATTTCTCGGTGATTGTTAGTTGTCTAAGAAACTAGCAAGTAAATAAATAATATATTTAAAAAAGTACAAAAAAAAAAAAGAAGAAAATTTAGGGGCATAATTCAAACATCCCTAAACATCGAGGGGCTATTTGCTATTATTTAGTATAATTGAACCATATATTTGAAGTCTTCTTCTTTCATGTCCGCTTTGAATAAAAACTCCAATTTCTCCTCTTTCTATTTTCGCCGTTCTTCTCTTCTTCTTCCGCTCTTTTTCTCTTCTGCATTTACCCATCTTATGATCAAGCTTTAAGGGTTTAAGGGTTTCCATCTTCTTCAGTTCTCTCGGTGAGATTTCCTCTGATTTTCCCTAAAAATCCCAGATTCTTTTTGTTTTTCTCCATTTCTTAATGTTTGAATTTGCATATGCTTTCTCTTTCTTCCTCAAATTTGTTACTCTTTCTCACTGTTATAGCCTCTGTTTGAAGTTGCAATTGGAAGGGTTTTCGGCTTCTTCGTACCATTTTGTGTAGTGGGAATAAACCCAGTTTATTTTGTGGGTAAACTGGGCTATTTTTGGGTGTAATTTTTGTTGACTCCTTTTCGTTCAAGAACAAATTGTCTTTCCGGCGGTTTGAAATGAATTCTTGTTAATTCACATTTCTAGGGAATACTGGTTTCTATTGAGAGATTGTCTGCACGATTTAGTGTAGGATTTTGCATTTGAAGATACAGTTTCAGGAACTTGTTTTAATTAGAGAGAAGCTAATTATAAGAACAGTTATATTCGGGGAAATTTGGGTGTGGTATATTTTTCTTTGGGGCAGTGTTCCTTTTTGTTGATTTCGTTTAGGGGCTGCCTCTGTTCTTGTGTCTTCGTGTGTGTGAAATCTCATTTGTTATCCTTGCTGGTTTTTTAATTGTTGGTTTCTTTTGGCATATGTATCTTGTTTCTCATTGTATTTGAGGGATATCATTTAACTGAATGATTCAGTTTCAAACGTCTTTTCCATTGATAGACTTTTTGGCAATTAAGCTGCTACCAGTTTTTGAACATCTGGTTAGCTTTGCCGGCATGCTCCGTTTATGATAAGTCTCTCGTTTTATTTATTTTTTTCTTCATGAATTGAAATGGAGGTTTTTCCCGCTCCTATAATGATGTATGTAATCGCTTGTTTGTTTGTTTGTTTTTTTTTACCAATCTTGCTTCTGTCTTTACAGTGTTTATGGCCCACTCTGACTTACTGAATTTGCTATTCGCGGTGGGTGTTTGGTGTTCTGCATATATTGTTGTTGCAGTTATTGCATCATTGCGGATCATCTCCTGTCTTTGTCTGGTTTAAACTTGTGAGACAACTTGAAAGCTGCCATGGGATATGCACAGCTAGTCATTGGTCCTGCCGGAAGTGGAAAGGTGAAAGATTAAGTGCTTTGTTCAACTGTTCATATCTTTTTACTGTATTCCGCTGTATGATAATATAGCAAATCTGTCTCCTTTTCATGTTTGACCCTAGAATTTAGTATCTAACGTTTTCATGGATATGTTGTAGGTTTTTTTTTTTTAATCTATTTAACGTGTCATGTATAGTAATCAAACTACTAAGGTCTGCTGTATCCTTTCATTTGGAGTATTATCTGTTTACATGCTACTAAATGAATTCAGAAACATAGAACTTCATTATCATATGTTTAATCAGTAGTTGTTTCTTAATGAATCAGTAGTTGTTTCTTAATGAAAATGTGGCTGTCTTTCCCAGAAAATAATGTCTTTTTCCATATTCATTAATTGATTTTTGACTGCAAACCATGTTGAGTACAGAAGTTGATTCTAGTCTTAATTGGAAATCTAAAATTTTAATCGATTTTAATTAACTTCAGTGACATTTTTACCTGAATCAGTCAACTTACTGCTCTAGCTTGTACCAACACTGTGAGACAGTTGGCCGAACCATGCATGTTGTGAATCTTGATCCTGCTGCTGAAAATTTTGACTATCCTGTAGCCATGGGTAGGTGCACATTATGTTTGATGATCTTGTTTATTCAAATGATCAATTCATCCGACATAAGTGATTTATATTTCATGCTTACAGATATTAGGGAGCTTATTTCGTTGGAGGATGTCATGGAGGAGCTTGGGCTTGGCCCTAATGGTGGCCTTTTATACTGCATGGAGTATCCTTGAGTGATTATGCTATTCCCTGAAGTTGGGGATTCAGTCACTATAAATTATAAGAACGTTTCTTTTTATTTCTGAAGTTGTGGATGAAGGTTTAAAGAGTGTGTGTGTTTTTCAAAACCTGGAATGTCCTTAATTTTATAATCAGACATCTTGAAGAAAATCTAGATGATTGGTTGACAGAAGAATTGAACAATTACATGGACGATGATTATTTAGTTTTTGACTGCCCAGGTTTGTGTCACTCTCTAGTCTGTGCACTTGCATGTATTGTTTAAGAAGACAGATGGCTACAATTGTAGGATGATAAAAGATCTCTTCAAAACCTATGCCAATATAATACACTTGCTGCTTTAAATTTCGACTTTTAGATTACACTCTCGTCCTAGCTAGTTTCTGTTGACTTTCCTCTCGGAGTTTTGCTTGTTTTTAAGTCCCTGACTGTCAGGTATTCTCTTGGTCAGTAGGTTATTTTGGGTTGCACACCTTTGCTTCCTTGTTTGGTGTTCAATGTAATTGTAGGGTAACGAGACTGGCATCCCAGGTTCTTTAAAAAATAACTGAAAAAACATTTCCTTGATTAGCACTAAAGAGGTTAAAGGTAAGCCAAACTTTCACATTTATTCTTTCAAGAGAGCATAATTTTTGCAACAAATTGGCACCCCAACTCTCTGGTAACTTTTGGTTCAATTTTTTTTAACAAGAAACTAAAACTTTAAATTAGGATTTTACACGTAAAAATCTCACTTCTTACAAGCCTAGGTATCTTAACAATCTCCGACATTCCTGATTCTTCCTGTCGGTGACTAACACTGTTTTCTCTCAATTCTTCTGCCAGCTGTTCGACACTTTTGGACAACCCCAGCATGAAATCTTTCAGTTCTCTGATGTCCTTCTCGTTCGTTTCTAGCCTCTCCTCCGTTTGTTTCTTTGCCGTAGCCCGGGTCACCCCAGGATGTTATGGCTATGATACCAATTTGTTAATATACCTTGTCCTGAAACTCAGGAAAACTCCCACACAACAATAACAAAAAAATAAAACAGAGAAAATACTCTGTTCGATATATTGATAGGGCAATATTATCTGGTCCACAACATAACATGAGAAATCCAGCAAGGAAGAGTTTAAAGGAAAATAAGGAAAACAAACAAACAGTGCCCAGCTCCTTTGAGAAGGCTGGAATCCTTTCCCTAAAAGCCTTTAGCAGCTTTTACCTAAAAAGAGACCTAGGGTAACAATCCCAGAACATTCCTTATTTATACTAACAGTCAAGTGGGACCCACAGCCTTTTCTCCTCTCTCAATTTGTCTCTTCTGGAACAGCCACAAGTATATTTTCTCTCTTGCCCCTTCTTTTATAAGTATGCACAATTGGGGGTTTAATAGAGATCAAGCTTCTTTTAGAGTAATATTCCACGAAGAAGCTAACCATGATAAACTGCTTGAATCTACATGTAAAAGCTTTCTTTGTGAGAAATGCTTTGTCACTGAAGTAGAAGTGCTTACTGCTTTCACATATAAATACTCAATGTATATGCAAAATATATGGCTACAATAAGATTTGGAATAGAAAATACAAAATTGTAAGTCTAAGAATCAGTACATTTTACATGTAAATCAGTTTTGGCTCAGTACATTTTACATGTAAATCAGTTTTGGCTTGTAGGAGAATGTTCCGTATGATTTGTATTGTTATTATTCTTGGACAGAACTTAGTCCTTACCTACTGAAGCTACTGTTTGAAGTGAAACATAACTTTTTTGTTTTTGAGTTGAAATTGCATATTGAATATTTTTCATTTCGATCATAATGTAGGTCAGATAGAGCTCTTTTCTCATGTTCCGGTTCTTAAAAACTTTGTGGAGCATTTAAAGAGAAAGAATTTCAATGTCTGTGCTGTGTATCTGCTGGATTCTCAGGTTTGTAAGTTCAAAGTCTTTCTTTCTTATCACCCCCAAAAATGTTGTGGTCTATTCTTTACACGTATAGTTACAAATTGCGCTATTTATCAGTTCATGACAGACATCACAAAGTTTATTAGTGGTTGTATGGCATCTCTCTCAGCAATGGTTCAACTTGAATTACCGCATATTAACATCCTCTCCAAAATGGATCTTGTTACCAAGAAAAGGGATATTGAAGAGTATGTATCGCCATCAATATCTGCAGTGATTATTCCATTCAGTTTTATCTTCATTGTTTATAACTCTAATGCTTTAGACATTTTTTTTGAAAACTCTAGCTTCTTAAATCCGGAGCCTCAAGTTTTGTTGTCAGAGTTGAATCAACGTATGGCTCCACAATTTTCAAAGCTAAATAAAGCTCTAATTGAACTGGTGAGTTGCTTACACATTTTTTTAAATTCATTACGCATGGTTGAGAAGTTTTGTTTGCTGGCTACAACATAACATTATTGAAGGTTTATGAGTAGAATCTTAATGAAGTTTATTGTTACTTTTTCCATTCTCTCTCTCTCTGTTCTTCTCTCTTTCTTTCTTTCATTATTGTATTTTATTTTATTTTTGCTTGTACCATGATTTCCTACAGAAGTATGGATTTAAACTATTTATGGTTATACCAATTTTAATTTTTTGTCATGCAAACGTTTTTGAGTACTCGTATGATCTCTAACTCATTTTTTAGATTTGTCATGATGTGACTATACTATGGTTCTGTATCAAGTGAGATATTTCCATGAATAAACATGTTTGGTAGATACAATCTTGCAATGTTATTTTTCAGGAATCCTTAACGAAGGGCCATAAATCTCATGATTGTCCAACTGCCTCATCCCCTGTGCTCTGAGTTTTTGTTATTATCTGTTTCGTCAAGTGCTGCAAGTCAAAAGGATTTCGCTGAGTCTTGCGTTGAACTACTTGAGTTTTAGTGATAAATAAAATAATTATAGAAGATGTTATTCTAAATCATAGTATTTGCAACGATTCTAAAAAATCCACTCGTTTATTACATCTTCAATTACGTTCTTTTGCAATAACCTTGAACGAGAAAGTTGGTTATGTGTTTATTTACATATGTTGTTTTTTGTTTTAGGTGGACGAATATAACATGGTGAGTTTTGTGCCACTTGACTTGAGGAAAGAAAGCAGGTACTCTTCTTTAGCGTGCACTCAGTTCTCCTGCTCATTAAGTTTGACGTTTAAGTGGTATATCTTTTCCACATATGAACGGATTATTATAACGAAACAAGTAATGCCTGATACAAAGAGTTTTCTGATATCTGAACTGTAGATTCATGAGAAACAACAATATCTAATAGTTTCTTAGTTTAATTTTAAGTATTTCTTGTCGTAACTAAAAAGTTCGTTTTCTTTACCTGGGTAAGTGAGTCGCTTTTAAACAGTTTTAGCAAACCAAATTGAACATGGTGAAACTAATAATCTTGATTAGTCAAGTTTCCATTTTATGGCCGCTTTGTGGCTAGTTAGAAGAATTATAATTTCAGTTGAACGAAACTATTATTGTGAACATTTGTTCTTAAAATCACATTAGATAATTATTTTAGTTGGATTTGAGCATTTGATTTTTGCACTTTGTCTTCTATTTGCTTGTTCGTACGTATAGCTCAGTTCGTGTATTTTCATAGTTGAGTTTGTGCATTTCTGACTTATTGCGGGTGTTTTAATGGTTGAAGTTTGTGGAATATTTTGGTAATTTCTCAAACATATTTGTTCTAATCACTAAGCTCAATTTGGCTAGATGAATTGGATTTCGTGTCAGATTGTTTAAGAAGGAAAATGCTGATTGATATTTTGCTTGTTTGAACAGTATAAGATACGTGCTGGCTCAAATTGATAACTGCATTCAGTACGGTGAAGATGCAGATGTGAAGATTAAGGATTTTGATCCAGACGAAGACGATGACTAAATTCCATTTCCTTCTCAATTCAACTCTTTTTGTTTTTTTATGCTTATATGTGCACAAAAAGATCCAAATGTGTTTGAACCTTTTGAGTTTCAACTAAATATATACAAATGTCAATGAAACTTTTGGTACATGTCTTTTTCTCTCTTTTTATTTCTAGTGTTTTCTTTATAAAACAATTATAGATGTATCAGGGATCAAACTTTCAACTTTAAACTTAAAGACATCTCAATTATTTTAAGCTAAATTTACTTTTGAGATGGTTATTGAAACTTGAAAAAATATAAAAATTTAAAATTAAACAATAATATAACAAAGTTTCTTAAGATCTAAAGATATGTTATGGTTAATTGAATTATGCTTACAATTGGTTTGTTTGTTTGTTTTTTTTTTTTTTTTTTTTTTTTTTTTTTTTTTTTTTTTTTTTTTTTACAAATACCATAAAGAAACTATTTGTTAAGAAGTTTCTATTGATGAGGATAACAAGAATGTCCTCTAGCTTAAAGGTCATTATTAAGCTAAAGGTCATTTTTTTAATAAGACAGTCATTATTTTTTTCAGTCATTATTTTTAAAAAAATATAAAATAATATCTAATAAATACAACTTGATCTTACTAAGTACAACTTAGAGTGAGGTGATTTGAATCCGAAACCTTTTGTCCTCCGAAACTTAAAAGTGTCAGTTGGGCTGAATTTGAATTAAGACTATTAACTAGTACACCATGAAAGAATCTACGGATACATTTTTGGTGAAGTTGTTGAAGGCAAGACTTTCGGTGAACATGAGGGTTCATATAAATAAATAGTGCTACTGCAAATTGAAGTGGGAGTCCACAATATATCTACATTATATGTACAACCAACGCTCACAAAAGAACCAGTAACATACAGCCTAAATCCACAATGGAAAACTGTCCATGCTATGTTCTGGCCAAGCTCAAACCAAAACAGAATCCAGAACCTACAACTCTAGATTCCAGCAAAAAGACAAAAAGAAAAGGATATGAAGTAGAAATCCTACATTTACAATCCATTCCTCACTTTGAATGTTAGGGAGGAAAAAATAAAGAACCTGATGCACATAAACATCAAAGATATAATTCATAACTAAAGAATTTAAGCCTCTTGTACACAATTATTTGAGAAGAAACTGATGCAGATTATACCCTTCAATATTGATTATGTCTTCAGAAAGTTCTCTTCCTACTATTTTCCTTTCCCTGTGGTTCCATCTCTTTGATTCCGAAAATGACTCAGCAACTGTTGCGCCTGCAACATACAAGAAATGTTAACTCTTCTCTCTCAACACTTTCTTTGTGACGTTTTCGGGTACTGACATATAATATAATTGGTCAAGTTTCTTACTAAGTAATAAATCAATCAAGAATCTCAATATATTTCATCACTGTTGAGTTCGATAAGAGACAAAAATCTGCATTTACCCTCTTAAATAATGCAGTCTACCTTTTGATGGAGAGTTTTACATGTCGGTACCTTTTGGGGTATCCCATTGTTGGTAGAAATTGTCAAAATCAACATAGTAATAAATCAATTTCAATCAACATAGTAATAAATCAATTTCGGACCTAAAGTTTAGATGTTCAAATCTCCGTTCATAATTGGACTAAAAAAATTCTTTCAAACTTCATACATATGAAAAAAAGGCTTTGACCTACTCACTGAGCGAAGATGCATGCTTCATACAGGTAGTGAGGTCATGCATACTCATGGGATGATCTTTTTCTTTTTTGGAAGTAAGGATCATTGAATAGGACCCCTCAATTTGAAATGAGATAATTTAAGAACAGAGTAGGGAAAGGGGATTTCAAAAAATGAAGTAAACAAATATTCTAGGTTAGCTTTAATCTTGATATGATTCATGGTACTAAAAGCAAAGGGCTGCGAAAACATCTTCCCGAAATCAAAGAATTGATAAATGCTACCTTCTCTTTTGCTCTAGGTGTGCCAGACTGAGATAAGGCGACAAGGGGTGGGACGGCTCCTTCTTGGAGAACCAATGTGCAAAACTTGTTACTATGAAGGCATAGTTGCAACAGAATAGATGCAGCATTTTCCTTTCCTCTCATAGTTCCAGTTTCAACAATTTCTACCAACAAGGGGATACCCCCTTCCCGTGCAATTGCCAATCGTCCCTCTGAAATTGTTGATAAGTTAGCAAGAAGAGCAGCAGCCTTGTCAACCATGCCTGTGGCAGTGTCTAGAAGCTCAACAAGGTACTTAACAGCACCCGCTTGAACTATACGAGCCTTATTTTCGTGAAAAATAGATAAGTTGAACAAAGCGGTAGCCGCATCTTTCTTGCCCCTCAGAGTACCCACACCTAAGAGTTCCACCAAGGCTCTAATTGCCCCAGACCGACCGATTTTAGCCTTGTATTCTTCTAATACAGAGAGACTGAATAAAGAAGCTGCGGAATTTTCTTTAGCAGCAGAGCTTCCAGTTTTCAAAACATGAATAAGTGGTTCGATAGCTCCTGCTTCTGCAATCATAGCTTTATTATTCTCATCAATTGACAGGTTTAACAGAGCTGTCACAGCATGCTCTTGTGTCAGCTTTCCTTCTGAATATAAAAGCGAAAGTAAGGGGCCTATTGCCGCGCATTGACCTATTATAACACGATTCTCTACATTGTCCTTGGCAAGAAGTCTCAATTCTTCTGCAGCCTTCATTTGAACTTCATCTCTTTGGCTCTTAAGGTCTGCAATTAATTTCTTGATATGCAAATCTCCGGATAAGTTATCAGATTCGGATTCAACTGGAATTAAACTATCCATTCTACCATTACTGTTTCCATTCTCCACCATGTTTGTTTCTGTTTTGCAAGCCTGTAATTGTCCATCTCCTAATGATGAAGTAAACCCTGATGGTTCAATATGAGATTTAGCAGGATGCTCTGATGTGATTTCTCCAGATAATTCCTTTATATATTCATGTTTATTTGATACCTTCAACAATTCATTAAATGCTGATGGAATGTAATCAATGCTAGAGAAGGCACTGGAGGCTGATACACTCCTGCTGTAGATATAAGATTGCTGAGGGGAGGGCTGATCGAACTTTTCTGTTTCATTCCTCCGACCTTCATTGGAATTTTCCCCAATTAAACTGGTAAAAACGTCCCCATTTTGCTTGTCAGAACCCTTTTCAACTTCAGGGGATGAGCCTGCAGTTGAATTACTACCATGTACAGAATAATGAAAGCTATCACTTCGATTCAGATTCTGCTGAGACAACTGAACCAATGACGATAAACTGGAAAAGTTCAATTTGTTTTCATCGCACCAACTCAATATCATGGCTTTAACAGTATGGTTGGAAATGAGATTTGTATGTGTGAGCATCTGATGAGTATTGGGGCAAATGTTCAATCCGCTATCAATCCACTTTTGAATGGAGGACCTGTCATAAGTTTGGCCAGATGCCACAATTACTGGGTCAAGCATCAGCTCCAATGACAATGGGCAACGAAAATACGAAGGAACCGATACTCCATTTATCCCATGGAAGTAGTCCTTTCTAACCATCCAATCTCGTATACGGATAATTAGATCCATAATCTGGTTGATGTGATGTAGTTCCTCCTTCGCATTGTTGCGTTCAGCATTGATTCTCTCCTTTTCAACAGCTATAGTCTCTTTCAGAAGTTCATGATTTGACGTCAAATGAAGTGCTTCGATCAGTTTTAGAAGATGTTCAGAGTTTGGTCCAATGCCACTTCTTTGACTAATTAGAGCCTCTTCTATAGAGTCAGATATTCTTTCTTGCTTCAATGATTGCAGGCCTTCAAGACATTTCTGGACAGTTCATTAGATGCCATTATCATTCTTGTCAAATAAGCAGAAAACTACGATAAAAGATGAATAAAAAACAAGAGAACTCCTTACATTTCAAAATAAGAGAAAAATAAGTTTGAGTTAAGCGTTTTATACTCCAAACAGCGTAGTTATTTAGAGAAAAAAAACAAAAGAAACATAACATAAAATGTGGCATAAAAGTTTCCAAATTTATACATACCTGAACAGCACTTAGACTTGAGCTGCATGATACTGATTCCGACAACTTCCAAATGATCTCACAGATCACTTGTGAAGAGCTTTGAATTTTTATAAGTAGTGGATCACATTTCAAAGCCTAAGATCCGTACAAAACAAAGCAAAAATTATTAACTCCAGAAGTAAAAGGCTCTACCCCTGCCAGAAAAGGACAATTATAATACTAAACTCAAACTACCATATATTTTACTTCCTTCTTAATTTTCTATAAAAGATGACATATTATTAGAAAAAACAATTGAAAAATGGGCTGGAAAATGTGAGTTAAAATACCACTTTAGTCCCTACACTTAAGAGTTTGTTCAATTTTAGTTCCTTTACTTTTAATAAATCATAAATTTAATCATTCAAAGTTAATTTTTACCAAAATCGAATAAATAATAATTACCATCATATAAGAAAATACAATATACGAATATGTTTCCAAATTTTATAGTGAAAATGCATTAAGCTAATATAAAGTTTTTGAAAAAAATCAATAACAAACTAGGAGTAGGGACTAAATTTAAGATTAATTGAAAGTACCAAAACTAAAATTGAACATTTGAGAGTGCGTGGACAAAAACTGAACAAGTTCAAAAGTACAGGAACCAGAATGGTATTTTAACCGAAAATGTCAATAACTCTTGAAAATTAGAGGTGGTCATCGGTCGGTCGGAGTTGGTTTTTTGACCAAACTGCCACCGAACCGATTATGGTTGGTTTGGTAAATGTTCACACCGACCTCGACCATCAATGAGTAAATGTTAGTCAGTTGGTTTAACACTAAGCAATAACTTTTGAAATTTCTCGTTCCAAATCAACACCGACCGACTTTGATTTGGTCGGTTGACTCAGTTTTTCGGTCTATCATGCTTATCCCTACTTGAAATTATCACAAATTTTCAGCTCTTGAAATCTAACAGCTCTGACAAAGAATGCAGTGGATGATTTAAAAAGAACTGGAATATAAGAAGGCTGGTTCTCAAGGAACTCACGCTGCAAATTTTGCTCGTCTTGGGACACCAGTTTTCGATGAATTCTCGAGCCTCATTTACAGCTGCATCCAGTGACTCACATTCACTATAAAATAACTCATCTGAAGAGAGTTTGAGGCTAATGACATCATCAAGGACGACTTTCAGAAGTTTTAAGACAACAACGAGATTTTTGCATTTCTTGGGAAGAGGCAAAGGCTTTGTAGTGTGGCATGAAACTAGATGAATGAATCTGGAAATACTGTTAGTCAGACATTGTACAGAGGCTGTTCCCATCTGTCCTGATTTCAGAGAAAACATGACTAAATTAGCAATAGATAAACACAATATCTTGGTTTAAAAAAACATGAACACCAGCTACTCACAGAAACAAGATTTTGATCAATACCAAAATTAAAGAAGACAATGAATTTTCATGATTTCATCTTCCATCAAAACCGAGATCTCAATGCCCAAGTCCACCCATGAGGTAAGTACTACGGATTGCAAAATAGTGAGTGTGAACCACAAATATGTTTAAAAAAAGTAAGAAGAAAGAGATAACACCATGAACACATTTTTTCAGTACAACCAACTAGAATCATCCAGCAAACAGAAATCCAATCCACTTCTTAGAAATATAACACGTATTCGTAAAAATAGAACAATTTAGAGATGGACATAGAACGTAATTGCTTATAGTTGGATTCCTTCAACTACCGACGGTAGGGCAAGGAGATTTGTGCAACCAGCAATGAGTAGTTCAAAGATGCCCAATGGAGAGAGTGTCAACCACAAAATTCTCTTCTTTTTTATTACAAATAAAATTGTCCACAGAAAGAAAATAGAACGTAAACTTATCCAAATAGAATGTAAACTTATCCATCATAGAAAAACTATCCAGATAATTTCTATTTAAAAGATGTTATACTACGAAAAAGGAAAGCACAGTATCAAGAATTTCCTCTTCACTCTTGTGCTTACCGTCAGAATGCAAACTATTGTTGTCCCACCAAGGCTCCTGACAACCAGGAAAAAACAGAACTCGTCCAAAGAATCCTAGGTTTCTTCTTGAACCCCCAACCCAAAACACTGAACAAAAGTTTCTGAATATTGTTAGGAAGACAAGAGACTACTGGAAAATTATAACACTTGAAGATCAAGACCTAAAGGCTAAATCTTTGTGGGAAGACTGCATATGAAGAATAAATGTCTATGATCTTACAAATCCATTTTAAACTTTTACCAAGAGAAATATCATCAGGTATGGTTTTTCTGATTTTTTTCCAGTGGTGTTAATTCATTGGAGTTAGATTGTCCCCATGGAAAATAAGTTGATTTCCAAACTCAATGGGCAAGACCATAAGGTGCAAGAGTTCAATTTGAAGACAGAAATTCCATCAGACTTATAAGAAAACCTCCAATTTTGTCTACCATCTGAGAAGAAAAAATGACCATCTCCGAAAAGCAAATATCATACTTTCATAGGATTGCTCCAAAATCAAATCCAGCTACCATCCCCCAACTTTCGAACAGACATTGCAAAATAAGTTCTTTAGCAATGGGACCAAGGACTCCTAGAACAAGTAAAATTTATTTACTAATAGAACGAGGCCCTTCAGATAACAGATTACCACGAAATGGGTTTCTTTCACAGCAGAACCAAATAATTCAACTATAATTTAAGGTTAAACGGGCCAGTCTTATTTTCCATAATGTTGCCTGTTATAATGTAAAAAAACCATCACTTTTCAATAATCAATTGTGATTGGGAGATTGATGCTCACTGCCCTCAGATTAAACATATGATTTCTCTCATATTTTCCTATGAAGTAGCAAAACTGGAATATAACGAGGACAATCTTTTCACTATCAGAGAACAGTTAGCTCACAAAACTCCACTCACCAGATACCAAACTCCAACCATATGCATTGAGTGAAACAGAATTTCATTGTAACAAAATTGTATATTCATCCACTTGATAAACAGAGATTTCCATCTCCACTTAAACAGTCTCCGTAAAAACTAGTCCCAAAAAACAAAGGCATCAATCCAACACTCGTACATAAAATTACGCAATAAGAAACCCCCTTCCTGCAAAATCCAAGTAAAACCCAGAAAGCCACACCACAACCATTAAAAGAGCGCAAAAACTCGTATTCCCACTAAAGAAAAACCACATTCCACAACAAATTTATGAAATAAAAAAACCCCATCATTCAAAACCATAAACACATTCATGAAAAGGGATTAACGAATAATTCACCAATCAACCCATCTTACCTCCGACTTCAAAGAGGCGAATCACGGCACAACCGGATCAAAGAGGAAAACCATTTCACAAAAAGCCTCCTCAGAAGCAAAACGAAATGAAATCCCATGCACCCATTTGCTAGAACAGCTCTGAGCGAGCAAACCAAGACGAGAAAGAGAGAGAAGAGGGGGAGAAAATGGAGAATTGATGCAAGTGGGGTACCTGGTTGCAGAGTTTTGGTTGTTTCCAAAAGGTGTAAAAGGGTTAAGGAAGAAAAAGGAATGGAGGCAATCGCAATAGAAGATTGAAAGAAATGGGAAAATGGGATTTTGTTTGAAACAATGATTAACTAATTTTGAGTTCTTTTTAATGGAGGATGATGGAGAAGTAATGGCTTCCATTAGACATGGATTGTCACCTGGCCCTGCACAAACGTGTATTATCTTCTCAAATTACCATTATACCCCCTCTCATCACCTTTTTCTTTAATTGTTTCTCTTTAATGGTTTCTTTTGTGTTTCTATCTATTCTAATATGCATTATGTTCTCCTATAGCGTTTTAGCTCAACAAACACGTTTATATACGCACGACGAAGTAATTTCGAGTTCAATTTCCATCTTTATTTGTACTTTAAACAAATTTATCGACTTAATATTAACCTCCTAGGTTGTAAATCAATATTTTTATTATATCATAAAAGAAATTCATGAAACATACCAAATAAGCAATAAAATGTTATCAACGTGAATATAGCAAAATAAATTAAAATATTTAGAAATATAGCAAAATTTTAGAATTTATCAATCATAACACATTTTATCATTGATAGATTATGAAATTTTACTATATTTCTAAATATTTTTAGCATTTTTTACTAGTAAAATGTTTATTTACTAATTTTAAATTTGTTTTTAGAATATTTGTCTACAAATGTTCCTGGTATCGACATTTTATTGATATTTTCCTAAAATTAAGACTTTGATATTTGTCACATTTTAAACTTTGATATTTGTCACATTTTAAACTTTGATATTTTGTGGGGCTTATCTTTAAAAAAAAAAAATCCAAAATTCATTTTATTGTTTTTCATATACTTTCATTAGTTTAAATCTAGCCTTTGTACTTTTAACAGTGGTCTAAATTTTGAGAGTTTAAATAAACATGACTAAAACGAATGAAACTCAAACGACAAAGACCAATTATTATTATTATTTTGTTTTAAACCTTTTACTCTTTTAGTTCAACCAACTCAGACACTTGATGTGCTTAAAAACCTATCAACAATCTACAAAATAAAGGATTATAGATCTTTTGATTCATATTGTGTATCAATTAAGTTAAAACAAATATTTGAATGGGAAAAAGTGAACTAAGTAGTTAGGGTTCTTTTTCCTTTTTTTTTTTAGTTGGAAGTATTGGTTAGAAAGCTAACCATGAAGCAATATGATCATAAAGTGTGCAATTTTTGTAAGTAAGAATATATATACTTAAATGGGGAAATGCAACTTTTTCTTTATGTGCAAACAATATGTGTACTCTCCTTTTTGGTTTCATAGGATTGAAATTGGGCCATATAATGAAAAATTACTTGCAAAACATACCACCATTTTTACCACTAAATTGCCAAGTACAAGCCAAAGGGTAGGGTGGAAATTAACCACTAGGGAAGTACTAGAGACTTTATGCCCAAGCAATCTTTTCAAAAATCTATTGTCAAAGTTTAGAAATTGATCATTGGTGTTGTTTACATATGAAAGTTGGCATAAAAGAGCTTCATTAGATTTTGAATTAATTACAAATCCATATGTGTTTCAAATTAAAATTGGCAGAACTTGATAATATCATGTCTTCATTAGAGTCGTTGCAACCCGACTTAGCTAAATTGTGTTGTATGAATAACTTATATTCAGTGAGTCAAAAACCAAAAGAAAGCTCACTTAGTGACCAATACACCCATAGTTCAAACCCAAAAGAATTACATTCAATATCAATAATAAAGTTAGAGTACAATGAGTGAATCCCAAAACCAATTAAGCTCGAGCTTTCACTACCCAAATATATGAATTCTCCTCTAACTTAGGATTCATATGCGTTTAAATTTATGAACCTCAAGCATTAGAGAGAATTCAAACTATTAGAAGACTCTAAATTAATTTAGAAGATTTAAACTATTTTTTTTAGAGATCAATGGAAAGAATTAAGATATTAAATATTAAAAAAATTGTATAAATTAGTAAAGAAACTTAACTTTAACTCGACAAACGTTTGTCTCTTAAAATTTGTGGGATAGTTGTTTATTTATCTTTATATTCGTTGAACAATCAAAGTTTATTTTGTTAGAAAGTAGTCACATGACACAATTTCATATTATAAGAAAGTAAGTTGGACAATATTTGAATTTGTTGACTTATATATATGCACTTGATCACCAAACCTTTAAGAGAGTGATAAATATTACTAATTGTAAACTTATTGAAATATGTCTATGTTCAATCTAAATTCAACTCTTGATCAATAGGTTGTTTGATTAAAAAGCAGTGGCATCACTATTTTATATCATTGAAAAGAAAATTATTGCATTGTTCCAATCTTAATAGCAATAAGACATAGATGAGACACTAAAAAAAAGAAAAAAAAAAGGAATAATGATAAAAAGAAAAAAAAAGTTAAAATATCATTTTTATCTTTATACTTTTCAGTTTATTCAATTTTGGTTCACCTACTTTCAAATATTTAATTTTAGTTTCTTAACTCTCAATAAATTTGACCGTCTATTATTTACATTTTTACTCTAAATTTTAAAATTATATTCATTTGTTTGTATTTTTTAAAAAATTAATTTAAAAAATATTAATTTTAAGATATTAAATTTAAAATTTATCAAAAGTACAAAAACTAAAATTTAACATTTAAAAGTACCAGAAAAAAATTAAATAAAATTTTAAATATAGGAACTAAAATGAAACGTATGGAATTTAGTAACAATAACATAATATTATATCCACTCAATCAAATCTAACTCAATAAGGTATGAAGTTTTTATGTGGAAGGAGCAATAAAAAGGCTACACATTTATATGGTTGAAAGCTAGCCTAACCCTAAATAGGAACTTCAATTTATTTTAAAGTTCCTCTTATTTGCCAATGCCATGTTACTCTTCCCTTAACTTTAATTATTATTTATGTCTCTACCAAACCTAACTTAAATATAATTTAACTATATGGGACTGTATTTTATTTTGGGAAAAAAAAATCACAACATAAAGTTAGTATTAATTTAAATAACAAAAAACTTATTTAAGTGCTTAATATATTAAAATTACACATATATAAAGAAAAGTGTTAAGTGGCACACTTTTACTAGACACTAATCGAGCAACACGAAAGTTAAGTGCAACCAAATTTTTTCTTCTTTGTCCATGTACTTTGAAGTTGGTTCAACTTTAGCCTTTTTAGTTTCTATATTTTTAATAAATCTTAAATTTTATCTTAAAAGTTAATTTTTACTGAAATTGGTTAGGTAGTAATAACACCAACAATAATAATTTGGTTAAAATATTGTTTTGATCCCTACAATTTTAAATGTCTAATTTTGGTTTCTATACTTTCAATAAAGCTTAAAAGTAGTCTATACTATTAAATTAGACTTAAAAATAAGGTGATTAGTTGGTATGAAAAATAATAAAAAGTATAAAATATGATTGAGAAAGAAACATTTTCAAATATAACAAAATGAATAAAATAGTAAAATCTTAGATTATATAGTCTCGAGAATGAATTGAGAAGTAAAAAGAAGAAAAATAGATTTTCGAATCAAAATGTTTGATTTTATTCTTTCCTAATTATATTTTATACTAATATTTGTTTTTGGCCAACTAACCTAGTTCAATTGTTCAAATATAATATTTCAAGTTCTATGGGAAGCATAGATATGAAGGTTTGGTGAATTTGTAAAGACTAGAAATCCAAAAAAACGAGTGAAAGAAAGTGGAAAAATTTAATAATTTTAAAATATTATAATTTTCTTAATTTATTTTATATTTTATTTTATATATTATATTTTCTCTATTTTCGTAACATATATCTTTTAATCAACAATTTTTCAAAAAATTACATAAGAGCTACTAAATTTAAGATTTATCGAAATTAATATAATGATAAAATTAAACAAATTAGAGTAAGAGAATATTTTTATCTAAAAAAATATTTTGAAAATGAATATAAAAGTAAAAATAAAAAAGGAATGGAAACAACCGCTTGCAAATATATAGAGAATCCATCATCAGATTAAACTTGGTGGAGTAAGAATTTTGATACCCAAAACCAAAAGCATTCAATCTCCTTCATCGAATTTCTAACTACAGTCCTTTCATTTTGAAGGAATTCGTATTCGAAGTCAACGATCAGAGTATGTGGGGTAGGGTTGAAGTTGAATTATACCCTCACAAGATTTTCCAATTTCTCTCTTTTCTTTTCCGCTCTGGAATTCGATCTATGCTGCACGTTTCCCACCAAAATTTCTCTACTTTCTATCACCCAATTGGATTTCCGTTTCTAAATTCGGTTCCCAAGAGGCTCAGACGACGGATTTGGGGATTCCACTTAGTCAGAAGACTCGGTTAGCACTTTTTTCAATTTGAACCCTAATTTTCTAGTTGAAACTGGAAGGTATTTTTGTTTTTATTTTTATGCATTTTCTGAGATTTGTTTCTTCTGCTGGCTTCCTTTGTTTAATCTATGATTAAAAGTTTTTTTTCTTTCTTTTTCTTTTGTTTCTTCTGATCGTTGACTATTTCTTTTTTGGTGGGGATTCTTGGAATTGAATGTTGGAATGATTAACCCTTTTTACCTTTACTCAAATAGGATGTATTTTTTGTAATATTATTGTTGTGATATCTGACCCACGACAGTGGCTTTATCTTAATGTTTGAATCTGTGTTCGAACCAAACTGTTTGGACTTATTTACCGTACAAGAGGAATACCCAGTTTAATATAGAAGAAAAAGAAGAAAAAAAAAAAACAATTTCTCACTTGTCTCTAAGTTATTGCCTGCTATATTCTAGGTATGAACGGGTCTGTTTCCACCAGTTGTACTACCTCTTCAAGTTGCAGTTCCATTGGATTGTTGGATTGGATTATTGGAACTTCAAGACCTATTCATAGTAGGAGGGGTTTGAGTTGAACCCTGAGTGTGAAATTATAATTCACTGGTGCTCAACTCCATATGCTTTATTTTCAGTTCCTTGCATTGGAAGAAGATGTCGTGGGTGAGGGGTAAATCTTCTGGTTGGGCAGCTTTTAATCTTAAGCAACAGAATAATGGCCTTCAGGATGAAGTTGACCGGGATCCATTCCCACCAATGTCAACTACCCTCTCCTCGCTGCCACCACGTGAAAACTTGCACGGAGTTAATGGTCGTTCAGGGAGATCTTTCTCATTTGCTCCTATTCCTTCGGCCGATTCTCCAACTTTACCGGGAAAATTTGGTGCAAAAAAGACAACATTAGGAAATTTTGGTACAAAAAATACTAAACTTGGTGGTTCTAACATTCAAAGTGGCAAGAAGATGGTTGAAGAAACCAATGATGTTTTATCCTTTTGGAAGCTTAAAGAGCTTCATCCCTGGGCTGATATTAGCTTGATTATGGATATAATGGAAGCTGTAAATAATGACATCAATGAGGCATCTACTTTATTAAACACAATGGTCTCTAGCGACAATTTAGAGATCAATAATGAGATGATTACCTTAGGACTGCATTCCTCTAATGATCTATCGTGGATGACAGGTAAATCTCCTGGCTGGGAAGAGTTTAACCTTAAGCAACATAATAGAGGCCTTCAAGATGAAATTGACCCGGAAGCATTCCCACCAATGCTAACTGACCGTTCCTCTCTGCCACCATATGAAAACTTGCACGGAGTTTATGGACGTTCAGGGAGATCCTTTGCATCTGAACCCCTTCCTTCTGTCGATTCTCTGACTTCTCCAGAAAATTATGGTTCAAAGAACACAATAGCTGATGATTCTAGCATTCAAAGTGGCAAGAAGGTGGTTGAAGAGAACACCGATGTTTTAGCCTTTTGGAAGCTTAAGGAGATTCATTCTTGGGCTGACTTTAGCTTGATTGTGGATATAATGGATGCTGTGAATAATAACTTCGATGAGGCATCTACTTTATTAAAAACAATGGTTTCAAGTGACAATTTTGAGATCAATAATGAGATAAGCACCTTAGGACTGCATTCTGCTAATGATTTATTGTGCAATGGGATTAATGATGTAAGCATAGCATCAGAAAGAACGATCAATGCTCCTATCCTTAGTTCCACAGTAAAGGCTGTGCAAGGCATACATCAAAATAATAATACGGGTGGAGAAGACTATACCAAATCGTTTGTAAATGATTATTTTGAAAGAAATTCCTTTCATAATGCTGGAAATTCAAAAATAGCTCTTGGTTGCTCAAAGTCTGTTCCTATTGAGCCTGAGTGGGAAGAAGATGATATTTACCTGAGCCATCGGAAAGATGCTATAGCAAAGATGAGGTAAATAAGTCTTCTATCTACTTTATAATTGACTTGTTCTTCCTACTTCAGTTTGATTTGTTTCCCTTAATAAACATTTCTGTTAAAATTTCCATTATAAAAACTTGATTATTTATTTAATGCTTCTTTTATCATTGTGATACCCCACCAGATTTGTGGGGTTCTTTGTATTTGTTGATTATTTTTACCCTGTGTGAGAAGAATGCTTTAAATAATTTATATATATGAGGATCTCTTCTATACGTTGTACCTCTGTGTCCTTGAGAGTTGTGAGGAGACAGCAAACTGTGTATACTGAGCTAATTTATCTTGATACCTCAAGCTTTGGAAAGTAATGGAAAGTTGACACGTTAGGGAGATATTGAATCCTAGTTCACATCTCTTAGTCCATTGTTTACATTTTTATTCAAATTGATCCTGTGATCATGCTTAGAAGAAATGTTCAAAGATGTTGGACAGACTTGCTAGTATTGTGGCTTTGGTTTTATTTTTGGATGTAGTGTAAAATATATTCTTGGTAGACAGTTCAAGTAATCAACACTATGGGAGTTGATCTCTTACTCAATATAAACAAATGTTATTTGTTATTTTCTTTAACCAATAGGTCTGCATCTCAACATTCAAGGGCAGCCACTAATGCCTATCGTAGGAAGGATCATGCTTCTGCCAAGTATCATTCATCAAGAGCTGAAGAACAATGGCTTGCTGCAAAAATGTTGAATGATAAGGCAGCTAATGAAATTTTACAAACAAGGAATAGTAAAAATGGGCTCTGGAAGTTGGACTTACATGGGCTACATGCTGCCGAGGCTGTTCAAGCCTTGCAAGACCACTTGCTGAAAATTGAAACTCAGAATGCCTCTAATCGGTCCTTGTCTCCAAAGAAAGCTGAAAGGAAAGGATTTCAGCGTGCTTCATCCCTTCAGTATCTTAGTTGTATGGACTCAAAGTTGGACAAAGAATCACCATCATCTAGGCATAGGCCGACATCATTGGAAGTCATAACAGGTATATTTGTATCTGTTGCCATTTAACTTTCAAATTTCAACATTTGTGTTTTCTTAAAGTTAGGTTGTCTATTTATTTTGTGTTTTCTGACAGTTATTTTGTTAGTAGTCTCAATATTCTAATTTTCAAACAGTGCATTTTTGTAACCCTTCTTGGAAAGGGAGATACTTTTCTGGTCTACCTCAGCCCCACCCTCCAAAAACAAGGCTCTCCTATCACAAAAAAAATTTCCTAGTAACTCTGTCATCTTTCTAGCCTTTTTATTAGAACTTAAACTGAGAGAATAGTTAGGAAGGCTCAGAAAAACAATATAAACAAAAATCAAAAGTGAAAGTACTTTGTTACCCAACTCTCTCAAAGAACCTTTTGTTAGGGAGGGAGTCCCAGAAGGAAGAGGACTTGGTTTTAGCATGTAGAAAGAACCCAAGATAAGTTTTCGAGTTGTTTATTTTACAACTGAATGGTCGAACCATCCAGCAACATGAGGTTTCCTATTGGAACAGTTTTGATGGGAACACTAGAACCCTGGTGCTTCTTACCTATGCGAGGACTTAGTAGTTAGTTAGTTGGGGGGGGGGGGGGGGGGGGGGGGGGGGGGGGGGGGGGGGGAGAGTACACATGTCACGATTTCGAGTTCCACTACACAATAATGCACAAAATAAAAATATGTTTAGCTGAGGCTGGGAGGGTTATATACATTAGATTAGATATGACAATAGGTTGATTTGGTTGATTGGAAGTTTTAAATGTAGTTTGCCTAATGTGTCTGTGTCTAACACTTGGACACACACTCTGATACTTGTTGGATATGTATCATTCATGTGTTAGTGCAACTAATGCGTTAGACACACATAGCACATTTGTTGAGTAGATAAAAGGGATACATATGACAGTAATAATAAATTGAGTGAGGAACACATCAAACTGAATTTTTAAGCATACAAATGCATCAACCCATTTACTTTGAGTTTTCTTCTTGTATAAAAATGAAATATATCTTAACAAACACATCCTTGTCTTATTTGTGTCCTAGATTTAGAAAAAAAATGACATTTGCCGGTTATGTTTTATTCGTTCCTGAAGGTATAGGTAAACATAGTAAGGGGGAAGCTGCTCTACCAAAGGCTGTGGCAAGTTTTCTTACTGAAAATGGGTGAGTTTTTACACAAGTTTTTGTTAGTGTCATTGAATGAAACCGTTTTTTTTTTTGCTCATGTTGATTTTATCCAAAAAAGAGAGGGTAAAGATGTTTATAGATTCTACCACTTGATAATTTGCAGGTACCGTTTCGAACAGACAAGGCCTGGAATGATTAGTGTCCGACCAAAATTTCGTAGGTAAATGGCTGAAGCATCCATTATTTTTATTTGTCAATATATAATTGCTTTAGGAGAATATAGTGTTAAGTTATTTAGTTAGAACAACATTTTATATAATTGTTGCCATTACTTCAAATTGAACCTCAAACTTAGATTAATGTTGTATTCTTAACCTTAAATGTCACAATGATGGAGTTTAACCCTCTAACAAGTATCGCCAAAAAGATCTATCCTATGTAAACGATGAAAAGATAAAAGTGATATAAGTGATATATGAAATCGACAAAGTTTATAAACACAATATGATTTTTTTCAAAAAAAAAATATTTAAGAATTTTGGTTAAGTTAAAAAAAACAATATTTTAAGGTTATTTTTAAAGATGGTTTGATTTTGATACGAACTTCAAATTTAGAAGTGTTTTCATGATGTACTCTCATTATTTCTCAAAGCACATTAGTATGATCAAAGTTTCAAAGTCTCAAGTACGTACAAAGAACGAAGAATCAGAACTTTGTTTCTAGATTGAAAGTATCACTAATGCATTTTTTAGGAACTTTGTGTAATTTTCCTTTCTAAGTGTGACTTAGGTGCCAATATATATATATATATATATATATATGCAAATAATTGTTCCATGTTGCATGTAGTACTAAACACTCAAAGTGTAACTTATCCTCTTTTATGAAAACATAATCAATTTTTTTTGTAAAATGAGTTTAAAATCTAAACACTCACGGGTTTGGTTTGACCTATTTATAAACATTTATATGCAAAAATGTGTTTGATTTGTCATGTTTTATACGTATGTTAAATTACCATAAAAGCTATTAAACATTATGAATTAATTTTCTAACGAAATACACACATTTTAAATCTTTTTTTAAAAATATGTTTTAAAATTAATTACACACTATCTTGAAATTATTAATTTTTTAAATACTTGAAACTAAATATTAATTTTGTTATTATTATTATTATTATTATTTTTGACAATTCAATTTTAAAAGCACAAATATCTTGAAATGTAAATACATAACTATATAAAAAAAGTAATTGATTTTCAATAACAAAATATAAATAAGATAAATAATGTTCTTAATTCATTTTCATTTCACTAATCAAACGATCATGTTCTTCATTGACGTCCTCATGATTTCTTTCACAGATGTTAAGGCGAAGTAGATTTAGTTGAAAAAAAAACACTTGCAGATCTCTATATTTAAATGTATATGAGGATTTTTTCAAAGTATTTAAAAAAAGAGAAAAAAAACGACTTAATGAAAAAGAGAAAAATACATATTTGAAACGAATTTCTCACATAAACATTTATTCTAAAATCTGGTTGAATGTATTTTCTCTAACATGGTTTATTTCATAATCTCATTTTTTCAAAATTTATTTTAAACAAATGCCAAATATCTCAATTTATCTTAAAATGAATTATTTTAAAAATTAAACACTATAAAAATCAATTCAAACACACCCTTAGATTCTAAGTTCTAACCATTAACACTTCTCTATTTGTAGAGTTGGATTGATTTCAAACATATTTGAATATTTTTCGAAAATGATTCAATTTCGTTAAATTACAAAAAAAATGCTCAGTTTTCTACATTGTGTCAACAAGACCTTTAAACTTTTTTAACTTTAAAAAATCTTTTTCAACTTTAAAAATGATTTTAAAATATCATTTATCATTTATTTTGAATGAAAATCGTTAAATTTTTTAAAAAATAACCTTGAATTATTGAAAAAGTTTCAAGCTTAAAAAAGTTTTAAAAAATACTATATCTAAATTTTACACCATTTTTCTCATCAATCAAAATAGAACCTAAATTTTAGGTTAAAACAATAATCTTCAGTTATTTGACTATTAATATACATGATAAATCACGAACACAACAAATCTCTATAGTTATTGTTGTAATTAATATACAATTAATTGTCAAATAAAAAATGTATTAGACTTTTAACATGTAATGATAATTCGATAGATATATCAGCGTGAAATTTTTTTTGACTAATTATTGTTTTAGTATATTTTAAGGAGAAAATTTTATTTTGAAACATTGTCAAATTTTATGTTTTAACCATGATTTAAAAATATCGATGTTGATAGATATTTCAAAGTCTTAATTTTTTTAAAAAAATTCGGTTTCGAGAGATATTTCTTAAATTAAAATTAAATTATTAAATAAATATTTTATTATTTTCAAATAAGTCAACATATCTATTAAGTATATTAATGCCATCTTTATGTTTTTTTTTTTTTTTGTACATTTTAAAAAAATAGCAAAATATTAAAACTATTTATAAAATATAACAAAATTCATCCAAATCCAACTCGTTACTGTCCATTTAAATTTATTTTTGCTTTATTTTGTAAATAGTTTTACTTTTTTGTGTTATTCATAATAATTTCCCCCTTATTTTGTGTGATTCGTAAATCTTTTTAAGATGCAATGAAAATATTGATTCTCCTCTTCTATCGATATCAAACTCATACAAATGTGAAAATGCAACATATTGATTAAAATTTAAAACGATAGTTTTAACTTAAAAATTTGACTTTTATTTTGAGTGTTAAAAAATTTGATATAAAAATTGGATTAAGGAGACTATCTTTAAATATTTTCTTTAAGTTTAAAATATTTATGAAAATGTTTAGTAGTTCGATTATTTTTAAAACAAAGCTTTAACGGTTTTCATCCAAAATTAACGGTAAAAATATTCTTGAAATTTTTGAAAATTTAGGAACATTTTTTACACAAATTACAATTTTCAGGAGCTTATTTTCTATTTTTTTTTATAAATAATTTATTTTTTATGTTTTTTTTTTTTTTTTCTTTCTTTTTTTTTCGGTTTTTTAATTTGCAAATTTAGCCTTCATGTTTTATTTTATACCTTCATCAAATGTAATGAATGCTAGGCCCTGGAGGCTAATACGCTTCTGCTGTAGATATATATGATTGCTGAGGGGAGGGCTGATCAAACTTTTCTGTTTCGTTCCTCCAACCTTCATTGGAATTTCCACCCAATTGAACTACTAAGAACGTCCTCATTCTGTTTTTCAGAACCCTTTTCAATTTCAGATAATGGCCCTCCAGTTGAAATACTACAGTGTATAAAATAATGAAAGTTATCACTTCCATTCAAATTAGGCCAAGACAACAGAATCAATGATGATAAACTGGAAAGTTCAATTTGTTTTCATCGCACCAATTCAATACCATGGCTTTAATGTGTGCGCATCTGATGAGTGTTAGGCCAAATGTTTAACCTGCAATCAATCCAAATATGCCACAATTACTGGATCAAGCCATCAGTTCTAATGGCAATGGGCAGCTAGAATAAGAAGCAATCGGGACTCCATCTATCCCACGGAAGTAGTCCTTTCTAACCATCCAATCTCGTATAAGGATAACTAGATCCATAATCTGGTTGATGTGATGTAGTTCCTCCTTCGCATTGTTGTGTTCAGCAACGATTTGACGTCAAACGAAATGCTTCGATCAGTTTTAGAAGGTGTCACAGTTTGGGCCGATGCCAATCCTTCATAGCTTCCATGATTGAAGGCCTTCAAGACATTTCTGGACAGTCCATTAAATGTCAATATCATTCGTACCAAATAAGTAGAAAACTATGACAAAAGATGTATCAAAATCATGAGAACTTTTATTTCAAAATAAGAGAGAAAGTTTAAGCCAAGTGTTTCCTACTCCAAACAGCTTAGTTAATATTATTATTAATTTATTTTATAAATGGAAACAAGGATTTTCATTGATAAAATGAAAAGGGACTTGTACCCGAAGTACAAACAACTTAGTTATTTAGAAAAAGGAAAAAGAAATCTAATATAAAATCTGAGAAAGAACTGAAATATTAGAAGGCTAGTTCTCAAGGTAACTCACTGCAAATTTTGCTGTCTTCAGACACCATTTTTCAATGAATTCTTGAGCTTCATATACAGCTGCATCCAGTGACTCAAATTCACGATAAAATAACTCATCTGAAGAGAGTTTGAGGCTAATGACATCATCAAGGACGACTTTCAGAAGTTTTAAGACAACAACGAGATTTCTGCATTTCTTGGGAAGAGGCAAAGGCTTTGTAGTGTGGCATGAAACTAGATGAATGAATCTGGAAATACTGTTAGTCAGACATTGCACAGAGGCTGTTCCCATCTGTCCTGATTTCAGGCAAACCTGACTAAATTAGCAATAGATAAGCACAATATCTTGGTTAAAAAAAAACAAGAACATCAGCTCCTCACAGAAACAAGATTTTGATTAATATGATAATATCAACAATAAAGAAGACTGAATTTTCATCATTTCTTTTACCATCAAAACATGGCTCTCACTACCCAAGTCCACCCATGAGGTAAGTGTTAGGAGTCTCCAACCTGAAACTCAAAAACTCCTTGAATAATAATCCAAAAGAGTTCCACAAGCTAATATTAAAGTAAGAAGAAAGCATAAAAAGAAAATAACACAATATCAGTAAAAGAAACAATCCAGCTCCTTCGAGAAGGCTGGCAACCTCTCCCTAAAAGCTCTCAGCAGCTTTTTACCCAAAATAAAACCTACTTCAGCAATCCCAGAACATTCCCTTTTATAGTAGTGATATAGGGGGGTCCTCGGGTGTTTTCTCCCTCTCCAATGAGCTCCCTTGCTGAATCCTTCTGTGAATTCCCCTTCATGCCCTTCTTTTTTAAGTATGAAGGTTGGAGGTCTAACAGTCAGTACTACCGGTCACAAAATAGTAAGTGTTAAACACAAATATTAAAGAGAAAAAAAAAGTAAAAGTATATAACATCATTAATATATTTTTTTAGTACAACCAACCAGAATCGTCATGTAATCTAATCCACTTCTTAGAATATAACCAGTGATTCTAAAAATGAAACAACATGGAGATTGGAAGGAATGAAGTTGCCTTATCGCACCTTTAATTTGCAAATGATACGATGTTATTTTGTTATGGAAAAGAGAAGTCCTTCCTCATGCTCAACCATATGGTGGCTATGACGATATGTCTAGGCTGAAAATCAATAGGAGCAAGTGCACTATTTTTGTAATTAATGCTGATCATGTCAAGTTGCAGAGTTGGGTGGAGGTGTTTGATTGTGAGGTTGGCTCCTTCCCTACTTACTACCTCGGGCTTCCTCTGGGGGCAATCCGAGAAATTGTCCTTTCTGGATCCTATTTGTGAGAAAGTCCTTACGAGATTGGCGGTGTGGAGAAAGAGATCCTATTTGTGGCAAGTGCATATCTCAAATTTCATGTTGGCAATAATTTAATTTAATATATTTTACAATTGGGCCAAAAGGCACTCCAAATAGGGGAAATAATTAAAGCAAATCCTCTTCCAAAGATCCATCCCCCTTTCTTACATTGAAAACTCACACTGTCACACGTGTGTATCATTCTAAAATGGTAATTCTTATAGGTCATTTGAATAAGTGAAACTCGGTCAACCTAAGTAGAGTTGCTAACTCCACTCTTGCCAAAATGTTCATGGGCCCACAATAAAAAAAACATCTATTGCATGTCGTATTAGATTCTTATATTGGGGGCCTCATGAAAACTCCAGTCTTTGCTCCAAACATTCCCATAATTTTAATAGAATACAACAATAATCCTCAATCTAACAGTTATCATGGTTCTCATCACTTCGATGATCTTCAACACTATCTTGTTTTCTTATACTTGAATTTGGATGCAATGATTGTCAAATTGCGCATTTGATTACATCGACAACCAATCACTGATTCAGTAAACTAAATCAGACAAACAATGAATAGTGAAGAACATAAAGATAGATTCAATGACTAAGAGAACATACTTATTTGTTCCATGCAGGCTAATGTGCTATTGATGAGGATGATCCTCCTGAAATCCCAATAACACATATCAAAAATTCAAAGTGAAGGGATCTATAAAGGCAAGCAATCTACAATACTAAGAAGTGGAACAGAGAAGAAAAAGAAGTGGATACCCATGGAGTCCATAAAACAATGATTCGTTTCTTCTTGCAGTTGATTAGAAATTTACCAGTCATTAGCCCCTCATGAGTCTACCAATAAGTGTTATATTATCAACATTAATGCTCTTGGACAGGAAACCTTGGAAGCAAGTCTAGACATTCTTGATATTTTTCAATTTTGCAAAGCATGCCTACGATTATGGCGCAAAATGTTGACATCTAGCGATACATCCCTTTGAACCATCATATGAAGAAGTTCAACCACCTTCTCTAATTTTTTACTTTCAAAGAAACCTCGTATCAGCGTAGCATAAGTTATTCTATCGGGTGTACAACCATTTTTTTCCATCTTTTGAAATAGAATATTTGCCTTAACTACTTGTCCCCCTCTGCAAAACTCATGGATCATAATATTATAAGTCACAACATCTGGTTGAAGCTCTTCTTGGGGTAGTTTTTCAAATAGCTCCCAAGCAGTTTCAAGTTTCCCTGCTTTGCATAGGCCATCAATTAGACAATTAAAGCATTCAATGTCCAATTTAATGTTGTATGATTTTAGCTTATTGAAAAGTTCCATCGCTTCAAATAAACAACCATTCTTACACAACCCATTTAAGAAAATACCATATGTATATAAATCCCCGGGAATACCATAAACTTTCATGACACCAAATAGCTTCTTTGCGTCACCAACCTTGCCTCCCTGAAAAAGCCCTGTTAACAAGGCACCATATGTTTTCACATCTGGCCTCTTTCCCACTTGAAGCATTCCATTGTAAAGCTTCATTGCTTCTTCCACCTTCGAGGTTTTACAATACCCATTAATTAGCACAGTGTAGCAAATCACATCAGGTTCACATCCCTTACTTGGCATGCTAACAAATAATTCCCTCGCACTATTAAGATCACCAACCAAACAAAACCCCTCAATCAATGAATTATAAGTAAGCAAATTAGGAACGGTGCCTCTTTGAATCATTACCTCTAACAAATCCTTAGCCTCAATAACCTTTCCTTCCTTGCAAAGCACATCAATCAACACATTAAATGTGACCACGTTTGGTTGAACACCTTGATTCACCATCTCATTGAACAAACGTTTAGCCTCCTCCCACTTTCCACCACAACAAAATCCATGAATCAAAGAGGTATATGAAATGACAGTGGGGATCATTCCTTGAACTTTCATTTCCTCGAAAAGTTCTCTTGCCTCGTCTTCCCGTCTATCCTTACAAAGCGCATCTATGATGATACTGTAGGAAATAACAATAGGCTTAAAATTAATCCCATGTCGACTACTGTCATTGAGCATTTCCTGATGCAACTTAAGTGCGATGTTAATATTTCCTGTTCGACAAAGCCCCTTCATTAAAGTCCCATAAGTAATCGCATTAGGCGTACAACCTAACTTTTGCATTCTTGTAAATAAGAGTGCGGCTTTACTAATCCTGTGCTCCATACACAAGCCCTTAATTAAGGTGGTATATGTGATAATATCAGGAATGTAACCTCTCCTTAAAATCCCTGCCATGACCGCAAGACCTTCGCCAACCCGATTCACATTACAAAGGCAATTCAACAATATATTCAGAGTGCAGCAATCGGGTGAAAGTCCAGATAGACGCATTTGATTATAGAGGTAAAAAACTTGAGAGTAATGCTTAATCTTAGCAAGTCCAGAAAGTAAATGAGTGAAAGAAGATAAGGGAGGGGTAGGATTTGAACACATCATCAGGTGAAAGAATTGGAAGGCTTGAGTTGCAGTAATGTTACCTGTCTTGCAATTGTGTAGGAACATTGAAAGGTGCTGTTGAAACGAAATGGGTGTATTGAAATTTAGGGATTTGGGATGAACTGCAGATGAATAATGGGGATTTGATGATGGAATGGTAGGAGAGTGAGTAAATAGAGAGGAAGAGAGGTTAGGTTTAACAATGGAAGAAGCGGAAGGTACCGTCTTCGAAGTTGAAGCCATGCCCGATTGATGAGAAAAAATGTTGAGAGGAGAGTGTACAGATCAAAAGTGTTTGGGTTTGGGGGACTGCCCATTTCTTCCGTCATCTACCGTCGTTTTTTCAGCACCCAAACTTCCAATTTTTGCAGCCACGAAAAGTACTTTAAGTAAAAAAAATCATAAATCAAAATGGTCAAATTAGAATATTGGTTTTTTTAAAAATAATTCTAAAAACTATCCCTTTAATTTATCTCTAAACTCTTCAAATTTTCATTTTAAAAATATTTAGTTTTTAGATTTTTTTAATGAAAACCATTAAAATGGAATTCAAAAAAAAATTAGAAGAAAAAACTACTATCACACACCTAGTATATGAATGAAATCGTTAATATCTAGTACTTTTAAAAAATGACCATTTTAGTCGATTCATTTTCATTTCTAAGAAATAAAAAATTATTACTTTTCAAAAGTTTGAGAACCAAAACGAACCAAAGTTGAAAGTTCAAGAACTAAAGTGAACTAAAGTTGAAAGTATAGAGACTAAAATGAATATTTTAAAAGTACAATAACCAAAATGAACAAAAACAAAAAACACAGTGAATAACGAAGTATTTAAATATTATAGGAGTTTAGCAAAGGAGGCCAGTGACCATTTGAAGAAGCTTTTTGAAGCAAGCGAATGGCCTTAGGAGCATTTAGACCCTTTTAAGACTTTGGAATTGGATGCTTTGATCTGTTTATTGAACTGCTTGATGAATTATAGTGTTCATCCGTTTTGGTGTGGGAGGAATTTTGAGAGCAAAGTTTATGTTTATTACACTATTTTGTGTGCTTTCATTATTGGAAGTGATGCAGTGGAGTTGTACTAATCCAAGTTTCTCATATGTCATTCTTTAAATCCAATAACAAGGAGTAAAAATTGATGCAGATACATATAATGTATTATTTGTGTATGTATTTGGTTGTACATAGGAATACAATCAAAAAATTTTGAACAAAAAAATATTTTATATTTAATGTATGAAACTAAATTTGACAATCTTATAGAGTGGTAATAAATTGATTAATTAAAGAATAAGTATCCTTCAATAATATATTGATAAAAGTAATTAAAAATCTTTTAATTGTAAATATTTGAAAGTTGCATAATTTATAATTAAACCTAACAAATTAACATATTTAATAGAATATTAAATAAATTATATAAAAATTGTCAATTTTTCTGTTATGGATGGTAAAAAACCTAAATGTTAGTTCACCTTGAGATGAATTCGTCAACTCAAGAACTTAGTTCAATTGCATTTGGTACTTAGAACCAAAAGGTTCCAAGTTCAATAATCATCTAATCCCAATTTGTACTTAAAAAAATTCCTTTAAATAAATTTAACGTAAACACATTTTAAGCTCGTGTGTGGATGCTCATGACACTTATTCTTGAATTAGGAAGAGTTTAGTGGGTGTTGTTATACTAAATAATATATTATATTTAGAAAATTAATAAAGTTTATATTATTAAGAAAAATAAAATAAGAAAATGAAAAGTAGTAAAAGAAATAAATACGTTTGTATCAAACGTGAATGATAATCAAGTATGCAGTTTAATAATCATTTAATTCAAATTCTAAGTACAAGAGAACACAAGAAACTGCAGAAGTGAACCTTTTCTTAGAAATGTATTTTGTGATATGCAAAATGAGGAGTGGAAAAACTCTTAATTTGAGTTGAATAAGAACCCTTTTCTTAGATAGTAAGCCTTTCATGCCAAATGGTTGGATAAGAACCCTAGAAATAGTTTTCCCTCACTTTAGCTCAAATAAGAATAGAGTGAGTTATTGTGCCTTTTCAATGACTTGAATAACACTCATTCTGACCAACCTCCTCTCTCTCTCCCTCCCTCGATTTGATGTCGGTCAAAAAATAAAAAAACGAACGTACAATGTCAACTTCTTAAAATAAAAAAAAAAAAACGATGTTTAATGTCGGTTTTAAACTAACATTGTAGGTTTGATTTAAAACCGTGTTACCTACAATATCAATTTAAAATCGATGTTAAAGATCAATATTTTTAATAATTCTAAAGGAAATATGGTTGGAAGGGAAAAAAAATTTAAATCATTTTCCTTTATTCACGTTGCACGACCTCCTTTCCTTTAATCTTTTTTAACTCTGTCGCTTACTGTTGCACATATCATAATTTGTTGATGTCCAACTGTTGAAACTGCAAGCTGATTGTCATAGCTCATATATGGTCTGTTGCAATCTTCGATCTCTTAGTTATTTAAAGGTAAAATTTTCATTTGTTGGTTGTTTGATGAAACAAATTAGTTTAAATGAACTCTTTATGGAAAGTTGGTTCTCAAATCAAAAATTGAAACCAAATCTCAATTATTATTTTATGATATATTTCATTAGTTTTGATTTAGGGGTGGATAAATGGAAAAAATTTGTTTATTTGTTAATATAGAAAAATTGAAATATGAAAAAAAAATATTGCTATGGAATTACCTTAAATGCCCTTAGTCTAGTAAAAAAAACTTTCAAGTACAATTATTCTCAAAACCCAAAATACCCCTAATTGAATTAGGGTCCTAAATCAAATCAACTTTTTTTTTTTCAATTTTTCCAAGCAAAACACTAACCATCTCTAATTCCCCGCCCTCAATTCCCAAAATTCTCGGCCAAACTTCATCTTCTTCATCTCCATGTCCATCTCAAATTTTTCATCTCACTAAAATACATTGACAAAACGGTAGATTCCTTGCAAGATCTGCGACTCACAACATCATTCACAAAACACATCGAATAGTGCCCCACCTTAACCGACAACACTTCATCATTTTGTTCATTAATAGTTGCTCAATTTTAAATTGGGAGTACTCTAAAAGCAAATCCAAAACCGATTTTATGGCGCTTTTAGTCAGCATATATATGAACTCGTCATTGTCGAAGAACATTAACTTGATCATTCACTTGTAGTGATGCAAACAGTATCATATATCAACAATACTCCCCTTTTGAATTCTTGGATGAATTGATGATTTCAAATGGTTTTCAAACTTTCTTTAGGGTTTTGAATGAAAGAATGAAATAAGCTGTCGAAGTCCAAGGAAAAAAATGATCACTGGTAGAGATTTTAAATTTTGAACTTTTCATTAATGACAACTTTTCTAATCTTTATGTTTTTGGGGGAAATTTTTATATAGCATATATGTTATTTCAATTACAATGTATTTGAAATTTATGTGAACAATTATATTTTACATATTGGTTAAGGACATTTGAGATATTGTTTTATTTATTTATTTTTTTTAATTTTTATACTTTGCTATTTTAATACTTTAAATTTATTTTTACTATTTTTAAGAGTAAAAGTTATAATTTGCTATGACAAATTCCATCTATGAATTATTACGATTTTGTGTTTTAAAAAAGGAAGTTAGGTCACGGAAGAAAGACTCAATGAGACTCCCAAACCCAAACATTTCTAAGCTCTCTTCTCAAAATCTGAAATCAAACACTTTCTCTCATCAATCAAACATGGCTTCAACTTCAAACACTGTACCTTCCACTTCTTCCATTCTCAACTCTAACCTCTCCTCTCTATTTACTCACTCCTCAGCAATTCCATCACCAAATCCCCAAATTGCTTTCTTCCTACGCCATTGCAAGACAGGTAACGTTACTGCAACTCATGCATTGCATTTCTTTCACCTAATGATGCGTTCAACTCCTACCCCTCCCTTATCTTCTTTCAATCATCTTCTTTCCGGACTTGCTAAGATTAAGCATTACTCTCACCTCTTTTCTCTCTATAATCAAATGCGTCTATCTGGACTTTCATCTGATCGCTGCACTCTGAATATATTGTTGAATTGCCTTTGTAATGTGAATCGGCTTCGCGAAGGTTTTGCGGCCTTTGCAGGGATTTTAAGGAGAGGTTATACTCCTAATATAGTCACATATAACACCTTGATTAAGGGATTGTGTATGGAGCATAGGATCAGTGAAGCCACCCGGTTATTTCTCAGAATGCAAAAGTTAGGTTGTACGCCAGATGTGGTTACTTATGGGACTTTGATCAAGGGGCTATGCGGAACCGGGAATATTAACATTGCACTTAAGTTGCATCAAGAAATGCTCAATGATACTAGTCGATATGAGATTAATTGTAAGCCTAATGTCATTACCTATAATATCATCGTAGATGGGCTTTGTAAGGTTGGACGTGAAGACGAGGCAAAACAACTTTTTGATGAAATGAAAACTCAGGGAATGCTTCCCAGTCTCATTTCGTATAACTCCTTGATTCATGGATTTTGTTGTGCTGGAAAGTGGGAGGAGTCTAAACGTTTGTTAGATGAGATGGTGGATCAAGGTCTTCAACCAGATATGGTCACATTTAATGTGTTGATTGATACTCTTTGCAAGGAAGGAAAGGTTATTGAGGCTAAGAAGTTGCTAGAAGTGATGATTGAGAGCGGTATTGTTCCTGATTTGGTTACTTATTGTTCAATGATTGAGGGATTTTGTATGGTTGGTGATCTTAACAGTGCGAGGGAATTATTTGTTACAATGCCAAGCAAGGGATGCGAACCTGATGTGATTTCTTATAATGTGCTAATTAATGGGTATTCTAAAACTTTGAAGGTGGAAGAAGCAATGAAGCTTTACAATGAAATGCTCCTAGTGGGAAAGAGGCCAAATGTGATAACATATGGCGCCTTGTTAAAGGGGATTTTTTTGGCAGGTAAGGTTGATGATGCAAAGAAGCTATTCAGTGTAATGAAAGCTCATGGTATTGCTGAAAATTCATATACATATGGTATTTTCTTAGATGGGTTGTGTAAGAATGATTGTTTATTTGAAGCAATGAAACTTTTTACTGAGCTAAAATCAATCAACTTCAAGTTGGAAATTGAAAACTTGAATTGTCTAATCGATGGCCTATGCAAAGCAGGAAAACTCGAAACTGCTTGGGAGCTTTTCGAAAAACTGTCCAAGGAAGGGCATCAACCAAATGTTGTGACTTATACCATTATGATCCATGGATTTTGTAGAGTGGGACAAGTAGACAAGGCAAATATTTTGATTCAAAAGATGGAAGCAAATGGTTGTACCCCCGACATTATTACTTACAATACACTTATGCGTGGCTTTTACGAAAGTAATAAATTAGAGGAGATGGTTCAACTTCTCCATAGGATGGCTCAGAAGGATGTGTCGCCAGATGCCATCACTTGCTCCATAGTTGTAGACATGCTTTCCAAAGATGAAAAATATCGTGAATGTCTACACTTGCTTCCAAGGTTTCCCATCCAAAAGTGTCGGCGTTGATAAACACTTATTGATGACTCATTAGGAGCGATATGATTTGAAATTTTCTAATCAGCTTTCAAAAAGGAACGATACATCATTTTTCATGGTCGATAGGTTTCCACTTCTTTTTCCACTATACTCCAATTTTTATCATGGTAGATTGGTTGGCTTTATGGATCCTTTCATCGTGATTTCTAATTTGCATTGTTTGAGTTTCAGGAGGATCATATTCATCAACCAACATGGAATAGATAAGTGTATTCTTTTACCAAATGAACATTATTATCATGTTCAAACTCATTTTGATAACATGTCTTTAGTCATTCATTAAGCATCCTTTCACCATTTCAAAAATCATACTAATAAACCCACCATCATTCATTACTTTGTTTGTTGATTAAAAAAATAATGTTAATTTCTTGTTATCTTTTAATTTTATGTAGCTTCCTTCGTTTTTTCTTTCCTTCCTACTTGATTTTATTATGTAAATTGAATTGGGATGATATGCAGTTGTGCAGATGCTTGAAGGTCCTTTTTCTTTTCTTGTGTGAAGAGTAGAAAAGAGATTCCAATACTTACAATGGGTCTATATACTAATTAATCTGCATTAGTCACCTTATTTCTACAATTGAAACTTTCAGTGTAGATTTGTTATGGTTGGGTAAATTTCTATTTATTCAATTGAATTTTAGCAAGGTCGAACACATTATGGGCTATTAAATTTCTATGTATTTGATGAAATTTCAACATTTGAAGTTGAAGATGTTTTAAGTTAACTAGGTTCACATTGGTCTTTGTACTTTCGATTGGTTTTAAGAAATGACCATTTTGGTCGATTCATTTTTATATCGAAGGAATAAAAAATTATTACTTTTTAAAAGTTTAAGAACCAAAATGAACCAAAGTTAAAAGTTTAAGAACTAAAGTGAACTAAAGTTGTAAGTATAGAGACTAAAATGAATATTTCAAAAGTACCCGAACCAAAATGAACAAAAACAAAAAACATAGTAAATAAAGGATGTCAGTGGCCTTTATGAAGAAGCTTTTTGAAGCAAGCGAATGGCCTTAGGAGCATTTAGACCCTTTTAAGACTTTGGAATTGGATGCTTTGATCTGTTTATTGAACTGCTTGATGAATTATAGTGTTCATCCGTTTTGGTGTGGGAGGAATTTTGAGAGCAAGTTTATGTTTATTACACTATTTTGTGTGCTTTCATTATTGGAAGTGATGCATTGGAGTTGTACTAATCCAAGTTTCTCATCTCCAATTCTTTAAATCCCATACTAAGGAATAAAAATTGATGCAGATACATATAATCTGTACATAGGAATACAATCAGAATTTTTGGAACAAAAAATTATTTTAAATTTAATTTATGAAACTAACAATCTTATATAATAGTAATAAATTGATTAATTAAAGAATAAATATCATTCAATATATGGATAAAAAAATAATTATGAATAATCTATTATAATTTTAATTCTAAATATTTGCAGTTGCATAATTTATAATAAAAACTAACTTATTAATATATTTAAATAGAAATATTGTAGTTTTAATTTTAACTCAATAATAGAGAAATTGTTATGGATAATTAGAAAATAAATAGCAAAAAAGAAAAGAATGGATTAAGAAGAGTTTAATGGTTTTTGCTATAATAAATAATATATCATTAGAAAATAAATTGATGTAAAGTTTATATATATATTTCGAGTTCATGGATTTGTTTGTGAACGCCGCATGGATTCAATTAAGTATGAACCTCAACTACGTTTTGCGTAAGTACATAATGAGAGTATAAAGAAAAGAAAAGAAAAGAACGAAAGAGACGATAAAAAAAGGATTACATCTTGTAGCCAAAGAATATCCCTCTCTGCTGATCCCATAGAAGTCTGCTTCAAGAGAAGCACTTTTGCAATAATGATAACCCTATGAAACTTGTGTTTTGCCTTGGAATTATCCCGCAATTAAACATGCTACAATTACTGGATCAAGAATCAGCTCCAATGACAATTGGGCAGTGGAAATAGGAAGGAAACGAGACACCATTTATCCCACGGAAGTAGTCCTTTCTAACCATCCAATCTAGTATACGGATAATTAGATCCACAATCTGGTTGATATGATGTAGTTCCTCCTTCGCATTGTTGCGTTCAGCATCGATTCTCTCCTTTTCAACAGCTATAGTCTTTTTCAGAAGTTCTTGATTTGACGTCAAATGAAGTGCTTCGATCAGTTTTAGAAGATGTTCGGAGTTTGAGCCAATGCTTCTTTGACTAATTAGAGCCGCTTCTGTAGATCCAGCTAAGACCTTCAAGACATTTCTGGACAGTTCATTAAATGTATCATTCTTATCAAATAATCAGAAAACTATGACATAAGATGAATCAAAATCAAGAAACTTATTTCAAAATAAGAGAAAAAAAAGTTTGAGCTAAGTGTTTACTACTCCAAACATCTCAGTTTATTTAGAAAAAAGGAAAAAAAATCGAAAATAAAATGTGTTTTAAACGTTTTCAAATTTATACATGCCTGAACAACATTTAAACTCGAGCTGCATGATACTGACTCCGCCAACTTCCAAACAATCTCGCAGGTCACTTGTGAAAGAGCTTTGAATTTGTCACAGCATTCAGCTCTTGAAATCTAACAGCCACCAACAAAGAACGGCCAGCTAATTCCATGAGAACATGCAAAAACAAAAAAAACGTCAGCTAACTCTACAACCACGGAAGCATATGCAGTGGATGATGAAAAAAGAACTGGAGTATTAGAAGGCTGATTCTCAAGGTAACTCACACTGCAAATTATGCTTGTTTCAGACACCAGTTTTCGATGAATTCTCGAGCGTCATTTACAGCTGCATCCAGTGACTCACGTTCACGATAAAACAACTCATCTGAAGAGAGTTTGAGGCTAATGACATCATCAAGGACGACTTTCAGAAGTTATAAGACAACAACGAGATTTCTGCATTTCTTTGGAAGAGGCAAAGGCTTTGTAGTGTGGCATGAAACTAGAAGAGGCTGTTCCCATCTGTCCTGATTTCAGGCAAACATGACTAAGTTAGCAATAGATGAGCACAATGTCTTGGTTAAAAAAAACATGAACATAAGCTCCTCATAGAAACAAGACTCTGATTAATATTATAATATCAACAATAAAGAAGACAGCGATTTTTCATGATTTCAATTACCATCAAAACATGGCTCTCACTACCCAAGTCCACCCATTAGGTAAGTACTAACGGTCACAAAATAGTAAGTGTTAAACAAAAATATTAAAGAGAAAAAAAGAAATAAAAGAGTGTATAACACCATGAATATATTTTTTTAGTAAAACCAACCAAAATCGTCAAGTAATCTAATCCACTTCTTAGAATATAACCAGTAATCCTAAAAATGAAACATGGAGATGGACATTGAACATAGAAACTACTTGCTTTATAGTTTATCATAGATTCATTGGCAGCATATCAGCTATAACTTATATTAAATGTTGAGTTCCTTCAACTTCCAAAAGGAATTGGGCAAGGAAATTCTTGCAATGAATAGTTCAAAGATAACTAGTTAAGAGAGTACCAACCATAAAAATTTTCTTCCTTTTTTTTTTTTTCTTTTTAGGCTAAATCTTGTTCTTTTTTGTTAGAAGAAAAATTGTCTAAGGAAAAAAAATACAAACAGAAAGAAAGAGGAACAAAATTTATCCACCATAGACACAGAAGTTATAGATAAAACTCTCCAGATAATTTATACTTCAAAAATGCTATACTACAAAAAGGAAAGCACAGAATAAAGGATTTCCTTAAACTCGTGAACTCAAATGCACCTATTATTGTCCCACTGAGGCTTCAACAACCAGAGAAAAAAAAAAAGAAAAAATTGATCGGTTTCTTCTTGCAGCATTGACCCAAAACACTGAACAGAAATTTTGTATATTTTTAGGACCGACGCACCTAAAAAAATTATAACACTTTCTCTTTATTAGAAACGATGACTTTCATAGAGAAAGAATGAAAAAACACACGGGCAAGAGCTACAAAAGATTGGTGGTAATTCATGGGATATTTATCAAATGCAAGAGATATATACAAGATATATACAAGAGATACAAATGCAAGAGAAAGTTGGTGGTAACTCACTGATGCTTCAAAAGATTGCTTTTAAAGTTTTAGGACAACCATCATCTTCTTCATATTGTGAAAGAAAATCACATATTCTTTTATTAACTCCTTTAGGAAGAACAAAATGACGTCTAAACGTGTAGAGGATTTGATATTTATCCACAATAACCTACGTCTTTTGTCTAGAAAACTCCAAAATATTCAAATGAAGAAACCAAGTCATAGGATATTGTAGGAGATGCTTGTAATTCGCTTGAAGACGTGAGCATGCTTGAAGTAGCTAATTTATCTTTAGATGATCCAAAGTTGGAGGCTGAAATTATTAATGAGGACGGTGTTGATAAGGATGATTATGTCATTGAGATTTTAGAGGATAGTTTTTTATTAGTTTTTCATATATTTTTTTGGTATGGAAAATCACTTTCCATTTTTTATTGTTACATTAAATTGCTAACTTAAGTATAGGTTGAATGTTGGATATGCATAATATGTTTTGTACTCCTACAAACAACAATGGTTAAATATTAACTTGACAATGACACAATGAGATTTTATACTTTTTTTTTAGTGAAGAACATTTAGTATTTTTCTTCTTTTTTTTGTTGAGGAAATGAAGAACATGTAGTATTTTGTAACAAATTTACATATATTATAAAAAATTAATTTTAAAAAATAGTGTATCCCAACATGTCTGTGTCCTATTATTTTAGAAATTGACGTATTGTCGTGTCCTATCATATTCGTGTACGTGCCATGCTTCTTAGGCCCCTAATGAATCTACCAATAAATGTTATATTATCAACGTTAACGCTCTTGAACAGAAAACCTTGGAAGCAAGTCTAGACATTCTTCATATTTTTCATTTTTGAAAATCACACCTACAATTATAGCGCAAAATGTTGGCTTCTGGCGACGCATCCTTATGAACCATCTCATGGGGAAGTTCAACCACCTTCTCACCGCAATTTAGAGCTTTTATTGCCAACCTTGACTCTACCACAGTACCGAAAAATATTCACATTGCTTTAGAGTGTCCTGAATGGAAGAAATGCTATCATGTAAGAGATGAAAGCTCTTGAAAAAAATAACACTTCGGAGATTTGTGCTCTACCCAAGGGACACAAGCCTATGGATGCAAATGGGTGTTCACTCTCAAAGACAAAGCAGATGGAACACTTGACAGACACAAGACAAGGTTAGTTGCAAAAGGGTTTACTCAGACCTATGGTGTTGATTATTCAAAAAAATTCTCCCGTTGCTAAGTTGAATACTGTCATAGTCCTTCTATCTGTTGCTGTAAACAAAGATTGGTCTCTATATCAGCTAGATGTTAAGAATGCTTTTCTGAATGGAAACCTAGTAGAGGACATCTACATGAGCCCCCCGTCTAGCTTTGAAGCACAGTTTGGTTAGCAGGTTTGTAAACTCCAAAAATCCTTACATGGTCTGAAACAGTCACCCAGAGCATGGTTTGACAAATTCACTACCTTTGTCAAGTCCCAAGGGTACAGTCAAGGTCACTCTGATCATACTTTACTAACAAAAGTTTCCAAGACAGGGAAGATTGCAGTTTTGATAGTTTATGTGGATGACATTGTTTTGTCTGAAGATGATTAGGCTGAAATTAGTAAACTTAAACAGAAAATGGGTAATGCATTTGAAATCAAGGATTCGGGAAATCTAAAATATTTCTTTGGAATGGAGGTGGCCAGATCAAAAGAATGCATCTTCGTGTCTCAGAGAAAATACACCATTGATTTGCCAATCGAGACAGGTATGTTGGAATGTCGTCTTGCTAACACTCCTATTGAATTCAACTGTAAACTAGGAAACTCTGATGATCAAGTTCCAGTTGATAAAGAACAATATCAGCGTCGTGTGGGTAAGTTGATTTACGTATCCCATACTCGTCCTGATATTTTCTTTGTTGTGAGTGTTATCAACCAGTTTATGCAGGCTCCCTAGGAGGAACACATGGAAGCTGTCAAAAGAATTTTGAGATACTTGAAAACGACACCTGAAAAATAGTTAGGAGTAAGAAGCAAAGTGTTTTAGTCAGGAGCGTATAGAGCTGTGAGTTTAGGAATATGCAAGGAAATTTGGCTCTAGAAAGTCCTATATGATCTTCATCAAGAATGTGAGACTCCATTGAAGCTCTGTTGTGATAATAAAGTCGTTATTAGTATTGCGAACAACCCAACTCAACATGATAGAACTAAATATGTTGAGATTGATCGGCATTTCATCAAAGAAATACTTGATAGTGGGAGCATATGCATTCCGTACATCTCTTCGAGCCAACAGGTTGCTGATGTTCTCACCAAAGGGCTTCTCATACCAAACTTTGATTTGTGTGTTAGCAAGTTAGGCCTCATTGATATTACGTCCTAACTTGAGGGGAGTGTTAGAAATAGTGGGCTAGGGCCTTCATGAAAGCCCATGGGTAGTTGGATTTTCCTTACCCTAATTCTTTATTCTTTTTATTAAGCTCGTGTTGCATATAAATATTCCTCATTTGTACCTTTTTTATTATCAGAAAATGTTAAATTTGATAGTATGAGATTCTATCTCAAAACTAATTGGCAATGAGAGGAGTAATCCATCTATCTTATATGGAGTATGAGTCTCCTTGGTTTTTACAATGTGGGACTCTCAACTTCTCCAACATGCTCCCTCAAGATGGTGCCTTTGGGTTCACCTATCTTGGACCGAATACCCATTTGGACTTACTCGACTCTATTTGAAAGGTCCAATAAGTGAAAATCGATTTTAATTGGGGAGGAAACGAAAATGTCGAGGCTTAAACATTGGACCTCCCTGGACCACCTGCTCTGATACCATATTAAATTTGATAGTATGGGGTTCCATCTCAAAACCATTTGACAATGAGAGAAGTAACCTATCTATCTTATATGAAGTATGAGTCTTCTTGGTTTTGGTTTTTCCAATGTAGGACTTTCAACTTCTCCAACAGAAAATAATAAGAAGCAAATATCGTGGTTTTTCTCTCGATACTCGGGTTTTCATGTAAAGTTGTGTGTTCTTTGTCTCTACTTTCAATACAACTAACTGATTAACATCAAATAGTATGATAGAGTATTTTCAGTAATTAAATATGAGCATGTTTAAAGGAAAGCTTGGAAATAGAAATCAAAATAATACGGGAGGAAATTTACCTTGATCATTCCCGCTGCAAAGATGGTCATATCCCTTTCACTAGCAGCATAAACTATTCATTTCATTCCCTGTTATAACAAAACCATAGCAGGTTATACATATATTACGAAACAAATATAGCATGAAGTACACTCTTCATTGAAAATATTAGTTGTACACAAAAATAAGAGAGCCCCATAGTCAAGAGAGTCCACAAAAACACATTTCGATTGGATTTAAATAAAATTAAAAAAAAAAATATATATATATATATATAAGAATTTTAAGTTACAAAATGTTTAGAAAAAAGTCTCTCTTAAAAGTCACAAACGGAAAACTTTACTATACTACTAAAGTATTAATGCACTGTCATTCATTATTAGTGACATCATCAACATTTAAAAGTACATCCCAACAAATCAAGGATATTAAGTGGCTTTCCCCAGAACTTCCCAACAAATGTGTAATGAATAAGTGTATGAAATAAACCCACTAATCAATTTTTGCACAGGCAATAATTCGAGGATGTGACTTTATTTATGAACCTTGTAGAAAATAGTTAGTCCAAAGAAGGCCTAAGTTAAGGCTAAAGTTTTCGAGTTCTATTTTCCAAATAGCCTAAAAAGCATCCTCCAAAGCAGTGGAACAACAAATTTCCAAGAAAATCCCCAATGAATCAAATGTTCACTTCATAGAGTCTCTCCTTCATCTCTAATGTGTTAATTTTTCGTCATGGAATAACCCATCCACCAGCATCAACATTTCGAAACATACTAGTAAGAACAACTATTGTTAATGGCTAGATTGTAGACCACACACCCTCATGCACACACAAAATTTTGTTAGAAATAGAAATCAAGAACTATACAATTTGCCAATTTGGACTTTAAACACAAACAATATATTAAAAGGATTAAGTTTCACACAACCAGCAGCAAAAGAGAGTTAGTAAAAGGAAGAAAAAAGAAATTAAAGTACCTCAGAAACAACAAGATCATTAGAATATCTTCTGGATAAGTGTGGTCATTACAATCTTCTGAAATATACAAAGTAAAGAGAAAATACCAGCAGAAGAAAGCTCTCTTCCTTTTGATACGTCCGAAACTAATGGAATTCAAACCTCAAAAGACTACAACGACTGTGAAATTTAGAGAGAAAACCAAAACAAAGTGTTAAGTCATCAGGTCAGTAGAAACTTGAACATTCCATCTAGGGAATGAAAAGATCGAGAAGGAAAAAAGCACTTTGTATGAAATGAGCATCAGATTGAACTCCAACGGCGAATCACAAGCAAAAAAGCTTACCAAAGACGTGGAGGGTAGTGAAAAAGTGGAAATAGCATAGACTTATGAAGTGTGTGACGATGGAAAAAATATCCAAGCTAGGAGCATTGTCAATGTAAAACCTTGGCATGTTTCTATCACTGCTTGATCCTTCAACTACGAGTCAAGTAAAGGCGGTGAAAACTGGAGCCGAGACGGTAGAGGTGAAGGCTCTGTCATCGTCGCAAAGTCTTGTGAAGTGACGACATTGGAGTTAGAAGCAGAGGAGGATAGGGAGTGGGATTGGAAAGTGCCTCTTGTCATAGATTTGAGAATTAGAGAAGATAAAAAAAAATATGTGAATTTGGAGAGAAACTAGAGTGATGGGAAACGGAAAAAAATTAAGTTTGAAGCACTAATGGCACTTCTCAATATTCTAAAATTTGAAGCGCGTTGAGTAAAATCTTAAGATTTTCTTCCAACTTTTCTCTTCTGCTTTTTTCCCTCCCATTTCCATAGTTGTTTTTAAGATAATGTTGGGAGTGCATCAATTTGCCTCCATCTTTTGAAACAAAGCCTTATCTATTTGTCCTTCTTTACAAAACCCATGGATCATAACGGAATAAGTAACAGCATTTAGTTGAACACCTTGATCCACCATCTCATTGAACAAATGTTTAGCATCCTCCAATTTTCCACTACGGCAGAATCCATGAATCAAAGAGGTATATGAAATCACATTAGGAATCACTCCGAGAGCTTTCATTTCCTTAAAAAGTTCTCTTGCCTCGTCTTCCCGTCCATGCTTACAAAGCCCATCTATGATGATACTATAGGAAATAACATCAGGCTTAAAATTAATCCCATATTGACCAGTGTCACTGAGCATTTTTTTATGCAACTCAAGTGCAATTTTAATATTCCCTGTTTGACAGAGTCCCTTCATTAGAGTCCCATAAGTAACTACATCAGGCAGGCAACCTAACTTTTGCATTTTCATAAACAACTGTGTGGCTTCACTAATCCTATCATTCATACACAACCCTTGAACCAAGGTAGTATATGTCACTGTATTAGGAATGCAACCTCTCTGAATCATCACCTCTAGCAACTTGTTAGCCTTGATAACCTTTCCTTCCTTGCAAAGCATATCAATCAACACACTGAACGTAGTCACATCAGGTTGAACACCTATATCCACCATCTCATTGAACAAATATTTAGCATCCTCCCACTTTCCACTACGGCAAAATCCATGAATCAAAGAGGTATATGAAATCACGTCAGGAATCACTCCTAGAGCTTTCATTTCCTTGAAAAGTTCTCTTGCCTCGTCTTCCCGTCCAGATTTACAAAGCCCATCTATGATGATACTATAGGAAATAGCATTAGGCTTACAATTAATCCCATATGGACTAGTGTCACTTAGCATATTTTTATGCAACTCAAGTGCAATTTTAATATTCCCACTTTGACAGAGCCCCTTCATTAAAGTCGCACACGTAACTACATTAGGCATACAACCTAACTTTTGCATTTTTAGAAATAACTGTGTGGCTTTACTAATCCTATGCTTCATACACAACCCTTTAACCAAGGTAGTACATGTAACTACATCAGGAATGCAACCTCTTTGAATCATTACCTCTAGCAACTTGTTAGCCTCGATAACCTTTCCTTTCTTGCAAAGCATATCAATCAACACACTAGACGTAGTCACATCAGGCTGAATACCTACATCCAGCATCTCATTAAACAAACATTTAGCCTTCTCCCACTTTCCACTACGGCAAAATCCATGAATCAAAGTGGTATATGAAATGACATCTGGCATTATCCCTTGAGCTTTCATTTCCTTGAAAAGTTCTCTTGCCTCGTCTTCCCGCCTATCCT